>VDFB02047230.1:602779056-603005638 GCA_007258455.2 Sequoia sempervirens
AGTACTATACATTGAAATTTCAATTTTCACCAAATAGATTTTTTTAGAAAAATAAACCTAGTAGTTTAGAAGCTACATTCAATTTTCCACATATTCTATTTTTACATATTTTTGAAATAATATAGATAACTTATTCAAATTTTTACGTGAAGTTGCATAACTTTGATTTTTTTGAATTTTCATTGCCACTTAAGGGCCTATTTTTACCATGATGATCCTGTACATACCCAAACATGAGTACACACATGATCATATATGCATTGCATTAATTTCATACACACATCATCTATATCATTGAACCACATACATTGCATCATAGATTGCATCAACATATATAATCATAAACATGGCATCCGTTATATTTAAAATTTGTGCATCCATATTATCATCAGTAGAACATGGTATAATAACATCATGACATATAAATAAACATCACATCAGCATTGCATCTCATCATAAATAACTATCATAAAGCATATATGACATGGTATAAAAGAATAACATCATCATAGGAATCATAAATACATAATTCATTGTAGGCATCACATGGTAATCATATCTACATCATCATAATGCATAAAATCACATCACATCACATAACACATATAGGTTGCATCAAAACTGCATCATATATATAATTATATGTCATCTCAAAAATAATGTCACAAGATAGAGTCACAAGATATCCCAAAAATAAGAGCTCACAGGCTTGATGGTCAAACATAAAAGTCATAACATAAGTGTCTGAAATGTCCTAATGCAAGATAGTGATAAACATGGCTATGCTAAACTCTCCTCATCCCCTCGAGGAGAGGATCTGGGAGATTGATGCTCTATCAAAGGAATAGATGCCATCATGGTAACTATCACCTATGCCTGTGATGCTGAAGGATCAGTCATGATGTCCTATACTTGTGACACTGATGGAATGGCTACTAAGGGCTACACTAATGTTGTAACTGATGGATCTACCATGGGAGGCTAGCTGTGTGTAGACCTATGCTCTGATCCAGATGATCTATGACTTCCCTAAGGAAATGGATCCCCCTACACTGCTCTGACTCTGGCTACCACTCCCTGACTTGTTGTTGCTACCTATCCGCATTTGTGTCTATGTCAGAGTAGGGTCTCACCTCTAAGGTGGCATTTCCTACTCATATAACAATCTGTATCGACCAAGACATGCGCTAACCCTAGCAAACTCTCATGCCATATCTATTGATGGTCCTAAGCACAACCATGCAAACTTTATGCACCACTTCACTAACTCCTTCTGGTCGATCACTACCTGATATCACTCTACTTTGACCACCTCTAACTTAGCCTATAGAGTCTTGACCTACGTTGTACTCTTATCTAATCTCCTCTTCAAATCTTCAACCTGCTGATCTGTCGTCGCATCATGTGGTAGTGATGATCCAGATGGTATTTCCTCCTCCCCCTCTACCATACTCTTCCCCATCCATGGCCTCATCATCATCCTCAACATCATCATCCTACCCTGTGTCCTCCTTTCCTACAACTCCCTCATCTTGTGGCACCTCAACCTCCATCTCAGCCTCTTGCCAAACCTCCTCCTGTCCAACCTCCTTCTCCTATTTGGCCTCCTCATCGACGACATGCTCCTCATGTCTCCCCTCCTCCTACTCCTAACTTGGCCCCTCATCCTCCCTCTCCTCCTCCTCATCTACCTCAGGGATCGATACAAATGGCACTTAGTCTACACACTGTTGTAGCCTACTAGCCTGTCTCCCACCATCTCTCCTTTGCCTCCTAACATCCCCTCTAGTATCTCTATCTCTCCCTCCACCCCTGCCTCCATCTCTCCCTTAACCTCTACCTCCTCAGACACCTCACAACACACATGGTATAACTGATCTCCTATCAATGGGCATCAGTGCATTCAAATGTATCAATGGCACTAAGCAATGCATTTGCCACCAAAGATCAAAATGTGTTGTAGTCCATGCCTCATCCACCCCTCCACTCCATCCCCACTGCTGAGCCACTAGGCTATCAATCTGCTATATGGAAAATGACACGGATATTGATTGACCCCATGCTGACTCTTTGGATGATCTGGCATACTCCATTGTCCCCATAAGAACACCTTGCTTCTCCTTGAACTGTCACAAAACCCTTTGTGGTAGGTACATCTTTATAATCAGTTGGCTTTGTACAATCCTGCCAATTAAGTACTAATACTTTGTACCTTCGTTGGGGCATGTTTTTGACTTATTTTCTATGTCACGTTGTGACAAGCTGCATTATGACAAAGAGGGAAAAAATGCAGACACATAAAACTGACCTAGGCTTGCAAGCTCAATTTTTCATCTTTTTTCTTCCTAACATAATTGTGACATTTTAATTATGCCCTTGGTCCACCTTTGACTATTAATTAAATAATTCATAATTATTTAATTAAATCATGGCTCTTTGTTCTTCATGATTATTAAATAAATAAATTTCAATTATTTATTCAATACGTCACTAATTGTCTATTATTTTCCTACAATTAAATAAATTTCTTAAATTATTTAATTATCTTTATTCATAATGTCTTCCCAATTATTAAATAAATCAATTTTATTTATTTATTTAATATGTCACTAATTCTCATATTTAAATAGACTTATTAATTTATTTAATTATTAGCCACATTCTCTAAATTAAATAATTATCTTTAATTATTTAATTGCCTTATTTAATATTTCCCTCATTTTAAATAAAATTAATTATTTAAAATGGTCCACATTGTTGACTTACACTTCTTTTAGTAAATAATACAAAATCAATTATTTATTGTCACATAAATCCATATTTTTGAATTAATTTTAATTCAAAAATGGTAATCTTCTTCCATAAATCTGTTGGAAATATGTGCCTCAAACAATACAGGCTGAAACCTCCATTAGAGCCAAGTTGGTGTGACATCTTCATTGTTTGACTGACTAGCAATTTGATTCATACTATTTTGAACAAGTCGATGTGACCTACCTTTTGTCTTGCCAAAAGGTTCACTTATGGTCTATCGCTATGACATAGTGTATTCGCTATGACCTCCTAGCACTTAAGAGACCTCTAGCTGAAAGGCCATTCAATCGTTAATCAGGGAGACTCTTGAAGATCATGAGTTTTGGGAATGCTTTTGGGTTCATTGGTGTAACGGGTTTGTTTCATTATGACCTCTTAGCGAAAGCTAATGTCTCGCCGACAAGAATGTTGTTGGTGTCTTCGCCATAACATATGGCTTGGTAAGAAGTCCCAGCGAATAGAGAAGGTCATGCCGATAGAGACACATCCAAGTGTTCTTCAAAGTAACTCAAAGTGGTCAGAGAAATGTCTTAGCGACTAAAGGATGTCTTGCCGATAGCCGATGGCTATTGAGGTAACTCAAAGGTCCTGGGAAGACATCTTAGCAAACGTTGAAGGTCTCACCTATAGGAACACTTTTTGGGATCTTCAGAATAACTCTTGGCAATGGATGAACACTTCAGGGTGAGTCCTATAGCTCGGTGTAAAGTCCTAGCGAAAGGTGTATGTCCTGGCGACTGATGATGGCTTCAGTGAAACAAATGATCTTGGAGAAACCTCTTGGAAAAAGTGTTAAGTCTTTTTGACTAGTGATTAGAGCTCGATATGACTTTCCCTATTCAACGTAATGTCTCAATGAGTGTGTTTGGACTTTTCAATAGTTGTATGCTTTTGGTGTAACTCAAGTTTCTCTATGAGACCTCTTAGTAATAGACAAAGTCTTGCCGACTATCCTATAGAGCTCGATATGACTTGGGTCTTCGGTATAACCTTGGTGACTCGCTATGGTCTTCTGGAAAATGCAATAGGTCTGGGTGACTGCTTGGTGACTCGGTGTAACTCATGAAGCTTGATTGAACGTCTTAGCGATAACAGAGACTCTTGGCAACATCGGTACGAAGGATATGCGGCATCGGAAAGACATTGTTAGTGTCTCACTGAGATGCCAAGACAGTGCAAATTCTATTAACTGAGTAAGACCTTCGAATGTGGCATCTCATGGATGAATAGGAGGAGCCGAATGGGAATAGTTGGAAGATAGTCAGTTGCAATGGTTCTGTGAGGAAGTTCTACATATAGAGTTTGACATGGATATACTTAGTGATTGCAAATTATGATCGGCTGGTTCAATCAATAGTGGAGTGTGAAGAGTTCGAACTGTATCGGTGTATGAATTTGATTCTATAAACACTGTAAACAGAAAAGGTTCCTATGCAATATTGTTAATGGTGAACACTGCTATAAATAGACACTAGAAAGTTAAGTCTGTCAATTGTATTTAATTTCAATTACTATAATACAAAGTGATTTCTCTTGGTATGGTGGGTTTTTCTCCTACAAGGGTTTTCCCACGTATATCTAGTGTTCTTGTGTGATTGTCAAAACTCTGTTTCTGTAATCTGTTTCATAGTGCATCTTAACTTGACTATAATTGTAAATTTTAAAGTGTATCTGCATTCTTTCCTAAGGTATTGACATTAGGAGAATTGTTTTCGCATCTAATTTTCTTTACAAAATCAAGTAATCTTTATCTTCTTCATTTTTTGAATCTTATCTTTATGTCCAATCTTTATCTTCTTGATTTTTCAAATCTTATCTTTTTGTCAAATCTTTATCCTCTTGTCACATTTATTTTCAACCATCGATTTAATTTTCTCAAATTGCATCTTGGCTGTTCATTTTAGATTGTTTCCCTAACCCTAATTATGGGTTGTCACATGCAATCTTGGCATCTGATTTTAGGCTTTTGTCAACTTTTAATCTTGGTCATCTGTCAAAAATTGCATTTTCTATAAAATGCCAATTTTTCTCACATTTTAGAGACTTAGACTTCTTTGCATTTCCATACTTGATCTCATTGCTTATTGAGTCTTAGGTATTCTTGTCATAGGCATAGTCATATTTACATAGTTTAATGTTTATCAGTTGCATGATAACATTATAATCATTTTAAATCCTTCAAAATCTTTCTTAGGACTTTGTCATTGTCATTTTCATTTGATTGCTCACACACTCAATCTGAGGGCAACAATCACACATTTGCAGCAAGTTAGAAGGTTTGTGGAGGTGATTTAGTATAATCATTATGTTTTGTTTTTCCTTCATTGTGCTTTATAGCTTTCTTTGGGTTTTATATTGATGATCTAATCATCTAACCCTTAGGAAAAAACCCATTGATACAGGTCCATCAAAGTCATTTAATGGTTGAACTTGTTCCAATCAATATTTCTAAGAGTTTGAACCTTGATGAGGGACATAATTAAAAACATATCATCATCCTCACTAATTAATTAAAAACCTTTGAATGACATATACTTTTTAAAATATTCTAACAAATTGAAAAACTTTGAGCTATCAATTGATCAAGTTTATAGATTAGTTATTCAAAGAAGAGCATAAAAATTTAAGAATCCATATTGACAAGATAGACATAAAACACAATGATGTACAACCTATTGATAAACATATTTTTCACTATGACTATATCTCCCAAAATGACCTATTTGCCTAAAAAGTGCTAGATAAAGAAAAGGGATTCATCCTCATGCCTTCTCCTTTAATCAAAAAAATGAGTTTGAAAGCCTCCTCGACACACCTATCCTAAGCATATGCACCAATCATGCCACTCCATGATACCTCATCCTTTCAAATAATCATTTTTGTGCATGCTTCGACATTTTTCATACATGTCTACCGAAACAATAACAACTATAAAATCTGACTAAAATCCTCCTATACAGGTCGAGAGAGTGCTAGTAGAGGTTGGAAGTTTGACATTACACTTTCCATTTGTATTTTCTTGATAGTTTCTAAAGATTCTTCAACAAAATGATTATGACACACCATGCAGACACTGCATTCCATTTGACCTCATTTCTCTAAAATATTATCTTACACAATAGGTTGTGGGTGAAGAGAATGTTGCTAAAGGTTGTGAAATTTGACCTTACACAAGCCATTCACATTTGTTTAAAAGCATTAAAATCCTTTTCAACAAGTCTATTTTGTTCATATATTGCAAGCATGACATTCAAGGTGACAACATTTCTCTGCAATGAACAAACTTCACCTATGCTTATGCATTGTTTTTCATGCTTCCTAATTGTTGGAGAAAGAAAGAAGATAAAAATAACAAGAATGGAGATATTTAATCAATCACACAAATGAAAAACAAAGAAACGTGTTTTAAAGTGGTTCAACTTATAGGCTACATCCACAAGAAGCAAGGGATTCTCCAATTTTATTAAACTTTGTTTTATAGTCATACATTGTGTTACAGCTAACACCATCTTTAGAAGAAGAATTTTGAATTAAAAAGTTCAAATATAAGGATAAGCCTTTAAGAGGGAAAATGAAAGGCCAAAGGAAAGAAAGAAAAAGTTGTTTGTTTGGCTTCATATACCCAACAATCTCCCACTTGAAGTGCAATGATTGTTGCAATATATCAAACATTACCCTACTTTGATCTTATTGTCACATCTTGATAATGTTGAGAGAAGCTCTAAAAAACATGAACTTCTCCCTTGGTACTACCTTCATTAACACATAAGCTGAATTCACATTCGTATCAATTTTCTCCACTTGCAACTTACCCTCTTCAAGTACATGTCAAATAAAATGATATTGAAGTTCTATATGCTTGTTTTTATTATGATTCCAAGCGGAGTTCTTTGCTAAGTGAATAGTGTTGTTTCTACCACAAAAAAAAGTGAAAATTGATTGCTTACATTCTAATTCTCCCAATAATCACTATAACCATATCATCTCCTTTGTCCCTTCGGTGAGAGCAATGTATTTTGCCTTGATAGAGGAGAGTCCAACCACCTATTGCAACCGTGAAACCTAGCTAATTGCAGCCTCGACAAATGTAAACACATAACCTATTCTAGACCTTCATTTTTCCAAGTCTCTGACCATATCAGAATCAAAATAAGGGTAAAAGCACAAAGTTGCATCACACTTTATAAAGGAAACAACCAACATGATCCAAATTTTAAACTTGAATCACTAAAAAGTGGTGTATATGTTTTAAAGTTTGAAATGATGTGAACTAATAAAATGTGTCCATTTTATTATATTTTATGTTTGTATTTTTTTTTTTAAATTAAAAAATTATTTGAATATAGTTTTTTATAAATTTACACTACAATTTTGATGTTGTTGAAAAGCTGAAAAATGAAGCTACACAAGACGTCAATATTTATATAATAAATTTTATTATTTTTCCCTCAAAGTTTTTGAGTGTATTTATAACTTTAAAATTTATTGCATGGATTTTTTTTTCAATTTTGATAAATGAATATTTTTAAATAATAATTAAAATGTGTGTGTACTGAAACATAGTTGTTTCCATTCGACGTCAACTTTTATATTGATTATTCATCTAAAATAGAAAACAAATTATACCATCTTGATATAGATTCTTTTATCTACTGAATCATTTTTTTATTTCTTTTTTATTAACTTTTAGTATTTTTCTTGACATGATAATTAACCTAATATTTTTGTATTGATAACCTACTTTTAGTAAAAATACAAAATAAAATATAAATAATAGTTAAAATATTTAAATATATATTTTTGAAAACCACTTATGGATTTACAAAAGGATATTTTTTATATTTAAAAAAATGTTTACATGACTAGGAGTTGTCGAAACATCATTTTTTTCAAATAATTTAAAATAATTGGTAGATTAGCTTCAAAGTGGTGCTACATATGCATTTATCTAACAATTTTAGTTGTAAAAGTTGTGGAAATATATAACTTAGCTAGAATGAATCTTACTAGATCATATATTTGACCAAAATTGATTTTTAGTTAGAAATACTTAAATTTAGTTGTGTTGATAAGTTAGCCAAAAGTGTGACACAACTTTTTACTTTTACTCATAACCTCACAACTGAGTATCCCTTCCTCCAAAACATAATAGATGATCTAAAGTACCTTTTGGTACTAAAATATCTACTGTACTACTTGCCAATGAGATTTCCCTAGATTAGTCATAAACATGCTCACAACTCCCACTACATAAGTAATATCTAGACAAGTACAAATCATGGCATACATGAGACTCCCAATTGTTGATGAATAAGGAACACCCTTCATGTGTTGATCTTCTCAAGTTTTTGGACACATTGTTGATGATAAGAGAAATGATCAACCAATGGAGTACTAACAGGCTTGGCATTCTTCATATTGAACATATCCAAGATTTTGGTAGCATATTTCTCTTAAGACAATCTAATTTCTCTCTTTTATTTGTCTCTGATTATTGTCATCCCAAGAATCCTCTTCCTTGCCCCTAAACCTTTCATAGCAAAACATTGAGCCAAATGTTTCTTCAATTCATGAACTATACTCATGCTAGTGCCAGTAACCAACATGTCATCAACATAAAGTAATAGTAGAACAAACTCACCATTAGAAAGTTGCTTGTAGGAAACACATGGGTCAGATTCACAACAAGTAAAGTGATGCTCGATCATGAAGCTATCAAATTTGAGGTACCACTACCTTAGGGATTTCTTGAGCCCATACAAACTTTGCTTTAATCTACAATATAGATTCTCTTGAGCCCTATTTAATGAAACCTTTAGGATACTCCATATAAAAATATTCTTCAATATCTCCATGAAGAAATACATTTTTGACATCAAGTTGCTCAAGTTCAAGATCCCATACAATTGTCATGCCCACATTCATCTTCACAACTGGTGAGAAAATCTCATTAAAATAAATCCCCTTTTTCTGATTAAAGCCTTTCACTACCAATCTGGCCCTGTATCGTTTACTACCTCCATCTTCTTCTTTTAATCTATACACGAATTTATTCTTTAGTGATTTTCAATTTGGTGAGAGGGTCACCAAATCCCAAGTTTCATTTTCCATTAAGGACTCCATTTAGTCTTAATTGCCCCCATCCATTTGACATGATTTGAGTCTTTGCAAGAATCTTTAAATGTTGTAGGTTCTAATTGATCTGATAGTGATAATTCTAGATGATTAGAAAATAACAATTCATAATCACCAAATTTTACAAAAATCCTCTTATGTCAAGTAGACCTCCTTAATTGAGGAGCTTGTTCCTACAAGTTATTATAATTGTTGTTGGATACCTTCTATATCAAACTACAAATTTCCCTGTTCATGTTGACTTCCTCCAGTGATCTACCTCTACACTATATTATTTTAGGTTAAATCACCATGATTCTTTTTTTCCAAATTACTTGTGCCTATTGAATTATTAACTTGCTGCATATTTGAATTTAAGAATGGTTGTTCATTAAAATAATCCACTTTATTTCTCTCACGTGATGGCCAATGATCCTCATGGTTAGAAAAAGGAGTCTCCATGTGATGAGTTTTGATGTGTGAAAGAATGAGAACAACATTCACACACTGGTAGAGAGATGTTTTCTGACTACAAACTGTGATGTAAATTTTCCATAGGAAGTGTTGAATATTGTTCACTTGAGGGTAGGGGAGATTTAATTGAAGACAAAGGATGCGAGTAAGATTAGGGAGTAGGCTATTTGAAGTAGACTACACATGACTTTTAATACATTTTTATGTCAAAGTATGATCCTCACAACTTGGAACAAGGGTGTTATAGAATGCTGAGTGAATAGAGCATGTGGTGCAAGAAGATGTAAATAGTGCAGCCACGTAAAGGAAATAGGGGTACATACTTTAGAGGTTTTCTTATCAGTTCCACTTTCAAACATATCAAGAGACACATATTATTTGTGTTGTGTTTCTTATTTTAGCAGACTTGGGAAAATTTTCTCATTAAATACGACTTGTAGATGAAATTTTTGGCAATTGGATCCCAAATTCTGAAACCAAATATTTCCTCACCATAACCAGTAAATATATACCTTTTTGATTTGATGTCTAACTTTGGTCATTGCTCTTTAGGAACATGAGAAAAAGCTTAACAACTAAAAATGCCTAGATGATTGTAATAAATATGTTTCCCAAGCCATCTCTCCTCTGGAATATCAAAAACTAATCAAGATGGAGCTCAATTGATCAAGTAAATTGTTGTATTACAAACCTATACCAAATATTCTTTCCCCAATCTAACAATAGAGAGCATACACCAAACTCTCTCAAGAATCATTTTGTTCAACCTCTCAGCTACACCATTCTCCCAAGGGGTGAAAGGAACTATCTTGAAAAACTACAAATACCATTATCTGCATAATAGGTATCAAATTTTGAAGAGAAAAAATCTTCCTAGTTATCTACTTTTAAACATTTTATTTTGTGCCCAATGTGATTCTCCACAATGGATTTAAAAGTTTTATATTTCGAAACACTTCTTATTTTCTACTCATCATGTAAATCCATACTTTTCTAGTATAGCCATCAAGAAACAAACAAAGTAATTAGTGCCTCCAATGGAGGTTACCTCTGTTGGACGAAAAACATCTGAGTGCATGAGCTCCAAAGGTGTAGATTTCTTATCATGATTAGTTGTCAAGAAGTTCGTCTATCTTTGTTTGCTATAAAGGCAATGCTTACACATTTCCATGTCAATGAGTTTTAGACCAGGAAGTTGATTCCTCCTTAACATAACTTCAAGTCCTATTCTTTCTTATATGTTTGAGCCTTTTATGCCAAAGCTCAGTACCATTGTCCACCACCACCATTCCAAATTCCACTTTAGTATGACACTCTAACACATATAGGCTACCTAATTTTTTTCCTTTTCCAATCACCAAGGCACCCTTGGTTACCTTCCTAGTATCTAAAGATAAATTGATATTGCACCATTGAGCATAAAACTAACTT
This sequence comes from Sequoia sempervirens, assembly GCA_007258455.2. Classification (NCBI taxonomy): domain Eukaryota; kingdom Viridiplantae; phylum Streptophyta; class Pinopsida; order Cupressales; family Cupressaceae; genus Sequoia; species Sequoia sempervirens. Next base: position 602,789,890 of record VDFB02047230.1, read on the forward strand.
ACTGATATCAAATTCCTTTTCAACATGGGAACATGTATCACGTCCCTCAAAATCCATTTGTTTCCTTTTTTCAGTTTTCAACATCACATCACCTTTTCCTATTATTTCACATTCTTTATTATCACCAATAAAAAAATCTTTCAAACTTACCTTCTTGATAGTTTGTGAAAGCCTCCTGGCATGGAACTTAGCATGGAAAGGGGCACTAGAATCAAGTACCCACAAATCTGAAGTCATGTCACTTGCTAATAAAACTAAAATGCCATCATCTTTTTCATATGTAGTGTTTATCTTGCTGTTGATTTACCTTTTCTTTTTCCTTTTTATAGTTCCAACAATTATTTTTGGTGTGAACCGGTGTGCCATAAAACCAACAATCACCATTTCAGCCCTTGGATTTCAATCTTGTAGAATCAAACCTTCTTTTGTTAGTATTTCTACCTCTATCTTGACCCCTTCCTCTATTGATAAAACTTACAACAGTCAAGGCATCACTAGATGAGGGTTCTTGATTTTTTCTCCTCATGTATTTACTAAGAAAGGTGGTTGCTATGTCATCAACTTTTAATTTACTCTTGGTAGCCACCATTTAGTGCAAACTGCCACCGCAACCCCTTCCCAGCTACTCAATAAAGAGCATAATAACAAAATTGCTTTAATTTCATCTGTTGTAATAGAAAAAGTATCCCTTTTCCTTACTTCACTTTGGAATAATTGACATTGAATTAACCTAATTATGCCTTGGTTTAGTGTTTTAATGTGTTGTACACATTCACATTAATCTATGGCCCCTTTTTAACAAAATGTACTTAAATTATACCTCATTTATGGTGTTGTAAAGTGTTGTCTTACACATTCACACTTATCTAGGGTTCCATTAATTAATTATGGTTAATTGAGCTTAATTATCACATTTAATTCAAATTTAAGCCTTCATAATAAAACCTTCTGAAGGATCTATCCCAACACTCCACAATCAAATTACATAAAATTTAATTTGGAAAATTCAAGGTCCTATAAAATGGTGCTAGGACCCATTCGACTTTAGTGGTGAATGGGTCCTCTCCACATAGGACCCCCCTTTCTATTCATTTTTTAGGAAATTTTTTGATGTTATTTCAACCCCCCGAAGTAAGGTCTTAGAAACTTGTGCTAGAACCCATTCACCTTTAGTGGAAAATGGGTCCTCCTCACATAGGACCCCCCTTTTTTAATTTAATTTTAGCATTATTTTAATGATTTTTAATTATAGATCTGGTGTTGGCTTGAATTATTTGAATTTTAGGGTTAATCTCTAGATGTAGTATAAATATGGGGTTAATTCACTTAGCTTCATCCTAAGCAACCTAGCAATTTCATGTGAATTCATGAGATCAAGAGCAAGAGCATTATAGAGCATTTCAAAGGCATTCAAAGGCATACTATCAAGATTTTATAGTAGTAATTCAAGATGATTTCATCATGTCAAATTCATAGTGTATTCATACATGTTGAGCTAAGATTGTTGATGTATTATTAGAGATCTACTTACAAGTATTGTTACACATCTTAATGGAGATGAAGATCTACATTCTTCATGGCCACTACATGTTAGTTTGTAGATTTATACTCCAAGATAACTTCCAAGGTATCAACATTTCATCATTTAATGTACATGTTTCAATTTCATTATTTCATCATTTGGTTTAATTACCTACAACAAGTTTGACTTAGGAAAACCCTTATTCACTAAAAATCAATAAATTTTTCTTCTCTTTAATGTGCATTTGTAGATTTATAGGTTGAAGATCAAGTGGCTCAGAACAAGTTTGAAGAAAAATTGTCAAAGTTTTCAAGTTGCAAACTTGTCACCTATATTGCGAGAACATGAAAAGAAGGCTACAAAAATTCACTATAGGTTATCGAAAGATGACAACCAAGGATTTTAGAGTGTAGGAATCAAGGAAGAGAACCTAGATCTTAGTTTTAGAAACCCTTATAGGGACCCATTCTCCACTAAAGGCAAAGGAGTCCTTTGTGCCCTAAAAATAGGATTATTGCAACAAGGTACACATCATTTTGAGGTCTAAAAATTCCCCTCATACTTGATATAATAGTTAGGGTAAGTTTCTAATTGTTATTTAGGAATTTTGGCCCTCATAATTGAATGTTTTAGGAGAATTTTCAGTGGTTTATAATCTTGATCCATTCACCTTTATTAAACCCTAAAATATTTCCCACTTAAACATTTTGGTGAACCTGACTCATTGAATATTGAAATTTTCTAATTTTGAAGTCTATCATTGAATACTAGGCTAGATCTTACATTCATTTACATTTAATTTGCATTGAATTAGATCTCATTTAGGGTTTATTACTTTGCATTCAAACTTGCACCTCATTTAGGGTTTAGAATTGTATTGTTTGGCATTTCTTAAATTTGAAAAAATATAAAAGAAAATCAATCATCTTGAATACCATTTAGATCTCATACATTTACATTTGAAAATCAAAATAACATTGCATTTCAAACTAGCTCTTTGCATTCATCATTTCATTGCATTTTCACATTGTATTTATGGAAAATATGAAACTAAAAGTTGCTGTCTCAGACCTAGAACTAAAAAACATTACAAAAACCTTGAAAATCATTCAAAAATAGTTTAAAATCCTAATCAGGGACCCATTCACCTTTATTGGTGAATGAGTCCCTGATCAGGCTAGGCCTATACTTTCTAGCATCTAAAACTCACTGAAAAATCACTCAAAAATTGGTAGAAACATTCCAAAATACCTAACCAAGACCCATTCGACCTTATTGGTGAATGAGTCCATATTAGATCCTAATTTTTACTTTTTAGAAATTGAAATCTCAATTTTAGGCTTCTATTTGCTACTATTACTTCCTATTTCAGTTTTTTGATTTGTTGTTTCTTTAATTTCATTAGATCTAGCTTAATTTGCTTCATTTTAGTGCATTTTCAAAATTCAAAATTTTCATTTACATCATTCCATTTTCAATATATTAAATTGTGTGATCAGTAAATTACATTGTGTGGAATCTAAAAATTGTATTTCATTCTAGGTCATTGCATTCCCCCTTTCCATTTTGGGTTTGCACACTAGGTTTGTAAAACTTGTATGAACTTTACAACTTGGTGTCCTATTAGCAATACTATTGTAAGAAATAGTTTGAGTCTCATGTCATCCCATGACATCTCACTCATTGTGGACCTTGGGTTTTCTAGCTCTCTTTCTAATAGTGTTGATAATCAACCCTCCATGGCTCATAGTTTGCATACTTCATTTCCTATTACTTCACTTCCTACAACCAATGTTATTAATAATATTGTACCTACCATCATAGCTTGTATTCAATCTTTGGGGTCTACTCAAAGAAAATTTGGAATTCCAATTCCATCTTCTACAATACCAATGTCCATTCCTACATACACTAGTACTCAACCTACCACAATCCTTCAACCCAGAAAAACCTTTCAACCTACCACAACAATCATACCCACTAGAACTATGTACACTTCCTTAGGTATTCCCACATAAATTCCTTCTACCTTTGTGCATATGAACACAATAACTCCACAACTTGATCCACCTTCACCAACCCACAATTCACTAGCCCTCCACATACATACACCAGTCCACCTTATTCCCCTCAACCTCACAATCAAAATTACCCTCTCCTTAACTCAATTTTGTAAACTATGACATCCCTTCAACAAGAAGTTACAACAAAACAACAAAACAACAATAGTAAACATTTTCAGTACATTAAATCCAATCCATTATCTTTGGACATATTAAGAGCACAAATGCCACAAGGTATAGAAGTTCCTTGATTTGAGAAATATGGTGGTAAAGGAGATCCTGTAAGCCATGTTTCTGCTTTCATGGCCTTGTGAAGTGATTTCATATTTGAAGATAAACTCTTGGCTATGCTATTCCCTAGGTTCTTGAAGGATACTATTTTAGGATGGTTCTCTTCTTTACCGAGTAATTCAATTAGTTCATTCAATGAACTTGTTGATGCCTTTTACAACCACTTCCATATCCATATGGGTCCTAAGATGAGCGTAGCTGTTTATTTACATGGAAACAAAAAGAGGATGAGAAAGTGACCAAATTCACAGCAAGATACCAATCACTTTATTCACAAGTAAACATTAAGATTCATGACGTTGACCTCCAACTAATGTTCATCACCAACTTACAAATTAAACTCCAAAGAAAACTTGAAATTTTGATATTTCCATCCTTTACAAAGTTATGTACAACCCTTCATGATTATTAAAATTCAACTTATGGTCAGGATGTGAAAAATCCCCGTAGTCGTCCTGAAAATTCCAAACCCACAACTCAAAATAGTTATCAATGTTGCAAGCATGAGCTAGTTTGGTGGTGTTGTCATTGAAGTCAATGCAAAACTTCAATAGGTTGAAAATTAAACATGTATATTTGAGATGGTTCTTAGATGTTGTGAGTACATGGAGCTATCTTTATGGTGTTGCAGATGTGTTGGTTTGATGAGTTTCCAAGTGATTTTGAGAAAATTAATAAAGAAGAGAAGTCATTGTTTAGAATGTGCTTCGGTATGTGCTCCACATTTCTCCTGTGTTTATCCTATGCTTGTGTGGATCTAGAGGTTTGCTAATGGTAATCTCATGATGATATATTTTGAGTTTTAGATTCTGATGAGATATTAGATGAAAGTTGTGTTCACCGATATGTGAACTATCTGGCAAGTTTGATCTTCAGTGGACTAGGAGAAAATGTTTCTACTCTACAGTCCTTTGTTGTTTTGATTTAGATCATGCAGATCTGGGATATGTCTTGTGAAGTTTTTTCCTATGCTCCGGTGAAGAGGTTTGAAATTTGGTAATCAAGAAGTCATGTTTCAATATTTTAGTATGAGTTTGCATAGTTTAGATAGACTAGTAAAAGAAATTAAGTGATTGAAGGCTGTTGTTTTAGCTGTGAATGTATCTAGAATGTTCTAAAATGTATTCTCATGCATAATGAAATGTTTTGTGGTGCTCACGTGTCATCTTCTTGCTAGGAAGTGTTTGCATCAATGTTTATCTATGTTTTCATTAGGTTTGGCCGACCTGGTGTTTACACATCATTCGAAGAATAAAATTTAAGTGAAGAAGCATGTAAATGATTCAAGAAAATAATTTTATTGGTCCACTCTTAGTCCTTTCCACCGTGGGAATTTTGAGTTGCTGGCCTAATTTGAATTTATGAAATGTTGTCTTATGTCCGACCTTGGTAAAATTTTCTAAGGTTGAGAATGGTATAAAATCAAGTCGAATTGTGAAGAGATGTATGACAATGTGATGCAAAGTGATGAAAGTGTGCCACAAATCATAAGAGCATAAGTGTGTGTGAGTGAGTTGTGATAGTAGTTTCTCAATGTGCTGAAGGCAGTGAACTGAAGGCTTTTGTAATCCTACAAATGTGCTTTAATTGTAGTGGTGGATCTTTTGTTCTCTTTTGTACCTATAGGCAATGAGCCTCCCTAGGACAGTGAGTCCTTTGTAGGTAGTGAACCTTTGTACTTGGATAATGAGTCCTCTTTTAGGCAGTGAACCCTTGGCACTAAGCCTTTTTATAATCTTTATATTGTGAGTTAACCCTCACTGTGGTTTTTCCCTTATTGGGTTTTCCACGTAAAAATATAGTGTTCATCATGTTGATTTTCTTTATATTATTTATGTTTCATGCTCATATTTAATAATAGAATAATGTGGTTGAAGATCTGATAATTGATAAAGTTTTAAGTTTGGATTTGTGTGACAACTGATTCACCCCCCCTCTCAGTTGGCTTGTACCTATTTAACAATTGGTATAAGAGCTTATGGTTCCTTGTGTAGAGCTTAACCACTTAAGGAAGATATGATGGAGCACAAATTGGTGACTTGTATGTTTGATGGAACTGACTATAATGACTGGAAGGGACAAATGAGAGGATACATTATCTCTCTTGGTTTCAAGACCTAGAAGGCTGTTGTGAACAAGTATACACTTTCATTTGGTTGTGTTAATTCTACAAATGAGATCTCTAATTATTAAGAAAATGAGAAGGTGAAGCATGCGATTTTTAGTGGTTTATCTAAAAATGAGCGAGTCAAAGTTAATTCTCTAGATACTGTATTTGAAGTCTAGAAGAAGTTGAAAGACATGTATGAAGGAAACTAAAAGGTGAAATTGACAAAGAGGTTTGCAGAAAAGTGTAGGTTGTGAACCTAAAGATGGAATATGGTGAAGAATTTACAAGTTTCTTTCAGAGAGTAGAACTAGTAGTAAATGATGTTAAAAATCAAGGAAGATGAAGATATAATCGAGAAGATCTTGATCGCTTTACTAGAATGTTATAGCGAGAAGATATTTATTATTGAAGAAATGTATGATCCTAAGAAGTGCACTCTAGAAGAGCTATTCGACACCTTGCAAGCATTTGCGATAAGAAAGTTCTAGAAGGATGAAAAGATAAGATAGAAACAACATTTAACAATTTGAAGATTGAAGAACCAGATAGCGATGATGAAGAGTTGGGAGAAATTTTCACTAGGAAATTGAAGAAAGCACTATAAAATATAAAGGTATGTTACCCTTTATATGTTACCAATTTTCACTACATCTCAATTGGTAGAGCTAATTAGGTGTTTCACTTTTTAAGTGAAAGTTTAGTTTAATTTCTACATTGCTTAAATTGTTTACAACATATTTATCAAATTTTAGTTTTGAAATGCAAATGTTTTTAGTGAAGAAATTTTCAGAGTTTATTCAGTGCTAGCAACATAAATGAAGTACAAAAAATATTACATAAATGATTAAGCATAATCATTGCTTTCATTTATTTCACAATGTTTATTCACATTACATTATTTCATTTGTTTTGCAAATACAAATGATTTCACAAGATTTCATTTTGATACATGTTTTTTTCAAAATGGCAATGAAAAGTGAAATTAAGTCCCACAAAAGCCGTGGAGATAGCCAATTTTTTTTTTTACAAGAAATGAACTATACAACAGAAGGTAAATGAAGGGAAGTAGATAACATAAAACATATCCATCATTACCTGGTTCTTAATTTTTAGTTGATATTCTTGTAGTTGTCATGTCCTTGCTACCATTTTTGAAGTAAGCTTGCATCATGTAAAAGGGACTGTTAGAGCTCCAGATATGAACTACACTATGTGCTCTACCAACATAAATATAATTCATTCCTTGCAACACATTGAATCAACTGTATGAATATGAAAGAGTACAATGAGGACTACAAATTCAGCATCATGAATCATGTTTTAAACTTCATTGCTTTATGCTAACATTGTTTCCAGTGTAGGTATAGGAAAACCTTTGTAGCTAATCATTTCATGAAGACATAACATCATGTGGAGTAAAATGGGCTCCCACAAGGGTTGAACTTGACATGCTTCCCCTCAACATACAAATGAGGTATGAGTAAAGAGATACAATTCTCATGCTCATATGAACTAGTCAAGAGTAATGAAAACACATTTTTCAACTATCAAGAGCATTAAGGCCATTGGCCACTCATAACACTCAAGCCTGAAGCAATGGAATGCAAATCATCAGTGAACAAGGAACTCAATTTAGATACCAAATGAATTCATCAATTTCCATATTGAAGAGCTTTTAATACTATCAAAATTGGGTGCATTTTGTTTCCATTTGGTGCTTTGTCAATGATATTTTATTTATTTATTTATTTTTTAACGAGGGGAATCGGGTGCAGCATGGCCCCCCCTATAACCCCCCACCACTGGAAACTTTTTACCCTGACTGGCAGTGCTGGTGAGACACACCAACTGGTACCATAGGAGCACCAGAGAGTTGAACCCATGGTGGGAACCCTACGATAGGGAACACCTTAACCAACTGGGCTCGGACTGCTACTCCAAAAAATTAATATTAAGGTTTGGGCCTTAGTTGTTGGCACTATAAGCAAGAAGCCCCACCAATTCACCAAGGAGCCTCCCCTTAATAGGAGGGTAAATAAAAAACTCCATTGTTGACGTGGTAGAGAGTGACCTTGCGAGGTTTGAACCTTGGTTGTTGGCTCTAGAGAAAAGAAGCCCCACTATTTCACCAAAGGGTCACCCCCGCTTTGTCAATGATATTCATATTGTTTCAAGATGTTTATTTTTTGGTGTAGTAAATGTTTCATGTTCATAAATGGTGATAGTGAACAAACATATATACAAAATTCATAAATCAAGCTACAGAATGAAGGAGTTTTTCACCACGGTAAACTTTGCATGCTTCAAGTTTTTTTTGTGTAGCATTGAAAACCATTTACAACTGCTTCATTTAATTATAAAAATGCATGAAGAGTAGTATAAAACACTAATTTTGAAAGCAAGTAAGTGGAGCTATAACAATAATATGAAATAAAGTCTTCTTGTTCTTTCAAAGCAATGCACTTATGCCATGATAATTCAATGTCAAACAAGTTAAAGTTTCAAGGTGAAACAAATGCAATAGAGCCCATTTTGAAATAGAAAGAGGAAACCCACATAATTCTATGTGGTGGAGTTTTGAATGACAGCGAGAGAGACTTTATTCAAAAGAGGAAAACCCACTAGGGGTTCATATTCAAGATCACAAATGGATAATTGAAGCTAAGGGTTTCAAGTATTATGCCATGAAAACCAACCTAGAAAATAGATAGAACACATGAATGGTTGAAGCCACTAGAGGTTTCAAAACCCCAGAAAGAATAAACAAATGCAAATAAATCTTATATTAAATGCATATCTTTTGGCAGCAGCCTGTGGAGGAGTTTTTCTTCTGTTTCAAGAAAATCCATATTGTGGCTTTAGGTTTAAATGCTAACAAACATCAAAATACAAAGTTTCAAGCTTTTAAAATTCTTCAAATGGTGGAAATATTGAGTATTGGTCATGACCATGAAGCTTTAGAAACCCATAAAATTAAAACCCCTTGAATCTAAATGCTTTCATTTAGGAGGAAAATGTGTTTACATTTATAATCATTGGTCGAACCCAAGTAAATATTGATACAAAAAAGAAGATATATACAAGTATGGCCATGACCTAAGAGATTAAATAATATTCTTTTTCACATTAAGCTCTAATCAAGCTATTTAAGAGGGAAATGCATCTTGACAACCAAGAAAATAGAACCCACCTTCAAGTATCTGTGGAGTCCACTTTCAAGCTCACGACTGAAGCTTCCAAATGCAAATCCTTGGTTCCTGATGGTTGCTGAATGGAGGTATGTTTAATAGGAAAACACAGAGGCACAAGAAATACATCAAAATCCATCACATTTCAGTAGGGAAAAAATTATCCCAAGAATGGTGCAAAAGAGCCAATAAACTGGCTTGAAATCAATTTACCTTCACATTATTGATGGAGATTCAACCTACAAAAAGGTCAACGCCCATCAAATCTACATTTTCTTGTTCAAACCCTAGCTTTTCATGGTGGTGGCTCCATTTTCTAGCAAAGCATGTTTTCTCCAAGTCAGTCAAGGGAAGAATGAAATGTGTACAAGGTGGAAGCCCAAGTTTTGTCACTAGTGTTTTAGCTTTTCCCTAATTCAACTTAGGGATTATTGTCAATGCTTTTAGAAATAAAACTCCCAACTAATCCCATAGTGGTCAAAATATTTATGAGCCTAAGTCAACCTTTCAAGAGATTCATTGTGGTGTCATTTCCTAGGTCTTTAGGTTAGGCGTTTGATTTAATATTTCAAGTCTACAATACCTTGTGGTATTTTATTTATTTTTCAATGCCTATGCCTTAGAGAAGAATAAAATATCCATATGATATCTTAGGTGTTTGATTTTTATTGATTTTATAGAAACTAATTAAAGATTGATAATAGATATCCATCTCTATATTTTTATGATTTTTTAGAGAAAAATCAATTATAATTGGAGTATTAAAAGTTGTTATTTTTGTAAAGATTTCTTTAAAATCTTAATTGCAAAAATTAGGATAAGATATGCTTTTTTTATAAAAAAAAATTGTAAATCTTGTAAAAGCAAAGATAAAGAAATGTTTTATAAATTGCTTTTATCTCTTGCTATTTTTTAACAGTTTTATGAAAGAAAAGAAAGGTGGAAAAGATCTTTTGAATTTTAATTTTCTTCCTGGTAGAAGTTGGAAAATGAAAACTAAACTAGGTTTGTTTTTTCTAGTTTTGGAGCAGATTGAGCCTAATTTCGAAGCCCTTTTGGATAGAGATCTTGGAAGGAGAAAGTTCCTACTTTTCTCATTGAATTTGATGCGGATTTTGGGGTATTTTCTCTAGCTTTTCTTTTGAGCTCAAAAATTGAGTTTTGAGAGTTATATATTATAAAAATGAGTTTTATTTACAATTCAAATATCAATTTCTTCCTTATACACACATTTGGAGAGCTCGTAAACTTCTTTGTGCTCAGGATTTGAGTTTTCACTCCATTCAATAAACCAATAGAATTTCCTTCTTCACTTCTTGTTTATGCTTTGCTTATTAATTTCATGTTTTTTGTGATTCAATCTATTGAATCCTTTTCTTATCTTACTGTTGTAAATTGGTTTGTAGGAGTTGCATTCTGATTCATGTTGTGCCTTGTGTTTATTTTAAACCTTTGAACAAATTAAGTTTGGATCATATGTGTTGTGAGATTGTGAGAATCAAGTTTTAAAAGAGGTGTTGAGAGTGAGTTATTGTCAGTATCTTCTTAATGTTGGTCAATCATTTTAGGTGATAGGATTTAAATAATAAAATTTCCCTCTAACTCTTTTCTCTGCAAGTCAGTAGAGTAGGTGATTATCAATGAGGAATCCGACCTTCTTTGGAGATTCATTCTCATAATGAGTTACCTACAACTCGAGAATGTTTCCATGTTTCAATAGATTGCTGAATTTTCATATTCAATAGGGTGCAAATCTTATTGATAACAGTTTTTTGCACACCCGATGGGACCCTAAAAGTTGATCCAGGGAAAGCTTTAATTTCTAAACTTGTTGTTTGGTGTATGCATCAATTTTATTTGGAATTTTTGAGGTTTTTACATATACTTGGTGATTCTATTTTTTATTCTGCATGAAGACTTAGTATAACCTGCACATGAGAAAAATATAGACTAGATCAAGTTCTATGCCATTCGAGTACCTACAATTATCCCCACCATGAAGGAGAGGCAAAACAACAAAGAGATTATTTGAAACACTTGTGAGGTCAAAATCAATGCCTCCAGTTCTTAGCTCTATAGTTCTATCACTAGGAAATCCAGTTCTTGTAGCACAAACACCGCCAATAGCAAGACAACACCCATTTGCACCTTTTAACGGGGGTAGCCCGTTAAATATTTCCCAACATGATGATATCCCAGTTGCAACCCTCAAAAGTCTGTTGTATTTTACTGGAGAAGATCACACCACACTAGTTGACCACCTTTGAGATGTGGCCACTTTATACTCAGTTTGCAACATCACTTAAGATGACATAGAAACTAGGCTCTTGGCTATGTCACTGAAAGAGAAAGCTTTGCAGTGGTTCAGAGGCCTTCAACCAAATATCATCACGACATGGGATGCATTGGGTGATGGATTACATCAGCAATTCAAAGATAAGTCAGATCATTTGTCCCTGTTAGAATAGTTGAGCATGATCAAGAGAGCGACACATGAGCATATGGAAGATTTTAACTACCGATTCTAAAGAACTTGGAATAAAATTCTATTAATGGTAAAACCAACACCTCAACATGCTTTTCTATTTTTATTAAAGGCTTTGAATAGTAATATTTTAGTAATGATCCAATCTATGGGTGGGTTCATGCTCCCCAATGCTTCTGACATCACTATTAGAGAAAAAAATTGTTTCATTCAAGTTGGGGAAATTTCCCTTAGGTCTCCTATGCCCCTATTTCCTCAAATACAACCCCCTATTCCTATTTCTTTTCCTCCTTTAACTATTGTCCTAATTGTTCCAACAATAGGGTATCATGCTACAACGCATGAACCCACTATCCCAGCCCAGTCTCAAGAGCTCCAGGAGATAAAAAACATACTGAAGCACAACACCAGATCATAGAGTGCAAGGAGCACAACACTTTCAAGATCAGCAAAATTCTCCTATTTCAGCCAATACTAGATCAAAAAAAAGAGCTATGGATTTAGGGCAGCAAGTTGCAAACATACAATAGTAGTCTACTAAGTACAAACCACCAGTTTCTTCATCCCATGTTACTTCTACAACACAGCCTAAAGTGCAGATTTTGCAAAGAGGAAAAGAAGTACCTAGGAAGGATCAGTCTAAGATGAAATTGCAGCCTTCACAAAAAGGAAATAACATTGCTATTACTAGGGGACAACAAAAGGTGAGCCCTATTTCTTTCAATGTTGTTGAAAATCTTAAGAAGACCACTGTCGACATGTCAGTTTTAGATGCATTGCATATTCTGGGTCAAAAGAGTTTGTTACAGGATGCCTTGGTTGAACTCTCTATTTTTTACAATGCTAAAGTTGTGCTTGCAAATAGCCTGGAAGTTAAGGATGAACATAAAACTAAAGAGGTAAAGCCCCCTCCATTTTACTTGAGTCTGATTATTGGTGATAAAATAGTACATAACTATATGATTGATTCTGGTGTGAGTAGCTCAGTTATGCCTAAGAGCTTAGCCAATAAACTACGTCTTGTTTATAAGCCCAATTCCTAGAAGGGTGTAGTTCAGTTGGATGGGTCTTCTATTAAAACTATTGGTGTGATTAAGAATTTAGCCCTTACTTTGCAGGCATCCCTAAATTTTGCAATCCCTCAGGATATACATGTTATTGACTTGCCACCCCATTTTTCCATTTGCCTCTCAAGATATTTTAGAGCCAAACTAGGCGGGTTCTTGTCTTCTAATTGGTCTCATATGTTCTTTAGAACAAGATATGGTACGAAACTAACTATAAAGTTTGAACCTCTAGCCAAAGACCATATTGAGCCATATATTCTGAGTCCTATAAACGCTAACCTTTACATCACCCCTAGACTAGAGGAGCAAGCCATGACCTTAGACCACAACACCCCTATAGAAAATGTGAATCTAGTTGAGTGGACAACTAAAGATCATGAGCTTGATCCTTTCTAGCACACCAATGAGATAAGATTATGGGTTTATATGATTCATGAACCCGATGTTGTTATTCCCAATCTAATCAAAGAGGAAGAGCAACCTAAATAGAAATATCAGCTTTGGAAGCTTTACTTTGATGGCTCGAGGAGCAGTGTGGGTGCTGGTGGTGGAGCCATGTTGGTTTCACCAGATGGAAACAAGTATTATTTAGGCTTCAGGTTTGTATTTAGTTGTTTAAGTAATACAAAAAAATGTGAAGCATTGGTAGATGGCTTGGAATGGGCCCGGAAAAGAGGTATTAAGTGTTTACAAGTTTATGGTGATTCAAAGTTAATTATGAATCAAGTTAGGAATCTGAATGCTACAAAAAAAGAATCACTTTAAAAGTACAAGCATCGAGTGTGGGATTTGATAAAAAAATTTGATGCTTTTAATATACTTTCAATTCATAGGAATGAAAATAGACATGTTGATAGGCTTGTTGCCATAGGAGCCCAATTTGATATTACAAACTAAATTCACAAGGTAGAGGCATGACAATATGTGAAAATTATAGTCAAACCTTCTATACCTAACAATAATGTGAGTTGGTAGGTTTTTGACAACAATGATCAAATTGTGAGCTTCTTAATTTCTTAACCTAAGTTTACATATGGAAACTAGCAAAAGTGGCAGCAACAGTATGATAGCTAGATTATGCAGTTAAAGACAAAAAAGCTGCCAAAAGGATTGGTGACCTTAGAGTCTATTTTCAACTCAGATGATTAGGTACGAAAAGATAAATGCAACATGACTATCAAGCAAGAACACTATGAGGCCATTGAAATATTCAAGGGTAAGCTTCTGAAGCTGGGAAAGTTATGTACTAAGGAAGAACAAAATACTTTCATTTCATTATTTGAGGGGCTTAGTGATGTTTTTGCTTGGGAATAAAAAGACTTGAAGGGTTTTGATCCAGAGTTGGCCCAACATACTATTGAATTAGAGCTTGATACAAAGCCAGTAAGGCAGAAACAGAGGCACCATAATCCCAAGTTAGAACACCTAATGAAGGATGAATTGAATAATTTAGTTGAGAGTGGCATTATTTTTCCTATTAAGCATACGTCTTGGGTGTCTAACTTAGTTCCAGTTAGAAAGAAAAGTAGGGAAATTAGATTGTGTGTCAATTTATAGGATTTAAATAAGGCTTCGCTAAAAGATCATTATCCACTCCCTTCCATAGAACAAATTTTGCAAGTGGTTTCTAGTTCTGACAGGTTTTCTTTGTTGGATGGGTACTTAGGTTATAATTAGATTCTGGTAAAGCAAGAAGACCAGTTCAAGACAACATTTACAACCAAATGGGGAACCATGGCCTACTTGAAGATTCATTTCATCTTATGTAATGTTGGAGCAACATTTCAAGGAGCGATGGACATGGATTTCCATGGCCTCGTGAATAAATTTGTTATGGTATACTTAGATGATATTACTATTTTTTCAAAAGATGCTAATGAAAATTTTGAGCATTTAAAACAGATTTTCCAAAGATGCAGAGAATTTGGAGTTTCTCTCAATTCGAAGAAGAATATTTTTTTTGTCCACGAGGGAAGGCTCCTCGGACACATAGTTTCAAAGTAGGGTATTTCTATAGACCCTAAGAGAGTCTTTGCTATTCTTGAATTGTCACTGCCAGCCCACAAGAAAAGCTTATAGAGATTTCTTTGATGGATTAATTCCATAAGGAGATTCATACCTAATATTGCAGCTTTCCTGCAACCTCTCACTGCTATGCTTAAAAATAATATGCCTTTTAGTTGGACTAAGTAGGGTAAGAGGAGTTTTGAGAAAATAAAGGAAGTCCTTGCAACTGCCCCTACCCTCATTAATCCAAAATATGATAGAGATTCCATTCTTTATGCTTTTGGAAGGGTTGATACTATTTCAACTATGCTATGCCAACAAAATGATGAAGGTTTGGAGCAACCTGTGGTTTTTTTCAACCATGTATTGCATGATTATGAGGTTAAGTATTATTTCATTGAGAAACATGTTTTTTTTTGTTGTAAGAAGCCTCAAAAAGTTTAGGCACATGTTATCTAGTAATAGAATTTAGTTACTAGTTGCTCATTCAAATTTTAAGGATTTCTTACTTGATAGAGATATTAATGACAAACGTGTTGGCTGGATAACCAAGGTTATGGAATTTGATATTGATATTAAGGTAACTAAGCTTGTCATGGGAAAGGTTTTGTGCAAACAACTTGAAAAAAATGAGGACAATAGCTTGAAAGAAGATGAATATGTCGATATAGTATTAAATAATGATAATATAGTTGTTATTTCATTTCCTACTGCTACCTGGGTGCAACAAATGATACACTATTTGCAAACTAGTGAGTGTCCTGAAGGCTTGGACAAAGTGAAAAGAAGGTACTATAGATTACAAGCCATTCCTTATGCTATTATTGATGGTATCCTTTATAGGAGAGACTTTCAAGGTGTTTTGTTAAGATCTGTAGAGCTTGATCAAGTAGATAGGTTGTTAAGAGAATTTCATGATGGGTCATCAAGAGGCCATTTTGTAGCAATATAACAATAGCCTTGAAGATCATGTGGGTTGGTTATTATTGGTCAGACCTATTTAAAGATGCAATTACTTGGGTCTGAAGATGCGAGAAGTGTGCTTTGTTTTCTAGAAAACAAAGGCTTGTAGCCATGCCTCTACATCATATTCAAATGGAGCAATGATTTTCCAAGTGGGGTTTAGAATTCATTGGACCAATCAACCTACCTTTAAGCTTGAGTCATAAGTGGATTCTTACTACAACAAACTAATTCACTAAGTGGACCAAAGTTGTTTCCTTAAAAGAAGCAAACAAGACTTCTGTGCTTAATTTTTATCAGGACTTATTGTCCAGATTTGGTACTTCAGATTCGATTACTTTTTAAAATGGATTAGCCTTTATTGGCTTGAGGATTTATGACTAGTTAGTGAAGAATAATATTTTTCTGAATTCATCATCTAATTATTATCCATAGGGTAATGGGTAAGCATAATCTACAAACAAGAATATGATCAAGATAATCAAGAAAACTATAGAAGACAACCAACAAATGTGGCATGAAAAGCTAAAGTTAGCCCTTTGGGCTGATAGGGTGACTCCTAAAAGAGCCATTAGTTGTTCTCATTATGTGCTTCCCTATGGAAAAGAAGCTAAATTACATGTTTCTATTGAATTTCCAACTTTGAGTTTTGTTAAAGAACTGGAATTGTTGAATGAACAACCTCTTGAAGTAAGATTTGCACAGTTAATGGAGCTCGAGGAGACCAAGAAGGGAGCATTGAGGAAACTTGAGATTCATCAATCTCAAATGAAGAGTTCTTTTGATAGAAGGGCAAGGCCACAAGATTTCATCATTGGTGATTTAGTTTTTAAATGGAATGAGTATAAAAGTAAACTTGGATGACATTCCAAGTTTGATACAATTTGGGACAGGCCTTATGTGATCACAGAGTGCAAGGAGCACAACACTTTCAAACTTTATAAGTTGACTAAAGAGGTGTTGTCTATTCCAATTAATGGGATCCACCTCAAGCATTGCCTCTAAGATAAGTACTATCTTTGTAAATAGTAGAATAGTTGTTGCAAATAAGTGCTTCATGTACATTTCATTTCAATATTTTTCTTTCCCTATGCACTATTACGCATGTTTGGTTGGCCATCAAATCCTATTAGTTTTCTTTCAGTATTGTTTGGTTTTGTTTTGCTACTATTTGGACTATTATAGTTTGAGTTCTGAGATTCATGAAGGGGAAGATTTGACACCACACCCAATGGAGTATTGGAGACAACTAATCTAATGGTTAGCAGGTAAGCATTTTGCTGAAATTGCCAAAATGTTACCATTTTTCACTACAGCTCAATTGGAAGAGCTAATTAGTTATTTCTTTTTTTAAGTGAAAGTTTAGTTTAATTCCTGCATTGCTTAAATTTTTGTTTGCATAAGATTTATCAAATTTCAGTTCTGAAATGCAAAAGTTTTCAGTGAAGAAATTTTTAGAGTTTATTCAGTGTTGGCAACATAAATGAAGTACAAAATAGATTACATAAATGAGTAAGCATAATCATTGCTTTCATTTATTTCACAATGTTTATTCACATTATAGTATTTCATTTGTTTTTCAAATACAAATGATTGCACAAGATTGCATTTCGATACATGTCTTTTCATAATGGAAATGAAAAGAGAAATTAAGTCCCACAGAAGCTGTGGAGATAGCTAGAAAAATTTGTTACAAGAAATGAACTATACAACTAAAGGTAAATGAAGGGAAGCAGATAACGTAAAGCATCTCCATCATTGCATGTTTCTTCATTTTTAGATGATCTTCTTGTAGTTGTCCCATCCTTCCTACCATTATTGAAGTGAGCCTGCATCACATAAAAGGGATTGTTAGAGCTCCGGATATGAACTACACTATGTGTTGTACCAATAGAAATATAATTCATTCCTTGCAACATATTGAATTAGCTAAATGAATATGAAAGAGTACAATGAGGAATGCAAATGAAACATCATGAATTATCTTTTAAACTTCATTTTTTTATGCTAACATTGTTTGTTTCCTATGCAAGTATAGGAAAAGCTATGTAGCTGATCATTTCAAGAAGACATAAAAACATGTGAAGTAAAACGAGCTCCCACAAGAGTTGAGCTCAGCATGCTTCCCCTCAACATACAAATGAGGTATGAGTAAAGAGAAACAATTATCATGCTCATATGAACCAGTCAAGAAGTAATGAAAACACATTTTCAACTATCAAGAGCAGTAAACCCATTGGCCACTCATAACAATCAAGCTTGAACTAATGGAATGAAAATCATGAGTGAACAAGGAGCTCAATTAAGATACCAAATGAATTCATCAATTTCCATATTGAAGAGCTTTTAATATTATCAAAATTGGGTCAATTTCATTACCATTTGATGCTTTGTCAATGATATTAATGTTATTTCAAGATGTTCATTTTTTGGTGTAGCAAATGTTTCATGTTCATAAATGGTGATAGTGAATAGGCATATATATGAAATTCACAAATCAAGCTACAAAATGAAGGAGTTTTGCACCATGGTAAACTTTACACGCTTCAAGGTTTTTCTGTGTAGGATTGAAAACCATTTATAGCTGCTTCATTTAATTATAAAAATGCATGAAGACTAGCATAAAACTTTGATTTTGAAAGAAAGTAAGTGGAGCTACAACAGTAATATGAAATAAAGTCTTCTTGTTCTTTTAAAGCAATGCACTTATGCCATGATAATTCAATGTCAAACAAGCTAAAGTTTCAAGGTGAAACAAATACAACAAAGTCCATTTTGAAATAGAAAGAGGAAACCCACATAATTTTGTGTGGTGGAGTTTCGAATGGGAGAGGGAGAGACTTTCTTCATAAGAGGAAAACCCACCAGGGGTTCATATTCAAGATCACAAATGCATAAGTGAAGATAAAGGTTTCAAGTATTGTGCCATGAGAAACAACCCAAAAAATAAATAGAACACGTGAATGGCTGAAGCCACTAAAGGTTTCAAAACCTTAGAAAGAATAAAAAAATGCAAATAAATCTTCTATCAAATGCATGTCTTCTGGCCGCAACCCATGGAGGAGTTTTTCTTCTATTTTGAGTAAACCCATTTTGGGGTTTCAGGTTTAAATGCTAAAAACCATCAAAATACAGAGTTCCAAGCTTTTAAAGTTCTTCAAAAAATGGAAATAACAAGTATTGGCCATGGCCATGAAGCTTTAGGTAAATATTGATATAAAAAAGAAGAGATATACAAGTATGGTCATGGCCTGAGAGATTAAATCATTTTTTGTTTTCACATTGAGCTCTAATCAAGGTATTTAAGAGGGAAATGCATCTTGAAATCCAATAAAATAGAACACACCTTCAAGTATTTGTGAAGGAGTCCACTTTCAAGCCCATGACCAAAGCTTCCAAATGCAAAACCTTGGTTCCTGAGGGTAGCTGAATGGAGGCATCTTCAATAGGAAAACACAGAGGCACAGGAAATACATGAAAAGTGATCACCTTTCAATAGACCAAAAATTATATCAAGAATGGTGTGAAAGAAGCCACAAAATGGCTTGAAATCGATTTACCTTTACATTGCTGATGGGGATTCGACCTACAAAAAGGTCAATGGCCATAAAATCTTCATTTTCTTGTTCAAACCCTAGCTTTTCACCATTTTACAATCGAGCATGTTTTCTCCAAGTTGGCCAAGGGAAGAATGAAATGCGAATAAGGTGGAAGACCAAGTTTTGTCATTAGGGTTTCATCTTTTCCCTAATTTGACTTAGGGATTATTGTCAATGTTTTTAAAATATCATTTGACTCCCAACTAATACCATAGTGGCCAAAATACTTATGAGCCTAAGTCAACCTTTCAAGAGATTCATTGTGGTGTGATTTCGTAGGTCTTTAGGTGAGGTGTTTGATTTAATATTTCAAGTCTAAAATACCTTGTGGTATATTATTTATTTTTCAATGCCTATTCCTTAGAGAAGAATAAAATATTCAAATGATATGCTTAGGTGTTTGATTTTTATTGATTTTATGGAAATTAATTAAAGATCAATAATAGATATCCATCTCTATATTTTTATGATTTTCTATAGAAAAATCAATTATAATTGGAGTATTAAAAGTTGTTACTTTTTGCAAAGTTTTCTTTAAAATCTTAATTGTAAAAATCAAGCTAAGATAGGCTTGCTTTTTGTAAAAATTGCAAATCTTGTAAAAGTAGAGATAAAGAAATGTTTTATAAATTGATTTATCTTTTGTTATTTTTTAATAGTTTTATGAAAGTAAAGATAGGTGGCAAAGATCTTTTGAGTTTTGATTTTCTTCCTGGGCGAAGTCAGAAAAGGACAACTAAACTAGGTTTGTTTTTCCCAATTTTGGAGCAAATTGAGCTTAATTTCAAAGCTTTTTTGGATAGACATCTTGGAAGGAGAAAGTTTCTACTTTTCTCATGTAATTTGTTTCAGATTTTGGGTCTTTCTTCTATCTTTTCTTTTGAGCTTGGAAATTGAGTTTTTAGAGTTATATATTGTAAAATTGAGTATTATTTACAATTTAGATATTAGTTTCTTGCTCTTACACACATTTGGAGAGCTTGTAAACTTCTTTGTACTCATATTTTGAGATTTTTAACTTCTTCATTCAATAAAATAGTAGAGTTTCCTTCCTCCTTGTTTATGCTTTGTAGTGTTAATTTGATGTGTTTTGTGATTCAATTTGTTGAATCCTTTTCTTATCTTACTATTGTAAAGTGGTTTGCAGGAGTTGCATTCTGATTCAGGTTGTGCCTTGTGTTTATGTTGAACCTTTGTACAAATTACTTTTGGATCATATGTGTTGTGAGATTGTGACAATCAAGTTTTAAAAGAGGTGTTGAGAGTGAGTTATTGTCAAAATCTTCCTAAAGTTGGTCAATCATTTTAGGTGATAGGATTTAAATCATAAATTTTCCTTCTAACTTTTTTCTCTGCAAGTCAGTAGAGTAGGTGATTATCAACGAGGAAGTTAGCCTTCTCTAGATATTCGTTCTCATAATGATTTTCCCACAACTCGAGAATGTTTCCATGTTTTAATAGGTTGTTGAATTTTCATATTTAGCAGGGTGCAAATCTTATTGATAATAGTAACATTGGTCATTATGCCTTGAGATGTACAAATAGGGCTAGACATAAGAAGAACAAGGATTATAAGGATAAGGATAGGAAGGATAAGAAGTATAAGAATTTGTACTATGTTAAGGAAGAGACAAGTATTTTTTATGATGAATCTGACAATGAGGTTGATGATAGTGAATGCTTATCCTTAGCTTTGGAAAGTAAATATGTATCCACTAACTCTAGAAAATGTGTAAGTAAGAAGGCTCTGGAGGTTAAGAAGAATATGATGGAAGGTACCTTGGTTACTACTTTTCATGCAAGATAGGATGAAGACTACAAGGTAATTAATAGTGGATTCCTAATCACATGATTGGAGATAAGAGTAAGTTCACTAAATTTGAAAAAATATGATGGTGGTTTAGTCATGTTTGGTGATGATTCAGGAGCTAAGATCTGTGATAAAGGTTCAATCAATTTTGACAGAGTGCATAATACTGATGATGTATATTATGTGAAGGATTTAAGACAATCTTTTAAGTGTTGGTCAAATGTGTAGAAATGGCCTTAAACTTGTGTTTCAAAACAATACATGTGGAATCAAAAAAGGATCCAGAAATGGAGATATGATTGTTGCAGGAAGAACTCATGGAAACATCTATTAGCTAAAGGGAGTTGATGGTCATTGCCTTGTATCTCAAATCAATGAGTTGGTTATGGAACTAGAGAATGGGACATGTGAAATTTTATAACCTAGTCAAGATAAATGTTAAGGAGATTGTTCGAGGACTTCCTAGAATCAAAAGACCGGCTAATGCTATGTGCAGAAGTTGTCAATTAGGGAAGCAGGAAAGATGTAGCTTTAAGGAAAAAGAATATTCTACTATACTGGAATGTTGGAGTTGATTCACACTGATCTCTGTGGTTTGACCAGGACCAAAAGCTTGAATGGATACATGTAATTTATGTTTCTTATTGATGATTATACTTGAATGCCATGGGTTGCTTTTCTCAAAGAAAAGAATTAGGCCTTAGATAGGTTTAAGGTATTCAAAGCAAGAGTGGGAAATGAAGTAAATATGAAAATAAAGTGTTTGATATCTAATAGAGGTGGTGAATTCACTTTTGGTGAATTTAATGAATTCTATCAGAAGCATGGCATAAGAAGACAGTTTTCTGCTTTGAGAACCCCTCAACAAAATGGAGTAGTTGAAAGGAAAAATAGGACTACACAAGAAGCTGCTAGAACTATGATGAAAGAGTCTAATGTACCAGATGTGTATTGGAGAGAAGTGATACATACTATTTTTTATGTTCTTAATAGAGTTCAGATCAGACAAAACATCACAAAGACACCTTTTGAGTTATGGACTGGTAAAAATCCTACTTTGAAATATTTTAAGGTATTTGGTAGAAGATGGTATATGAAAAGATATGATGAAAATATTAGAAATTTTGATGCTAGATGTGATGAAGGAATATTTCTTGGGTATTCTACTACTAGCAAGGCATATAGATGCTTTAACAAAAGATTGAGAAAAATCATTGAAATTGCTAATGTGAAAGTTGATGAAGACATACATAGACCTATTGAGATAAGTGAAGTTGAACTTGATGATCCTATATGTGGACAGATACCTAAAGAAAATAAGGAGAAGGAAGAAGAAGAAGAGAAAGAAGAAGAAAAACACGTGGAAGAAGAAGAAGAAGAGAATGAACTACAACCTACTACTAGGACTCCTAAATATGTACAGAAGAATCATCCACAAGATCAGATAATTGGAAGCAAGAGTGAAGGTGTGAAGACAAGAAGCAAAATTGTAGTTGAGGTAAATTTGTGTTTACTCTCTAAAATAAAACCTAAATCTATAAAATAAGCACGTGAATATGAAAGTTGGATGAGATCTATGAAAGAGGAACTACAACAAATAGAAAAGAATTAGACATCGAAAATAGTCCCTAGACCCGTGAAAAAAAATCTGATTGGATCAAAATGGGTGTTTCACAACAAACTAAAAGAAAATGGAGTAGTAAGGAATAAGGAAAGATTGGCATGCAAAGGATATTCACAAGTTGAAGATGTAGATTATTAAGAGACTTTTGCCCATGTGGCCAAAATGGAAGCTATTAGAATTTTTTTGGCATTCTATGCCCACAAAGACTTCAAGGTATACTAGATGGATGTTAAGTCAGCTTTTTTGAATGGTGAGCTAGAGGAAGAAGTGTCCATGGAGCAACCTAAAGGATTTCAGTTGTTTGATAGATCGGACATGGTTTGTAAATTGAAGAAAGCATTGTATAGACTAAAGCAAGCTCCCACAACTTGGTATGCAAGACTAGACAGATATATGACAAAGCAAGGATTTAGCAAAGGTTCTGCCGACATTAATCTCTACTTCAAAGTGCAAGGTAATAATATGTTGATTGTAGTTGTTAATGTTGATGATATCATTTTTGGTGGAAATAATGGCATGTGTAAAAAAATTTCTGAAGAAATGTAGAAAGAATTTGAGATGTCTATGATTGGGTATGTGCAGGATCATCATGGAAAGAATAGGTCCTTAAGTGGCAAAAAATTTAGAAAAAATAGAGTTAGGCAAATTGACTTAAAATTTTGAATAAGTTATCTATATTATTTCAAAAATATGTAAGAATAGAATCTATAGAAAATTTAATTTAGTTTCTAAACTACTAGGTTTATTTTAAAAAAAAAAACAAAAATCTATTTGGTGAAAATTTGAAATTTGAATGCAGAGTACTTAAATTTTAGGGAAAAATAAGAAGTGGGTGTCTATCAACACCCTAACCACAATAAAATGATAATATTTTTTTATAAGATTTAAGACATAAGTAGAGGACTCATGTCTGGATGTGATGCATATTTTTTTGAATTTTTTTCCAAGTAAATAATTAATTATGATATTTTTATTACAACTTTTAAAAAATATAAAAACTCGTATGTCTCACCACCTTAACTTGGTCAAAACTTCATGAAATTCAATTTTTCTTTTTTTAATCCTATAATATGAAAAGTATAGAATGTGATGCATGTTTTGGATTCAAAAAATGTGATACTGTTTGAAAGCTATAGATTTTTTTTAATCAACCTATCAATCAAGACTTTAGTCATAATTCAAATAGAAAATGAATAATAATAATTTTGTTAAATTCAAAGTAAAGAATAATTTATATTGGTGGAAAGCTAAAAATATCCTTTAAAAACCCTTTTCATTTCATCAATTTTGGGTAAGAAAAAGGTCGTCAGCCACATACCCTACAAATACCCATCATATTGCCCCTTTTTGGCTTATCATGATCCTGCACATACCTAATTGGTGAATTGAATTTCTTCCTTGGTCTACAAGTGAATCAAATTGATAAAGGGATATTCATTTCATAATCTAAGTATGTAAAAGAGTTGTTGAAAAAGTTTGGGATGGAAGATTCTAAACTAGTTTGTACTCCTATGGTAATCAGATGTAAGTTGAACAAGGATGATGAATATGCTAAGACTGATCAAAGAAAATATAGATCCATGATTGGTAGATTATTGTATCTCACTACTACTAGACTAGATATTATGCATGCAGTGTGTTAAGTTGCTATATTTCAAGTAGATCCTAGAGAAGCACATCTTATGGCTATAAAAAGGATATTTAGATATCTTAAGGGCACACCAGATTATGGTACACTAAGAGTAATAATTTCACCCTGAGTGCTTATACAAATGTTGATTGGGTTGGATGTGTAAATGAGAAGAAGAGTACCAGTGGTGGTGCTTTCCTTATTGGTGGAAGATTGGTTTCATGGTTGAATAAGACTCAAGACACAGTTTCTTTATCTACTACAGAGGCAGAATATATTGCTGCAACATACTGCTACACATAAGTTTTTTGGATGAAGAAAACTTTGAAAGACATTGGTGTTTTATGTGATGACCCTATCTCTATCTTTTGTGACAATATAAGTGCAATAAGCATTTTGAAGAACCTATTTATGCATTCAAGAATGAAGTACATATCTATCAAGTACCATTTCTTGAGAGAAAAAGTGCTAGAGAATGAAGTTAGATTGGAGTATATGACTACAAAAGAACAAATTGTAGACATCTTTACTAAGGCTCTTCCAAAGGATACTTTTGAGCATCTTAGGGAGATGTTAGGGTTCATTGGCCCTCCTAACTAGGTGCACATGAAGGTGCAATAGTCTAGTGAATTTACGTATTCTTCATTTATCTAGACTGATTGTTAGGTCTACTCCGCAGGGCAAGTAGAAGTGGTTTCATTGTTGCAATATAGGTGTACTCCTAAGGGGAAGTAATTAGAGTTCTTTTCTATTTATTTCAAAGGGGTGGAAATTTTTTGCATTGCCATCAATGACAAAGGGGGAGATTGTTGCACATATGAGCTAGTTTGGTGGTGTTGTCATTGATGTCAACATAGTTTAGTATGTTGCAGATTGTACATATATAGTTGAGATGCTTCTATGATGTTGTGAGTACATGGAGCTATCTTTACGGTGTTGTAGATGTGCTGGTTTGATGATTTTCCAAGTGATTTTGAGAAAATTAATAAAGAAGAGAAGTTAGTGTTTAGAATGTGCTTCAGTATGTGCTTCGTGTTTCTCTTGTGTTGATCCTATGCTTGTGTAGATTTGAAGGTTTTTTAATAGTAATCTCATGATGATATATATTGAGCTTTAGATTCTGGTGAGATGCTATATGAAAGTTGCATTCACCAATATGTGAACTGTCTGGCAAGTTTGATCTTCTATGGAATGGGAGAAAATGTTATGCCCCGTAGTAATTTGCTATTTTGATTTAGATCACCTCCGGGTCTGAGATATGTCTTGTGAAGGTCTTTCCTATTCTCTATCGAATAGGTTGGGAGTTTGGTAATCAGGAAGTCATGTTTCAATATTTTGGTATGAGTTTGCATAGTCTAGATAGACTAGTAAAATAAATTCAATAATTGAAGCCTATTGTTTTTGTTGTGAATGTATATGGAATGTTCTTATATGTATTCTTGTGCATAATGAAGCATGTTGTGGCATACACATGCCACCTTCTTGCTGGGAAGCATGTGCATCAATGTTTATTTGTCTTTTCATTAGGTTTGGATGACCTAGTGTTTACATTTCATTTGAATAATAAAATTTAATTGAGGAATCATGTAAATGATTCAGGAAAATAATTCTATTTGTTCACTCTTATTCCTTTCCACCGCGGGAATTTTGAGTTGCCAACCTAATTTGAATTTATTAAACGTTGTCTTGTGGCCGACCTTGGTAAGTGTTTCTAAGGTTGAGAATGGTATAAAAGCAAGTCAAATTGTGAAGAGATGTATGACAGTGTGATGCAAAGTGATGAAAGTGTGCCAAAAATCATAAGAGAAAAAGTGTGTGTGAGTGAGTTTTGATAGTAGTTTCTCAGTGTGCTAAATCGTTGAACTGAAGGTTTCTGTAATCCTAAAAAAATTCTTTAATTGTAGTGGTGGATCTTTTGTTCTCTTTTGTATCTATAGGCAGTGAGCCTCCCTGTTGGATAGTGAGTCCTTTATAGGAAATGAGCCTTTGTACTTGGATAATGAGTCCTCTTTTGGGTAGTGAGCCTTTTTATAATATTTATATTGTGTGTTAGCCCTCACCATGGTTTTTCCCTTATTGGGTTTTCCATGTAAAAATCTGGTGTTCATTGTGTTGATTTCTTTTTTTCTGTTATTTATGTTTCATGCTCATATTTAATAACAAAATAGTGTGGTTGAAGATTTGATAAGTGATAAAGTTTTAAGTTTGGATTTCTATGACAACTGTTTCACCCCCCTCTCAATTGTCATGCATCTTTTTAACAATCAACCTTTCAAGAAGTATAATATGGGCTTTTGACAACTAAATTACCCTCAAACAAGTCAACAAGATAATAACCAAGTGGCTCCTATAAAGAAAAAAATATTTTAGGGATATAGATAGAGAGTTCACTCCTTTACCATATACCCTTCATAATATCATGTTGTACTTTATTGAGAAGAACATGCTTACATTAACTCATGTTAGAGAGCATGATCCTAATATACCATTTCCCAAAGGCTTTTGATGATATGCTTATTGTCATTATCATCAACAAAATGGATATGGTATGGATGTAAGCATCTTATACATCTTGTGCAAGACCTTATTGATTCTAATCACTTACAAATTAGAGGTGTCAATGATCAAGGTAATAAGTATGTATCCCCTCCTAACCAATATTTACAAATATTTACAAGTCCGGATGCTGAAGCACACTATTGCCTTTTTCAAAGCCAGTAAAATGAAGAATGATGTGTTGAAGGTTGACACAGATGATGAAAACATACAAGATATAAATGAAGAATAATCAATTGAAATGGTAGCATTTATCGAAGCTAGACCTCATAAGTGATCTACTAAAAAGACCCTTGACATTGCTTTCTCACAAAATTCCATACTTAAACGTGCACCTAATGGTCCTCTTTACATAGTTGGTCGAATCAATGATAAGCCCACTAATAGGATATTGATTGATCCCATCTACTAAGAGAATGTGACCACTGAAGAATTCTTATATGTGAATGAACTATATCAAGATACATATGACAAACCAATAGCATGGATCAATACACACAATGGTTTCACTTTTGGGTACGTGTAGGATCATGATGAGCCAAAAAGTGGCAATATGACGGGTATGTGGCTGATGACTTTTTTTTACCCAAAATTGATGAAACAAGAAGGGTTTCTAAAGGAGATTCTCAGCTTTCCTCAAATATAAATTATGCTTTACTTTGAATTTAATAAGTAATTATTATTTATTTTCTATTCAAATTATGACTAAAGTCCTGATTGATAGACTGATTGAAAAATATCTATAGATTTCAAATAGTATCACATTTTTTAATCAAAACATGTGTCACATTCTATGCTTCGCATACTATAGGATTAAAAAAAAAAATTGAATTTCATGAAGTTTTGACCAAGTTAAGGTGGTTAGACATATGATTTTTTTATATTTTCTAAAATTTGAAATAAAAAATCCATAATTAATTATTTACTTGGAAAAAAATTACAAAAAAATATGCATCACATTAGGACATGAGTCCTCTACTTATATCTAAAATATTATAAAAAAATATTATCATTTTGTTATGGTTTGGGTGGTCAGACAGACACTTCTTATTTTTTCCTTGAAATTTAAGTACTACTGCATTGAAATTTCAAATTTTCACAAAATAGATTTTTATTTTTTTTAAACAAACCTAGTAGTTTAGAAACTACATTCAATTTTCTACAAATTCTATTCTTACATATTTTAGATATAATATAGATAACTTATTCAAATTTTTATGTCAAGTTTCGTAACACTGATTTTTCTAATTTTTTTCCACTTAAGGGCCTATTTTTTCCATGATGATCCTGCACATACCCTTTTCCTACGATGGGCTTGATAGATCTCCCTTTAAAAGTCGAACAAAAAATGTTAATTGTCTTATTCATCATCATCCCGCAATAAGACCAATTTCATGTGAAGCTAAGCTATCCATGGCTTCACTCCATGAATTTCGTCTCTTCGTTTGTGCATAAATGTCTAAAGTTTCTATTTGGAAATGCTATCTTTACTGTGCATCATAGTGGATTTAATCTTTCATTGGCCTGAGGGAAATTTTCATTAGATTTACTTTGGCCTAAGCCTATGGAACCTATTAAGCCTCATGAGGACTTCTTTTTCAAATCATATCAAAATTTCAAGGGAAAGGAAATAGTAGAATTATTGCTTTGAAACATGCCTCAACCTATAACTGAAATACCTATCCTTGATGAAGCAATGATTGAATTGAAATCCCTTTCAAACATTCAAGAAAAACCTATATAAAAACCTCCTACCACTTAGACTACAAGAGACCGTGATATAATCAAAATAATTTCATTTTCCCTCCTAGAGTCGAGCAAGTTTACAAAGTTAAAGAGAAAGTAGTTGAACAAGCTACTATTTATTCTTCTATTCCTCTCATGGAAGAGAAGGAACCTATGATTGAAAAACCCACTCTTACACAAACACAAATTAACCATAGATTGAAAATAAATTGAAGTGCTAGAGAGCGCATATGTAGATGTCATGCTGTTGCTCATAAGTTACAAACTCAAGAAGACAAGAACAACATAGAAAATAAAAATCTAAACATGCATGAAGCAATGCATAATGATCCTATAACCTTTCCACAACATAAACAAGAACTTTCCATGGAAATTTTCATTCGACCTCCCGTTGTGATAAATTTAGATGATGACACTAATATTACAAAGATTGATGAAGTGCATGATGAATTGAACACATTTTTTCTTCTTCTATGAACTTAAATGAAAAATCTCCTAAAAAGAGTGTTGAACTTGGTTCATCCCCTAGTTCATCACTTGCTCTTGTCCCTTTTGCTAGTTTTTCTCCTTCTGTTTATATAGACCAAGATTGGGATGCAAATAACCTACTTTAGGTTGACTCATGTGTGCCTTGCTAATTTTTTGTATTTTCATGTTTCTTTATGTGATTGCAAGTGTGTAATGTGGTCCCCCATAATGTTTTGTTTGATGTATCTCTCTCTTTGTGACATTCCTCTATATGTACCTACTTTCTTCTATATGTTGTAAGAATTTTTCATTTTCTTGTGTTTTCCTTTTATGGATGATGCAAGGCTTCGAGACATGCATGTCTCTTCCATATTGACTAAAAATATTTTCTTTTATCTTTTAATTTGTCTTGTGTTTTCCTTTTGGGGATTATGCAAGGCGTCGAGACATCCATGTCTCTTCCATGTTGACCCAAAATCTTTTCCTTTATTCTTTTTCTTTTGTCTTGTGTTTTCCTTTTGGAGATCATGCAAGGCGATGAGACATTCAATTCTCTTCCATGTTGAACTGAAAGTATTTTTCTTTTTTTTCACTCTCTTTGTTTCATTCTTCTAGTTCTATGAGTATTTGGGGAATGATGACTATTTTGAGCTTTTAAAATCAACAATGTAGCAAAGACATACTGACCCATAATCCATAGATCCCTTATGTATTTTTCGAGGCAACCCTTTCTTCCTATTCCATGACACAACTTTATTTTAGAAACATATGAATTGGCATATGGTTTTCTAAGGAAAGCTCTCATTTCCTAGGAAAAAGCATTGGCTACTTTAAAGAAATTGCTCACAGTAATGGTGTTAGCAACCATTTTAAAGTGGGGGCATACATCGATGAAATATTTTGACATATTTCATGGCATGATTTTATTTTTTATTGTGATGTGTTATTTTCTTGGTGGTGTCATTAGGTCTGATGTCCTCCAAGAGTGTGATATTTCTAAGCATATGATCTCCCTTCATGGCATGATGCAAAATGAGAGGCATCACATAAGTGACGATCTGATATTCTTGACTTATCCTCTCTTGGAGACATTAGGTGTGATGTTCCCTAAGAAAAAGACCTTACACGAATAAAGAAAAGTCACCTTTAACAAAAACCTACAAACATAACATTCAAAAGCATACAAAAGCATAGCATTTTGATGCCTTGTTGAAGTTATCAGGAGGATATCTTTGGTATGGTTAGTATGATGAGAAGTTGACACACTGGCATGAATTTCTCATTGTACAGTGATAAGCTGGCACACTAGCATTCCTTTCTCACTAAACCACCTTGTTGGGACAACTCACCTAGTGGATAGACTAAGGTTCCACTACCCTAGAGTGAGCATACATGATTGGGACAGCTCACCTAGTGGATAGACTAAGGTTCCACTAACCTAGAGTGAATAGCACATGTTATGGAAAAACAACCCTGGTCCACATCATGTTGGAATAGTTTTTCTTGATCCTTTTTTTTCTTTATTATTCTTGGCATTTGACATGGTATAGCTATGTATCTTTGTTATTGCTGCATACTAAAGTTTCTTGAATGCCTACTTTACTATGAGTTTGTCATGGGGGAAAACTCTCACTAAAGTAGGGGGAAAATGTAGTAACGCAAAAATTATCCCTTTTTCTTACTTAAATTTGGAATAATTGACATTTAATTAACCTATTTGTGGCTTGGTTTAGTTTTTTAATGTGTTGTACACATTCACATTAATCTAGGGACCCTTTTTAACAAAATTTACATCAAGTGTGCCTTATTTATGGTATTGTAAAGTGTTGTATTGCAATTTCACACTTATCTAGGGTTTAATTAATTAATTGTTGTTAATTGAGCTTAATTAGCCCCTTTAATTCAAATTTAAGCCTTCTTAATGACACCTTCCGAAGGATCTATCTTGACACTCACTAATAAAATTGCATAACATTTAATTTGGAAAAATCAAGGTCCTAGAAAATGGTGCTATGACCCATTTTCCTTTAGCGGTGAATGGGTCCTCTCAACATAGGAACTTCCTTTCTATGCCTTTTTGAGGTTGGTTTTTGATGTTCTTTCAACCCCCCGAAGCAAGGTCCTAGCAAATTGTGCTAGGACCTATTCACCTTTAGTGGTGAATGGGTCCTCCTCACATAGGACCCCCCTTTTTGAATTTAATTTTTGTGAGATTATAATGGTTTTCAATTCTAGATTTGGTGTCGGCTTGAATTATTTAAATTTATGGGTTAATCTTTAGATTTAGTATAAATATGGGGTTAATTCACTTATTTTCATCCCAAGAAACCTAAAACTTTTATGTGACTTCATGAGATCAAGAGAAAGAGAATTATAGAGCATTTCAAAGGCATTCAAAGGTAGATTCTCATGATTTTATTGCAGCAATTCAAGATCATTTCATCATGTCAAAGGAATAGTGCATTTATGTTAATATTGTTGATGTAGCATTGAAGATCTACTTAGAAGAATCTTAATTGACATGAAGATCTACATTCTTCATGGCCACTACATGTTAGTTTATAGATTTATACTCCAAGAAAACTTCCAAGGTATCAACATTTCATCATTCCATGTTCATGCTTCAATTTTATTATTTCATCATTTGGTTTAATTACCTACAAGGGGTTTGACTTAGGAAAAACCATTTTCACTAAAAATCAATAAATTTTTCTTTTTATAGATTTTCAAGTTGAAGATCAAGTGGAGAATAAGTTTGAAGCAAAATTTTCAAAGTTGTCAAGTTGCAAACTTGTCACCTACATTGTAAGAATAGGTAAAGAAGGCTACATAATTTGCTACAGGTTTTTAGGAGCTAACAACCAAGGATTTGAGAATTTAGGAATCAAGGAGAAAAACCTAGATTTAAGTTTCAAAAACCCTAACAAGGATCCATTCACCACTAAAGGCGAATGAGTCAGGTTTGTGCCCTAAAAATAGGCTTCTTGCAGAAAGGTCCATGTCGTTTTTTAGCTCTCAAACTCCACTCATAGTTGCTATAATAGTTAGGGTTAGTTTTCTATTGTTATTTAGCCATTTTTTCCCTCATAATTGAATGTTTAGGAGAAATTTTAGTGGTTTATCATCTTGATCCATTCACCTTGATTAAACCCTAAAATATTTCCCACTGAAACATCGTCATCCATATTTATATCCACTGAAATCAATTTGGTGAATAAGGTATTAAATTAATTTAGGTGATTGGACATGATCCCACCTTCTTTCATTTTTAATTATATAATTTCTTCATAATAAAATCCTTGTTTGAATCTGATGCCATCTTGTATATGTCTAAATGTTAATCCCATAGGGTATGTGCCGGATCATGATGGGCCAAAAAGTGGCAATATGATGGGTATGTGGCTAATGACTATTTTTTACCAAAAATTGATGAAATGAAAAGGGTTTTTAAAGAATATTTTGAGTATTCCACCAATATAAATTATGCTTTACTTTCAATTTAATAAGTAATTATTATACATTTTCTATTCAAATTACGACTAAACTCCTAATTTATACGCTGATTGAAAAACATCTATAGCTTTCAAATAGTATCACATTTTTTGAATCCAAAAAATGTGTCACATTCTATGCTTCACATAATATATGATTAAAAAAATAAAAACTGAATTTCATGAAGTTTTGACCAAGTTAAGGTGGTCAGACATATGAGTTTTTTATATTTTTTAAAAAGTTGTAATAAAAATTCATAATTAATTATTTACTTGGAAAAAATTACAAAAAATATGCATCACATTGGGGCATGAGTCCTCTACTTGTATCTAAAATATTATTAAAAAATATTATCATTTTATTGTGGTTAGGGGGGTCAGACAGACACTTCTTATTTTTTCCCTGAAATTTAAGTAACACTACATTGAAATTTCAAATTTTCACTAAATAGATTTTTTTTAAAAAACAAACCTAGTAGGTTAGAAACTACATTCAATTTTCTATATATTATATTCCTACATATTTTTGAAATAATATAGATAACTTATTCAAATTTTTATGTCAAGTTGCCTAACTTTGATTTTTTGATTTTTTTTCTAGTTAAGGGCCTACTTTTTCCATGATGATCATGCACATACCCCATACCTCTTTCGATGTCTTTTCAACTAAAACTTTGAAGAGAATGTTGCTTGACAATGAAAGAAAGATTTCGGCCGTTGCTTTCTTATCTAGTTTCTGCCACTCTTTATGAAACATAGAATCTTTTCCTTTTTCTTTGCCTTCTAGTGCGAGTGGGAGATCATGCTTAATGAGCAGGGGTATGTGTAGGATCATGATGGGCCAAAAAGTGGCAATATGATGGGTTTCTGTAAGGTATGTGGCTGATGAATTTTTTTTAACCAAAATTGATGAAAAAAAAGGGTTTTTAAAGGATATTTTCAGCTTTCCACCAATATAAATTATGCTTTACTTTGAATTTAATAAATAATTATTATTTATTTTCTATTTGAATTACAACTAAAATCCTGATTGATTGGTTGATTGAAAAAAATCTATAACTTTCAAATGGTATCACATTTTTTGAATTTGAAACATGCGTCACATTCTATGTTTCGCATACTATAGGATTAAAAAAAAGAGAATTTCATGAAGTTTTGACCAAGTTAAGGTGGCTAGACATACAAGTTTTTATATTTTATAAAAGTTGTTATAAAAAATTCATAATTAATTATTTACGTGGAAAAAAATTACAAAAAATATGCATCACATCAAGATGTGAGTCCTCTACTTATATCTAAAATCTTATAAAAAAAGTATTATCATTTTTTTGTGGTTAGGTTGGTTAGACAGACACCTACTTCTTATTTTTTCCTTGAAATTTAAGTACTACTGCATTGAAATTTCAAATTTTCACCAAATAGATTTAAAAAAAACCTAGTAGTTGAGAAACTACATTCAATTTGCTACAAATTCTATTCTTACATATTTTTGAAATAATATAGATAACTTATTCAAATTTTTACGTCAAGATGCATAACTCTATTTTTTTTGAATTTTTTGCCACTTAAGGGCCTGTTTTTTTCATGATGATCCTGCACATACCCGCAAATATTCCATCTATACTTTTTATAGCCCAAAATTTTTCCCATTTTTTTTTTCAATTTTCCTTTCATCCACTTTATTCATTGTTTTAGAAATTCTTCACCAATTTCCAAATACCTTCACCACCGAGCTTTGTTGTCGAGCTTCTTCAAGCTCTGATACCAATGGTTGGAGAAAGAAAGAAAATAAAAAGAAAAGAATTTAGATAAGTAATCAATCACACAGATGAAAACAAAGACACCCGTTTTAATGTGGTTCACCTTATAGGCTACATCCACAAGAAGTAGGGGATTAGGACTCCAATTTTATTAAACTCTATTTTATAGTCATACATTATGTTATAGCTAACAGCATCTTCAAAAGAAGCTCTTTGAATTACAAAGTTTGAATATAAGGATAAGCCTTCAAGAGAGAAAAAGAAAGGTCAAAGGAAAGAAAGGAAAAGATGTTCATTGGGATTCATATACCCAACACTAACAATGTATCATGCTTTGATGAATGCCATTCCCTATTCTAATGCTCCCATTTTGGAGCAAGTGAAAGGAAGATGTTGGCATTTTTCATACACCTACCCCTTGTATTTCTCAAGAGTTCTTGAAGCCCGACCAAAGGATCCATTCCCAAGTGTATCCTACAATCATAGCAACTCTATAGAACCACATTTCTCCAAGGAATTCATTATAACAATTTATGCTTTGCAAGAGAGGAGAGTTGGGAGTTTGGAGGAGTTTAGGAATAATTTGGGTGAATATGAAATGGTCTTGGAGGAAAAAAAGGTTCTCATAATCAAGGAAAATTTTGACAAGTTCATGTTCCTCCCTAAAACATCAATAACATAATTTAGACACCATTTAAAAGTAATGTCAAGGGTTCTAAACCCATTAGTAACTTTTAAATATTTCTAGAATTATAGGAGTTCCTAATTGTCTATGGTTCCTAGTGGACTCAAAATTAAAAGAAAGCTTGAATATTTTAATAAAATTTTGAATTTTAAAATTTCAAAGTAATGCTAAGAGTTGTAGGAAATAGGATTGCCTCCAACATTTGATTTTTGAAATCTTTCAATGGATTCACAATTTGAAAAATGCCTAACACCACTTGGTGAAATCCTTATAAAATTTGTTTGAAAAATATATAAACATGATGAAGTTGAAAATCCATTACTTTTGATCAAGATATTACAATAATAACATCATGAAACCCCATGTCACACCTTTTTGCTCCAACTTTGAGAAATCTATTGATTTAATCATTTCCTAGTGCAGGGGCACCTAGGCTAACCTCCATGTTGTTTGTCATCAATTTTGGCTTGTACTTGACCTTAGCTAAGTCAGGATGTTTGTGTGCTTAGTTTGGACCTTAGAAGGTCTTGGTGGAGTGTGGTGAGTTAGTCATTAGGACTAATTTCATCTTAGTGAATCATTGTTCATAAATGTTGCTTTATTTAGCTTTGGAATGTTTGTGTTAGAAGGATGAGCTTTAAATGTGTTATCACCACATCCTCATTGTTTGAAGATTCCAAGAGGTAGTTAAGATGTGGGTGGCTCGTAATCAAGGTGTTAGAGGTCCAAAGATTCAGGATCATGACATAGTGGAAGTTGCAAAATTTTGTTGGAAAGTTGCATGGCAATATTTGTGGAATTGCATGCAACATTGTTATATTGAATTCCCTTGAATGATGGAGAAGGCATCAAAAAGTTAGAGGTGTGGCTCGTAGAAAGAGTTAGATGCATTGTAAACAAGTTTTGGTTTTGGGTGAATAAAGAAATTTCTGTATTTTTTGTATTTACCTGAGTTCTCTGAGAAATAGTGGCATAAAAGGCATTGTATATATAGTTTAATCTCTATTTTTGTGTTCATTGAATAGTCTTGAGTACTTTTCATTGTGCATTCGGGTTGCTTAGAGTAGGATTGTTGCTTTGAATTTATAAATTAGGTTGTAGAAGGTTTTTATTTCTGTTTTGTGTAGTCAAACTTGGAATGGCTCCCCCATAAACACTGACCATGGGGTTTTCCTGAAATTGGTTGAATATGGGAGAGGATCTAGTCCATTGTACATATTTAGCAGTAGGAGAACCAAAGAGCCAAGCAAATGTTTTTAAACTCAAACCCTAAGCGAGCTAGGACTGCTCGGTTAGGAGTTTGAGAGAGGAAAAGTGAAGAACTTAGGCAGGGGTTACAAGCATTGTATGAAATCCGTACGGTTTCAGGTAGGGTAAGACAAGATCTCCACAAGACAAAAGGATTGAAGCTTTAACCAATCCACTAGTAGTAGTTTTGAAGGAGGAAGCAGTGAAACCCTAGAAAATAGGTCAATTAGCCCTTCTATCTAAGATTATAGGAATCCACTGTACAGATAATACAGGGATCTGACACCTTGTGAAAGATTTAAAGGACTGAAAAGGGTATCTAAAAGTTCCTTTTATTTGCTAGGTTGTTTGTCAAGATTAAGAAAAAAAGGCAGAAAACTAACTAGTAAGGGCTAGTAGAAATTAGGCCTCCTCAAGGTAAGATCTTGAGATTGGGTAAATTGAAAGCTAAAGATCTTTCAAGATGCATTCAATTGAATGTGAAATGCAAGGAAAAAAATCTTCTAACTCCCCTGCAATGAGTTCAAGTCAGATGATGATGCTAGCACTTAGATCCCTCTAGGTGTTGTGAAGAAGAATGTAGTTTCAAATGGTGTTGGTCTTCCTAAGCTAAGCACAAGTGGAAAACTCTTTGAGAAGAGTTGGAGTAGGGCTTGGTTAATCACCCAAGCTGAGCAAGGACCATTGGAGTCAGGTTCTAAGGAGACAGCACTGTGAAAAGATCTCTAGAAGGTTGTGCAAGCAAGCTTTGCTTCACCATACACCATATTGGTATTAGAGCAACGTTTGATTCAAGGCTTGTGATTGATGTTGCAGCCCACTGAGTTAGTAGGAGAGAACACACCAGAGGAAAGAACCATGGTGACTAATGCAGAGTTGGCTAAAAATGTAGAAGAGCAAGAGGAAGATAACCAGTTGCTAAGAGAGAGGTTATCTCAAGTGGAGAAGCTCTTCGATGAAGTCCATGAGATAGCATATAAAGTGAAGGACAAGATAGAGCAAAAGGAAGAGCAGGAAGCCAAGGAAAAAGAAGAGGATTTGGAGGAGGAAGCTCCAAAGCCTGATCTTGTTCTTGCTAAAGAACCCTTCTTGAAGGCATTGCAAGCCTTAAGTTGTAAAGCATTGGAAGGTGTGCCACTATTTAGTGGAAAAATGGACCTTGATTCAATTGTGTACTTTATTGAGAGCATTGAAAATCACTTTGAATGTGATGGAATAATAGAGGCCCAAAAGGTAAAAGTGGCCAAGTCAAGGTTGAGAGGAGCAGCTCTCACATGGTGGAATTTTGTACAATCTAGAAGAGAGAAGGAAGGAAAGGTCCCATAGTTTCATGGAGAGGAATGGTAACTAAGATAAGGCAGACCTATCTCCCTGATGATTACGAAGTTCAGTTACATAGGAGAAGACACAATCTTAGAAAAAAGGATATGGATGTCCAAACATACACTGAGGAGTTTCAAAAATTGTGCCTAAGATCAAAGGTTGTTGAAGATGAAAGCATCAAGCAAGCAAGGTACTTGAATGGGCTTAAGTGGTCTATCCAAGAAGACATGAGCCTAGTGAACTTCAAAACAGTCTACCAATGCTATCAAATGGCTTTGAAAATAGAGGAGAAAGGAAATAAGAAGTAAGAACAAAACCCCAAAGGTAGAGGTAAAGGGAAAGATAGTAGAGGGCAAAGAGGTGGTTATGGTGGAAGAAGTTTAGAACCAAGAGCCCAAGGAGAAGTCAAATACTTTGAACAGCAAGAAGGAAGCTCTAGTAGAGGTGGTAGAGGAAGAGGTTTCATCTCCAGAGGAAGAAGTGGTGGACAAGGAAGAGGCATCTACTTCACTAATATGAAATGTTACCACTGCAATCAATTGGGACACCCGGCCTATAGATGTTCAGAGAAAGGTAGCACTTCTCATGGAGGAGATAAGAGAACTAATCTGATTCAAGATAAGACAGTTGCAGTAGATAAACACCTTGAGGTACCATTGAATTCAGAGGAAGGTGAGAACCTCATGATGAGGAGAACTTTAATCAAGGAACCGGTTAAAGAAGAGCCAAGCCAAAAGAGGTCCTTGTTTAGGATAAAGTGCAAGATGATGAGGAAAGTGTGTAAAGTCATCATTGACTCAGGTTCTACTGATAATATTGTGTCAGAGGAGGTAGTCAGCAAGCTAAAGTTGACAAGGATACCCCGCAACAATCCTTAGAAGGTCACATGGCTCAATAAGGGTTAGCATGTCTTGGTGAATGAACAAGCATGGGTGGAGTTCTCAATTGGTAAGTACAAGGACAAATTTTTGTGTGATGTGTTACCTATGGATGCATGTCACTTGCTCCTAGGTAGACCATGGAAATTTGACTGCCAAGCTATGCATGATGGAGCAAAGAACTCATATACTTTCAAGAAAGACAATGTAACCTTCAAGATTCAATCTTTGTTAGAAGACACAGAGGTGCAGACAGCAGGTTCTAAACTACTCATGGTGGGTGAAAAAGAGTTCTTGGAATCCTTGGAAGGAGAAGGAGTTGGCTATGCAATAATGATAAAGCCAAGAGAGGTGAGCAAAGAGAAAGCTGCTGAAAAGCAAGAGTTACCTGATGCGATACTAAAATTGTTGCAAACCTATGAAGGTATAGTAAGTAGTTGTCAACCAGCAACATTACCTCCTAAAAGAGCCATAAGTCATAGGATAGACTTGATACCAGGAGCTACCCTTCCAAAAAAAGCAGCCTATAAGATGACTCAACAAAATGAGGAAATAGCTAGGCAGATTCAAGAATTTCTTAACCAAGGTCTCATTACGAAAAGCATTAGTCCATGTGCAGTACCCACTGTCTTAGCACCTAAAAAGGGAGGAGAATGGAGGCTTTGTACTGATTCCAGGGCAATAAACAAGATAACCATCAGGCATAGGTTTCCCATCTCTAGGATTGAAGACCTCATGGATTGTCTAGGTGAAGCTAGGTACTATACCAAGATAGATTTAAAGAGTGGTTATCACCAAATTAGGATACATGAGGGAGATGAGTGGAAAACAACTTTCAAGACCAATGAGGGTCTCTATGAGTGGCTAGTTATTCCATTTGGCTTGTATAATGCCCCCTCCACATTCATGAGACTCATGAATGAAATCCTCAAAGACTACATTGAAAAATTTGTAGTAGTGTATCTTGATGATATACCAATCTATATCAGAACAAGAGAAGAGAACCTCCAACATATAGAGTTGATTTTCAAGAAGCTGCAGGAGGAGAAGCTGATGATCAATCTAGAAAAGTGTGAGTTCATCAAAACAGAGCTGGTGTACCTTGGATTTGTGCTATCACATGGCAACTTGAAGATGGATAGCAACAAAGTGGAAGCAATCCTCAATTGGCCTACTCCAAAGACAATAACAGAGGTAAGAAGCTTCCACGGTCTTGCTCAATACTATAGGAAATTCATAAGACAGTTTAGTGCTATTTGTGCTCCTATGTTGGATACCATAAAAGGAGGAATGAAGACTAAGTTTGTATGGAATGAGCAAGCTAACAAGAGTTTTGAGTTACTAAAGGAAAAGATAGCTACCCAACCTGTTTTGGTGTTTCCAAGCTTTGAGAAGCTATTCACCATTGAATGTGATGCAAGCAATGTAGCTATTGGAGCTATTCTTAGTCAAGAGGGTAGACTGGTGGCTTTTCATTCAGAGAAGTTAAGTGAAGCCAAGAAGAAGTATTCTTCTTATGACCTTGAAATGTATGCGTTGGTCCAAGCTCTAAGAAAGTGGAGGCACTACTTGCTTCCCAAGGAATTCATTGTGTATTCAGACAACCAAGCACTCAATTTCCTGAATTCACAAGAGAAGTTGAGTCATAGACACATGAAATGGGTGGAGTATTTGCAAGCTTACACCTTCAATATCAAGCACAAGAAAGGAGCTCTCAATAAAGTGGCAGATGCCTTGAGCAGAAGAGTCCTCACAATTATGTAAATTTAGTTGAAAAGCATTGGCATAGATCATTTCAAGGATCTATATGCAGATGATGAAGATTTTGCAAATATGTATAAGGTATGTGTTGAGTACAAGAATCATTTTCATAGCAAATATGTTGAATATACCTTGCAAAGTGGTCTTTTGTTTAAAGGCAATCAGCTATGTGTTCCTAGAGGTTCTATTGGAGAGAACTTAATACGAGAAAAGCATAATGGTGCATTGAGTGGTCATTTTGGGATCACTAAAAATCAGGAACTGGTTCAAAGATTTTACTATTGGCCAAGAATGAACTTAGATGTCAAGAGGTATGTGGAAAGTTGTGGGGTGTGTCAAAAGGCCAAAGGCACTTCTTCAAATGCAGGCCTATACCAACCACTGCCTATCCCTACTAGGCCATGGGAATGCTTGAGTATGGACTTTGTAGTTGGTTTACCCAAGATAAGGCAAGATATGGATAGTTTTTATGTGGTTGTAGATAGATTCAGCAAAATGGCTCACTTTGTGCCATGTAAAACAACCAATGATGCCAGTCAAATAGCCTCTCTTTTCTTCAAAGAGATAGTAAGGATTCATGGCTTACCAATCAACATTGTATCAGACAGAGATACTAAGTTTATGAGTCATTTTTGGAAGACTCTTTGGAAAAGAATGGGCACCAATTTATCCTTTGTATCTACATACCATCCCCAAACTGATGGACAGGCCAAAGTAGTTAATAGAACTCTTGGAAATATCTTAAGATGCATGACCAAGGAGTATGGTCAACAGTGGGATCAGATTATTGGGCAAGCTGAATATGCCTATAATGATACTATCAATAGATCAACAGGGAAGAGTCCCTTTGAAATTGTTTATGGATTACATCCTAGAGGTGTTTATGAGTTGAGAGAGTTGAAGGATGGAGTCAAAGGAAGTGGATAGCTGATGACTTTGCCTATGCAATGCAGGTGATCCATGATACAGTCAGAAAAACACTGGCAGAAAACACCATGAAACATAAGATTAAGGTGGATGAGCATAGGAAAGAAGTTCAATTTAATGTTGGTGACTTGGTGATGGTGCATTTGAACAAGTCTAGACTATAGAAAGGAGTTCCTCATAAGTTGCAAATAAAGAGGATTGGTCCCTATCCTATCTTGGAGAAGTATGGAAACAATGCTTTCAAGGTGCAATTACCAGATGATAGTGGATTGTCCCCTATTTTTAATGTTGTAGATATTGTACACTACAAAGGACCACCACTAAACATTGATTAGACCATCCATGAAGTCATCCAAGATGTGGGAGAACTCAAATTTCCTTCCATTGCAGTCAAGCAAGTTGATAAGATATTGGATACCAGGGTCTACAAGAGAACTAGGACCAAAGAATATAAAGAACAGCTAATCAAGAGGCATGGGAAACCTGATGCAGATGTAGTGTGGATCAAGGAGGCAAAGTTCAATAATTTGGGCATAGATCTCAACTTGCTCAATCCAAGGGTGGATTGAAATTTTTTGTTT
The DNA here is from genome assembly GCA_007258455.2 of Sequoia sempervirens. NCBI lineage: Eukaryota > Viridiplantae > Streptophyta > Pinopsida > Cupressales > Cupressaceae > Sequoia > Sequoia sempervirens. The sequence continues at coordinate 602,831,673 of VDFB02047230.1, forward strand.
TGGGGAGGATGGTGCAGGGGCACCTAGGCTAACCTCCATGTTGTTTGTCATCAATTTTGGGTTGTACCTGACCTTAGCCAAGCTAGGATGTTTGTGTGCTTAGTTTGGACCTTAGAAGTTCTTGGTGGAGTGTGGTGAGTTAGCCATTAGGACTAATTTCATCTTAGTGAATCATTGTTCATAAATGTTGCTTTATTTAGCTTTGGATAGTTTGTGTTGGAAGGATGAGCTTTAAATGTGTTATCACCACATCCTCATTGTTTGAAGATGCCAAGAGGCAGTTAAGATGTTGGTGGCTCGTAATCAAGGTGTTAGAGGTCCAAAGATTCGGGATCATGACATAGTGGAAGTTGCAAAATGTTGTTGGAAAGTTGCATGGCAATATTTGTGGAATTGCATGCAACATTGTTATATTGAATTCCCTTGAAATCAGGGATGTGGAGTCAAGCAACTCCCCTTGAATGATGGAGAAGGCATGAAAAAGTAGAGGTGTGGCTCGTAGAAAGAGTTAGATGCATTGTAAACAAGTTTTGGTTTTGGGTGAATAAAGAAATTTTTATATTTTCTGTATTTACCCGAGTTCTCTAAGAAACAGTGGCATAAAAGGCATTGTATATATAGTTTAATCTCTATTTTTGTGTTCATTGGATAGTCTTTAGTACTTTTCATTGTGCATATGGGTTGCTTAGAGTAGGATTGTTGCTTTGAATTTATAAATTAGGTTGTAGAATGTTTTTATTTCTATTTTATGCAGTCAAACTTGGAATGGCTCCCCCATAAACATTGACCATGGGGCTTTCCTGAGATTGGTTGAATATGGGAGAGGATCCAGTCCATTGTACATATTTAGCAGTAGGAGAACCAAAGAGCCAAGCAATTTTTTTTAAATTCAAACCCTAGGCGAGCTAGGACTACCCGGTTAGGAGTTTGAGAGAGGAAAAGTGAAGAACTTAGGTAGGGGTTACAAGCATTGTACAGAATCTGTATGGTTTCAGGTAGGGTTACACAAGATCTCCACAAGACAAAAGGATTGAAGCTTCAACCAATCCACTAGTAGTAGTTTTGAAGGAGGAAGCAGTGAAACCCTAGAAAATAGGTCAATTAGCCCTTCTATCCAAGATTATAGGAATCCACTGTACGGATAATACAGGGATCTGACACCTTGTGAAAGATTTAAAGGATTGAAAAGGGTATCTGAAAGTGCCTTTTATTTGCTAGGTTGTTTGTCAATATTAAGTACAAAAGGCAAAAAATTGACTAGTAAGGGCTAGTAGAAATTAGGCCTCCTCAAGGTAAGATCTTGAGATCAGGTAAATTGAAAGCTAAAGATCTTTCAAGATGCATTCAAGTGAATGTGAAATGGAAGGAAACAAAGCTTCTAACTCCCCTACAATGAGTTCAAGTCAGATGATGATGGTAGCACTTAGATCCTTCTAGGTGTTGTGAAGAAGAATGTAGTTTCAAATGGTGTTGGTCTTCCTAAGCTAAGAACAAGTGGAGAACTCTTTGAGAAGAGTTGGAGCAGGGCTTGGTTAATCGCCCAAGCTCAACAAGGACCATTGGAGTCAGGTTCTAAGAAGGAGACAATGAAAATATCTCTAGAAGGTTGTGCAAGCAAGCTTTGGTTCACCATACACCATTTCCACAAACTACTTGGTGAAAATTTGAACTTTTAATATCTCACAAATTGGAAGGTTTATTGGTCTAAAGACAATGCAACATTAGGTGAAATACTATCAAGAACATCTTCATAAAATGGTTTTGCACCAAATCTCATGGATTTTGATATTTAATTATTTCTATAAGTCTTGAAAATTTAGATATCTACTCCTAGGATTTGAAAAAAACAATGGATGGTTTTCTCTAAAATGGCATGATATTTAACACTTGAGGATTATTGGAGTATTTTCTAATAGAAGAAACCCAACTTAGGGATTTTGATGATTTTTTGTTTAAAATTGGTGAGTTTATAAATGAGGCCAACAATTGGCTTTGATTGGGGACAACAACCTTGTAGATGAAAAAGAACCCAAAAGCTTTGGTAAAACATTAGTGTCTTAAATTAATTAATATGCATAGTCAAGGGGAACTAACACAATAGATTAAAAATAGAGACTAGACAAAGGACAAAAATAGGATAGACAACACAAAGGATGCAAAACCAAAGTGAATAGACAACAAAAGTCCTACCTATTAATGATTCAAGATGGTCACATAAATCTATTGACAAACTGAGAAAAGTATGAAGCTACACAAAAAAGAGATATGCACCCACATACCACTTGTGAACTTGGTAGGCTGTCAAAATTGAAACATATGAGATGAGAATTATTTTTGTGTAGTAATGGAAAAGGTAGCCTTTTCCTTGTTTGCTTGGATAATTGACATTAAAACTAGACTAATGATGTCTTGGACTAGTGTTGTAATGTCTTGTAAACATTCACACTACTTTAAGACCTTTATTTAACTAAATAATGCTTTAATTTGTCCTTTGCAAAGGTGTTTTGAAGTGTTGTAACACACTTTCACACTTTTTTAGGACTCATTTGCTTAATTGAGCCTTATGGGCCCCTTTCTAAATAAAATATGCATATTGTGTACCTTATTCAAGTATTGTAAAGTTTTTAAAAGTAATTTCACATTTATCTAGGTCATGTTAATTCATTAAGGTTAAGTGGAGTTATTAACACCCCTTTTAGGCCTTCATTTTGACACCTTCCAAGGATCTATCCCGATAATCATAAATTAAATAAAAAATTATTTCATTGGGAAAAATTTGGTCCTAGTAAGTTGAGCCAAGACCCATTCTCCCTTGATGGTGAATGGGTCCTCTCTTAACAGGACCCCCTTTTTTTAGTTGATTTGGAATAGGTTTTTGGCCTTCTTTCAACTCCCTGAAGCTCGATCCTAGAAATGTAGCCAGGACCCATTCACCTTTTGTGGTGAATGAGTCCTCCCTTAATGAGACCTTAATTTTTGAATTTCATTATGACCGTAATTTAATTATCTTTCTTTCTAGATTTGTTGCCGGCCTTATTTCTTTGAATTTTGGGGTTAATCTCCTAATTTAGTATAAATAAGGGGTTAATTCACATCATTTTTACCTAGAAACTTTGAGAAAGAATCCTTATAGAAAATTTTAGTATACAAGTGTATTTCAAGAGCATTCATAGGGCATTTCAAGGTATATTTCAAGAGTTTATTGTGGAAATTCAAGATCTTATCATCATATCAAGGGTTTGATGTATTCCTTCATGTTGTTGAGCTAAAGAAGTGGATGTAGTATTGAAGATCTACTTGCAACCATTGTCCAAATCATATCAAAGGATCCAAGTCTACATTCTTCATGGCAACTACATGATAAATTGTAGATTTTCTTCACAAGACATCATCCAAGGTGATATTATTTACATTATCTCATATTCATTCTTCACTTTTTTTATTTCATCAATTGGTTTAATTACATACAAGGGACCGTTTGACTAAGGAATACCTCAATTCACTAACAAAAAACAATTTTTTTTGGGCCATTTTTTGTGTCATTGTAGGTTTTAGGTTGAAGAGAAAGATTTGGATCAAAATTGTCAAAGTTGTCAAATTACAAAAGTTGTCATCTACATTGCAAGATCATGAAAATAGCTCTTTAGAACTATTTTTTGAATTTTGAGAGCTAGAAACATGGGAATTAAGAGTGAATACATTGAAGTACAGGATCCTGAAATCAATTTTCCAAAACCCTAAAAGGATCCATTTGCCACTAAAGGCCAATGAGTCCTCAGTAGGGCTAAAGCATTGAAAATCTGGAATTTGAAGTCTGGACTAAAAGGAACAAAACCCAAACATACTAACCCCAAATCTATAGATCCCTTTTGCATTTTTGGGGGAAACCCTTCCTTCTTATTTCATGATGCAACTTTCTTTGGAGACATATGACTTGGCATAGGGTTTTCTAAGGAAAGCTCTCGTGTCTTATGATCAAATTACTAGATACTTTAAAGCAATTGCTCATAGTAATTGTATAGGGGTATGTGCATGATCATGATGGGCCAAAAAGTGGCAATATAACGGGTATGTGGCTGATGAAATTTTTTAACCCAAAATTGATTAAATGAAAAAGGGTTTTTAAAGGAAATTCTCATATTTCCACCAATATAAATTATGCCTTACTTTGAATTTAAGAAGTAATTATTATTCATTTTCTATTTGAATTATGACTAAAGTCCTAATTGATAGGATGATTGAAAAACATCTATAGCTTTCAAATAGTATCACATTTTTTGAATCCAAAACATGCATCACATTATATGCTTCCCATACTATAGGATTAACAAAATAAAAACTGAATTTCATAAAGTTTTGACCAAGTTAAGGTGGCCATACATACAATTTTTTATATTTTTAAAAGTTGTAATAAAAAATTCCTAATTAATTATTTACTTGGAAAAAAATTACAAATAAATATGTATCACATCAGGACATGAGTCCTATACTTTTATCTAAAATCTTATAAAAAAATATTATCATTTTATTGTTGTTAGGGTGGTTAGACAAAAACCTACTTCTTATTTTTTCCCTGAAATTTAAGTACTACTGCATTGAAATTTCAAATTTTCACCAAATAGATATATTTTTTTTAAACAAACCTAGTAGTTTATAAACTACATTCAATTTTCTATAGATTGTATTCTTACATATTTTTGAAATAATATAGATAACTTATTCAAATTTTTATGTCAATTTTCCTAACTCTGATTTTTCTAATTTTTTTGCCACTTAAGGGCTTGTTTTTTCCATGATGATCCTGCACATACCCATAGCGACAACTTTAAAGTGGGGCATACATCGATGAAATATTTTGGAAAAAATTCACGACGTGATTTTTCTTTCTTCTTGTGATGTGTCCTCTTCTTGGTGGTGTCATTGGGTTTGATGTTTTCCAAGAGTGTACAATCCACTGTCATGGCATGATGTGAACGAAGCATCCCATGGGAGATCTGACACCTTGATTTTTCTCTCTTAGGGACATTAGGCACAATGCTCCCTAAGAGGAAGACCATTAAATGAACAAAGAAAAATACCTTTTTACAAAAATTTTACATGAAATTCAAATACATTTTACAAAAGCATTTCATTGTTGTGCCTTATCAAAGTTGTAAGGAGAATGACTTTGGTATGGTATGAGAGGCTAATCTGATTCTCTAATTTTCCACCTCATTGGGATAAATCACCTATTGGAAAGACTAAGGTTCCACTACCCCAGAATGAGTATACATATTTTGGGAAAAACTCACCCTACGAATGACCTAAATTTTTGTGGCCCCAAAGTGAGTAGTTTATGTTATGGAAAAATAGCCACCGCCTCACATTACATTGAATCAGTTGTGCTCGATCTTTTGTTTTTTATTTTCTTGTCCTTTGAAAAGGTATGATCCTATATATTTGTTATTTGTGCATACTTAAGTGTCTAGTATGTCTACTTTAGTGTGGGTTTGTCATGGGGTCCTCCTCTCACTAAAGTGGGGGGAAAATGTAGTAATGGAAAAAGTAAACTTTTCTTTGCTTGCTTGGATAATTGACATTGAAACTGGACTAATGGTGTCTTGGACTAGTGTTGTAATGTCTTGTAAACATTCACACTATTTTAAGACCTTTATTTAACTATATCATGCTTTAATTTTTCCTTTGCAAAGGTGTTGTGAAGTGTTGTAACACACTTTCACACTTATCTAGGACTTATTTGCTTAATTAAGCCTTATGGGCCCCTTTCTAAATAAAATATGCATAATGTGTACCTTGTTTAAGTGATGTAAAGTGTTTTAAAGAAATTTCACATTTATCTAGGTGGTCTTCATTCATTAAGGTTAAGTGGAGTTATTAACCCCCCTTGTAGGCCTTCATTTTGACACCTCTCGAGGATCTATCCTGATAATCATAAATTAAATAACAAATTATTTCATTGGGAAAAATTTGGTCCTAGTAAGTTGAACTAGGACCAATTCATCCTTCATGGTGAATGGGTCCTCTCTTATTAGGACCCCCTTTTTTTAGTTGATCTGGAATAGGTTTTTAGCCTTCTTCTAGCTCCCCAAAGCTCAGTCCTGGAAACTTAGCCAGGACCCATTCACCTTCGGTGGTAAATGGGTCCTCCCTTAATGAGACCTTAATTTTTGAATTTCATTCCAATAGAAATTTAATTATCTTTCTTTCTAGATCTGGTGTTGGCCTTAGTTCTTTGAATTTCAGGGTTAATCTCGTAATTTAGTGTAAATAAGGGGTTAATTCACATCATTTTCACCTAGCAAGTTTGACAAAGCATCCTTATAGAAAATTTTAGCCTACAAGAGCAGTTCAAGAGAATTCATAAGGTATTTCAAGGCAACTTTCAAGAGTTTATTGCAATAATTCAAGATCTTATCATCATTTCAAGAGTTTGATGCATTCATTCATGTTGTTGAGCTAAAAAATTGGATGTAGCATTGAAGATCTACTTGCAACCATTGTTCAAATCATATCCAAGGATCCAAGATCTATTTTTTTCATGGAGACTACATGCTATATTCCATATTTTCTTCCCAAGACATCATCCAACGTGATATCATTTACATTATTTCATATTCATGCTTCAATTTCTTTATTTCATCAATTGGTTTAATTACCTACAAGGGGTTTGACTGAGGAAAACCCCCATTTAGTAACAAACAATTTTTTCTTCCCTTGAGTGTGTGATTGTAGGTTTTAAGTTGAAGAGAAAGATTTGGAGAAAAATTGTTAAAGTTGTCAAATTGTAAAAGTTGTCATCTACATTGCAAGATCACAAAAAGAGCTCTACAAAATTAATTTTTGATTTTCAAGAGATGGAAACTTCAGAATTGAGAGTGCAAACATTGAAGTACAAGATCCTAAAATCTATTTTCTAAAATCATAAAAGGACCCATTCACCACTAAAGGAAAATGAGTCCTTAGTAGGGATAAAGTAGTGAAAATCTAGAATCCGGAGTTACAGACTGAGAGGAACAAAACCCTGAAGGTAGTTTCTAGAAGCCCTAACAGGGACCCATTAACCACTAAAGGAGTATGAGTCCTTAGTGGGCCCTAAAACAACACATTTTCAGCAAGGTACACATCATTTTAGTCTCTTAAAGCCTACCTATTTGTTGCTATAACAATTAGGTATATTTTTTATTGTTATTAGCATCTTTTAGCTCTCATAATTGAATTTTTTAATAAGAAAAAGAAATTAGTGGTTTATCATCTTTTTCATTCATGGTGGTAAACTCTACTTCTATTAAAAATTGAGTAATGGGCTAGACAACTATTCCTCATCAGAAGCTTCTAAGTTTCATTTAATCATATTGGCACTATCTTGTATTGTACCAAGCATACCAATAATCTTCATTTCAATATACTCCAAATTATTTGGATTGAAAGAAATCAATCCATGAACTGGATATCCTTCATATAAATTATGAAGTAAAGAAACTCATGCCAATGCAAATGATGAATTTTTTAATAAATACTTTCTATTGGCATGTGTCGCCAAAAAATGTATACTTGACATTTTTATGCTCACTTGAGTCTTTCTTATGGACTTTGGCTTGATTTTTCCTAGATTTAATGTTGTAATGTGGCCAACACATTCACATTAGGTCTTAGACCCTTGTGAATAATTAAGACTTGTAGGTTGTCTTGTAAAAGTTTTGTGAAGTGTTGTAACCCACTTTCACACTTTTCTAGGACCCTTTCATTATAATTCACTGAAATAACCCCTTTTTATTACTTACCAAGTTTTATTTTAAAGTGTTTCTAAGAGTTGTAACAAACTAGCATAATTTTATAGACTTGTCCTCAATAATTCAATCCTTTCTCATGTTTAAATGACCCCTTAATGCACCTTCCAGCCCTACTTAAGTGTATTTTTGAGGATATTCTCATTAGACCTTATTTAATGCACTTTAATTTTTGACACCCACTAAAATTTCCTTGGTGGGACCAAGTCACCACCAAGGGCAACTTAGTCCCATTAGTCACAAAAATAAAAATAATTATAATTTCTTGGTGGGATTTTATTCTCTTACCCTTAAGGTCGGCATGTGATGTGTTATTTTTGGGAAATAATGGAAAATCAAGTATAAATAAAGGTTTTTTCTCTCATTTTAACATTTATATAATTCATCCAACATTCAAGCATTCATTCACTTGATCATTCTCAAGCATTCAAGCACTCTAAGCATCATCAAGTCATCCATTGGAGCACTACATTGCATATCTTCAGATTTATACATCAAGGGTTTGGTAAGTTTATGAAATTGCATGTTGTTTATTTATCATTTTCTTCTTATTTCATTTCATTTCATAGGGTTTGATTACCAAATCAGGTTTTGACCAAGGAAAACCCCTATACTCTAAACCTTAATCCTTTTTCCCCTCTTTGCATGTGTGTTTGTAGGTCTTGTATGCATATTTCTCAAAGAGCAAGGTGTTAATTTTTTTTTTTGAATCCATCAAATTCATCAAAGTCAAAAAATCCCTAATTGAAGCTTGAAGACCTCTTTTAGCCATTTTCTGCAGAATTTGGACCAGACACATGTCAAAGAAGGAAGTGCAAACTGAAAGTTACAAAATCTTGTCTTGAAATTCTAGAAATTCCCAGGTGGACTAACTCATGGTCTATGGTGAATTAGTCCCAATAAAAGGCCTAAAAAATGGTTTCTATATTTTTGAGTACCCATTTGGTAGATTCCTATTCTGATAGATTTTCCTAGAAATTGGACTAAGTCACCTAGCTTGATGTAAGTGTCCCAGTCAATATTTCCAATCAATTCTACAAGACTCCAAAGCCTCTCTTCATCAAAATTTTGATTCTAGGTGCACCTCTCCAGTTCTGTTTAATTTTGTTATCATTTACTTGCATTCTTAGGTGTTTTTGCATACATCATTGTGTTTTCCAACACTTTGCATTTATTGGGTTTAGCATTAGTAATCATATTTCTTTTTTATTTATTTGCATTAAACATCATATTTAAGCACATTCCATCCATTTTACATTAATATTGAGTGTATACATTATCATTTTGGGTCCATTTCTCTCCTTTTAGGTGAAAAGCCTAAAAGTGCTAGAGCATCTTGGACACCCAAAATCAGTGTCCACATTTTGGTGACCCTAAATTTTGAACATTTTACTTCTGATTTCAAGTGCATCCTAGGTTTAACTTACATTAACATTGCATTAGGTGTTGTATTGCTTAATTTGCATCCTAGGGTTTTAAAAATTGCATTAGTGAAAAGCTCATGTTGCTTGCATTTTTGCATCATATTTCACTAGAAAACAACAAAATTTTGTATTTTCATACTATGAATACATCTTTTCATCTGAAAAACATTTAATTGCATTAAAAATTTATGAAAAAACTCAAAAATCATCACTGGGACTAATTCGTCACATTGGGCAACTTAGTCCTTCTACACATTTTACACTAAATTTTTTGGCATTTTCTGAGCATTTCCTGCATTTTAGTTTTTCTTTTATTACATTCTTTCATAATTTTCAGATTTGTTGTTTTCTTCTATTTCTTGCATATAGTTTGCTTGCATCATGTCTTTTTTCTTTAATAAGTTTTGGATGTCATTAAAATATTTAGTGGACATGTCAAATTGTGCCTTTGGAACTGATCCTAATGTCCTTGAGCTTCCTCATGCTCCCTCAACTCCTCATGAATGTCCTCCTCATGATGTTGAAATCATTGGAGAAGATGATGACAACATGAAAGTTCTTAAATGAATTTCTTGACAACCTGAAAGCCAATGCATCCTTTTACTCATCCATGAAACAACAAGACCTTCCTACGGTCTCCCTTCCTGATATGTTTGGATACCTACATCCTGAAACAAATGAAGGACCTAAGTTCCCTCCACCAGGTGGACCTAGTTGTTCTACACAAGTAACCCCTCAATCATACTATGATAAGAAAGTCACTAATACTCCCATCAACCTTGAAGAAACCTATGGAAAAGGTTTTACCATCTTAAACAAACAAGGATGTGACACAACAATCGAACATAAGATTCATCAACTCTTAGAAAAAATTTCACAAGATGAAAACACAACCAAATTAGGCTATCAAGATCCTCCTCATGATAGTAAGCTCCTTTAGAATATTGGATACTTCGTGATGATGACACGGTGATCTTTGATTCTCCTCCTAATTTGAATGCCCTTCTTCCTAAAGAACAATCACCATCTCATAACGATAACATGGACAACAATAAAATCATCTTAGGACCTCCTTCCCTAATCTCCTCTCGAGAGATTAGAGAATCTAGTAAATGCAAGAGGCCTTATAAGTTACAAAAACTCAAGTTTCCTCTCCATCCACCACTTGAATGTGAAAGGAAATTGCAAATCCTTCTAAACAATGAACTCATTTTATTACCACCTATGAATAGGTTGGTGATTTATCCTAAAGAAGCTAATATGCCACATTGTGCATATCATCGTGTTCTTGGACATCGAAGTGATGAATGTCACCAATTGAAAGAAATACTGAGAAAGTATTATTTTGATGGTGATAATTGCTATGCACTCAATCCATAAACCACCTTTCCAACACCTTATCATGTAATAGTTGTAGAACATCCTCTTCTCACTATTACATGACCTCTTCCCATCACCTATCTCAGCTCATTCTTGCCTTGCACTCAGCGAGGGCAAGAAGTTGTTAGCCTTATCCTAGTAATGCATTTGTTGTTGTCCCCTAGCTCTTTTTTTCACCTCTTGCTTATCCTGACTGAGAATGGAAGGTGGATGACTCGTTTCATGGTCAACTTTCCTTTGCATTACTAGTATTTTACTTTTATTTTTCTTTGTGTGTATTGTATTCCCCCATAACATGATGTTTTGATGTTTTCCTTCTCTTTGTGACATTCCTCAATTCGTACCTTCATTCTTCTATATTTTTTACATCGCTTTCACCTTTTCTTTTGTCTTTTTCTTGTGTTTTCCTTTTGGGGATGATGGAAAGCATTGAGATTCCCTCTGTCTCTTCCATGTTGACTCAAAAGGTCTTTCTATTTTCTTTTTTTCTTTTGTTTTGTTTTTTCCTTTTGGGGATGATGCAAAGCGTTGAGATGCTCTATGTCTCTTCCATGTTGATCCAAAAGACTCCTTTTCCTTTTTCCTTTTTCTTTTCTTTTTGGTTTGTATTTTCTTTTTTGGGATGATGCAAGGCACTAAGACTGAAATGGATCTTTCATGTTGACCCAAAAGCTTTTCATTTTCGTTCACCTTTTCATTTTCATCTACTTGTGTTTTCCTTTTGGGGATTATGCAAAGTGTTGAGACATCCTATGTCTCTTCCATGTTGACCCAAAACAGATCTTTCTTCTTTTTTTTTTTTCTCTCTTTGTGTCATTCTTCTAGTTCTATGTGTATTTGTGGAATGATGACAATTCTAAGCTCTTTAATCAAAACATCACAGCAACGAACATACTGACCCCAAATCCATAGATCCTTTGTGTTTGGTGTATTCTCTTTTGGGGGAAACCCCTCTTTCTTTTTATTCCATTTTTATTTTCATGATGTATTCTTACTTAGAAACATATGACTTGGCATAGGAGCTTTCCAAGTTGTCTCTCATGTCTTCTTTCTATTTTCATTTTTCATTCACTACTTTAAATTAATTTCTGACATAACAGTGTATCACAATTCCTTTAAAGTGGGGGCATACATTGGCATTATTCAGTTTGTATTTTTATTTTTCTTGGTTCTTAGTGCAACCTTGTTACATTATACAATGTGTTTGTCACTTTTTGGATGACATTGGGTGTGAATTCCTACATAAGTGTGATCTTTCTTAGCATATTACACTCCTCTTGGTGGCTTGATGTGACACACTACATCCCCTAAGTTGTAAATCTTGTATTCTTTAATTGGTCCTGTATTGGATACATTTGACACAATGTTCCCTAAGAAAAGACCTCACATGAACCAAACAAGAATCCTTTGAAAATTCTTTTGCATGTTTCATTTTGCATTTATATGGCCACCTTGCATAAGACAACATGCATGCTTATGGCGCCATTGCACTTATTCATGAGTTCTAAGTAGACAGAGCTTTTTTGTCTCATGAAGCATGAAACGACATTGTCCTTTGTGGCGCCTTACTAAAGTTATCAAGAGGTATAAATTTGATATGGTTGAGTGGGAAGTCCATTCTGAGGCATGACTTTTCCACATAGCCACCTAATTTTGTGTGAGTGCATACGAGTCATGAGTGTATGTTTCTCACCTTTTGGGCCTTCTCACCTAGTGGATAGCCATGAGTTTCATCGCCCCAGAGTGAGTACACATTTCTTAACAAATAGCCTAGATATGATCCACAACGAACTAGAAAAATGATCAAAGCTTTCTTTCATTCTTTTCATCATTCTCTTGTGTGTTCGTTTGTGCTAATGATTGGTTTGCCATGGGACCTTGATCCTAGGGGATTGATCACCCCTCTTGATTATTGTCGTCTTATCTTACCAAAATGAGTGCATTTGAATCCCTCACAACATTATTTGTGCATGTTGGGCTACTTCAGTGTGAGTTTGAAGAAAGTTAATCCTTTCACTAAAGTGGGGGCTTAATGTGTCACCAAAAAATGTATAATTTACATTTTTACGCTCACTTGAGTCTTTCTTATGGACTTTGGCTTGATTTTTCCTAGATTTAATATTGTAATTTTTCCAACACATTCACATTAGGTCTTGGACTCTTGTGAATCAATAATACCTCTAGGTTGTCTTGTAAAAGTGTTGTGAAGTGTTGTAACCCACTTTTCACTCTTTTTTAGAAATTTCCTCACTAATTCAACCCTTTCTCATGTTTAAATGACCGCTTAATGCACTTTCCAGCCCTACTTAAAAGTATATTTATGAGGATATTCCCATTAAACCTTATTTAATGCACTTTAATTTTTGATACCCAATAAAATTTCCCTAGTGGGACCAAGTCACCACCTGGGGTGACTTAGTCCCACTAGGAATAAAATAAAAATAAAAATTAATTTCTTGGAGGGATTTTATTCTCTTATCCTTGAGGTCGGCCTGTGATGTTTTTATTTTTAGGAAATATAATGGAAAATCAAGTATAAATAAAGGTTTTTTCTCTCATTTTAACATCTATCCAATTCATACATCATTTAATCATTCATTCACTTAATCATTCTAAGGCATTCAAGCACTCTAAGCATCATCAAGTCATTCATTGGAGCACTGCATTGCATATCTTCAAATTTATACATCAAGGGTTTTGTAATTTGTAATACCCATTATGTTACTACTTGATTTTTGACATTCCCTGCGGGTTTTTGTTTGGCACATTGTGGTTTTGATGATACTATTGATATTATGTTGTTGTCGCTTAGACTGTTATTGACTATATTGCTCTTATGATGCCATGGATATTATGATGATATTTTATTACAATTGTTTTGATGAAATTATTTGGAATTCAGTAGACTAGAAAATAGTAATTGATGATATTGATGCAAATTAATGTAAATGTATAATGCTTTAGATGATGATATGAATTGGTGAGGGGACAGGTAGCATCACTCGTTTGTGAGCATGCTGCTACACTGCAAATCCTTCTCACAATGCCTTGTAATTGATTTTATGTATGTATATTGTATATCACCTTGTTGGATGCAGGCTTTGCAGGAATAAGACTCGATTCCACCTATTTTGATAGGTCTAGGTGAGCATTGAACCAACCCAACGGCAGGAAGTTGAATAAAGGTGACATGAAAGTAACTTCGTTCCAAGGTGTCAACAGTCTTGTACCTTCTTGGTTTGTGCGTCTTGGCCATAGTCATTGTGTTGTTGCATTGATCTTTGTATGTTATTGTGATTTTATGATTTATCTAATGTGGTGTATGGTTCTAGGTTGTGATTTAAATAATTAAGCAATTGATAAAATAAAAACATAAAATAATAAATAAATAAAGCAATGGATAAATATTAGTAGTAGTGGTAAAAATATTACATTTATTTTGAATCCTACAAATGGTTGATTTTAATTATTTTATATGAAAGTAATTATTTAATAAAGTATTGTGGAGATGATGAATATATATATATATATATATATATATATATATATATATATATATATATATATATATATATATATATATAAGTTCAATTTTGTGGATTTAAATTTATTTAGTTTTTAATCAAATGCATGATAAAAGAAAATGAAATGTAAATACATGAAAAAGGAAACAAAAGTAATTAAAGGATTAATAATTATTTTGATTTATTTCTTGAAATGTGACCTCTGGTATTCTCGGGAAGAGGAAATTGGAAGGGTTTCTTGGGTATTGATTTTAAGAAGAGGTTTTCTTTGTTGGAGGGGAGTTGTTGGAATTTTGGAGAAATTTTGTTTTCGACACTACATTCTTGTTCTGTTTTCTGGAGAAATCATAATAAGAAGAAGGTGGGGTTTGAAGGAGAATTTGGGGGATCTGTTGCTGGGAACAATTGGCAGCGAGGAATTGGTTCTGCGAGAGGGATTAAGCTTCTACAGATCTTCTTCAAACATAGGATGCCAGGTTCTTTTCATTTTTTAATTATTTATTTTCGGTAGCATCAAATAAAATAGAAATTTTTTTATGTGTATGAAATTTTTATCTAGGGTTGGAAATAAAATGTTTGTGGGAAGAAAATTTATTGGGTTATTGTTTAATCAATGAAAATTTAATCAAGAATTGGGATTGTTATTTGTCAAAATGGAATTTCTGAGGGGTTTTCGGCTATTGTTTATTGAAAAGGGATTTTGTTTGAAATCTAGAAATGAACAATATTTCTGTTGTTTTGTTTTTAAAAATAATATACATATATGTTTAAAGAGCAATTTCCTTTCAACGAATTTCTGGGTTGTGATATTCTGGTTCATACATATACTTTATAAAACATTTATTTTATTTTCAATCATGCACAATGAGTTGTAAAGGGTACAGTATTTATCTTTCCCTTTTTTTGATATGTTCAAATTCCAGTGTATAGGGTATGTGCAGGATCATCATGCAAAAAATAGGCCCTTAAGTGGCAAAAAATTCAAAAAAATCAGTGTTAGGCAACTTGACATAAATATTTGAATAAGTTATCTATATTATTTCAAAAATATGTAACAATAGAATTTGTAGAAAATTGAATGTAGTTTCTAAAATACTAGGTTTATTTAAAATAAATAAAATCTATTTGGTGAAAATTTGAAATTTCAATGCAGTAGTACTTAAATTTTAGGGAAAAATAAGTAGGTGTGCATCGACCACCCTAACCATAATAAAATGATAATTTTTTTTGTAATATTTTATATATAGGTAGAGGACTCATGTTCGGATGTGATGCATTATTTTTTGTAATTTTTTCCAAGTAAATAATTAATTATGAATTTTTATTACAACTTTTAGAAAATATAAAAAATCAATGCGACCAACTTAACTTGGTCAAAACTTCATGAAATTTAATTTTTCTTTTAATCCTATAGTATGTGAAGCATAGAATGTGATGCATGTTTTGGACTCAAAAAATATGATACCGTTTGAAAGTTATAGATATTTTTTCAATCAGCCTATCGATTAGGACTTTAGTCATAATTCTAATAGAAAATGAATAATAATTATTTATTAAATTCAAATTAAATCATAATTTATATTTTTGGAAAGCTGAGAATCTCCTCTAAAAACCCTTTTCGTTTCATTAATTTTGGGTGAAAAAAAATTTGTCAGCCACATACCCTACAAATATTGCCACTTTTTGGCGCACTATGATCCTGCACATACCCTATATATATATTAGATATATATATATATATATATATATATATATACACACATATATTTATACATATGAAAAATTTGAATGAAAATTTAATTCGTTTGAATTGTTCCGTCGGCACTATTCATAGCATTTTATTTTGGGTATTATATAATAGTGGTTGAGTGGTGGTTCGGCCTCGGCCATACCCACCACCCCGCCAACTGGTACCGTGTGACAGTCTGTGGACTGTCCATGGCAGTCCGTAGACTGCCCATCGCGGGGCGTTGTTTTTCTCGTGCCTTTTTTGGGATTAAAATTCCCCATTCGAATTTGTATGTATTTAATTTAAAAAAAAAAACACGCATTCTATTTTTATTTACTGTGCGCATCTACTTTTATAAAGATATATATATATATGTATATATATGTATATATATATATATATATATATATATATATGTATATATATATATATATGTATAAATATATATATGTATATATATATATATATATATATATATATATATATATATATATATATATATATATATATATATATATATATATATATATATATATTTATATTGTATATATATATATATATATATATATATATATATATATATATATATATATAAATATATATATATATATATATATATATATATATATATATATATATTAATTCATTTATTCAAATTCCACTGATTTAACTATTGCATTAATTATTTAATTTTGTTAGTAAATCTTTTGTTTCTTTTTCTGGTTTAAATAAAAACAAAATTTAGTTATAGTGGAAATAATAAAATAGAAAGAAATCTTTTGTTTATCGTTATTATTGATGTGTTAAATTACAAACTTTGAGAGGATAATTTAGTAAAAAGTCAATTTATGAATATAGGACAGCATTGATTAATTAATTTTTGTTTTAGTGTGAATATTTTGGGAATAGAATTTATTATGGAATTAAATAAGTTATCTTTTATCTTTATGAAATTTCATGTTGTAGAATTGTTTGGTTTGGGACATTGTGAGTTCATTGATGTGGGAACCTTTTTTGTAGTCTTCTAGAGGATTGTGATTATGTTGAATTTATATCTTTTCACCTTGAGTTTCTGTTAAGTTGAGTATTATGAATGGGGTGTACCGAGTTAGGGTATTTTGTTATGGTATTTAATTTGCGAGATGAGTTATGCCTCGTGTAATATTTGTGTTGTTACATTTCGATGTTTATGATTAGAATGGTACAACCCCTGTTTCTTTTGGTTTTGGTTGGGTCTCTAGGGAGAGTGGCTCCTCGTGGGGGCCGACACCCCGCTTAAGGGGAAGGGCACAGGATAACCCACGAGTGAGTTACTAATCAAGTGAAAACCTAATAATTAACTTAGGAGGGTTGGGTAGTAATATCATTATAAGATTTTAAAAATGGATGCCTCATCTTCATTAGTGCTTCCGCAGACTAATGGAAGGCTGAGAAGGCCATGGTCGGCAAGGTCCTGACCTCGTCATCATGAGAGGTTTACGGCTCCACATTAGTCACCCTATGGATCGGTGCCTCCAGTTGGGAGGAAGGGCACAAGACAACCATAGATGGGACTGACGCCTCCAGTTGGGAGGAAGAGCACAAGACAACCCATGTAGGACTATGTGATGACACTCTCCCCTATTTGCCCATGTGTTTTACTTTATTGAGTTCCTCTGGAAGTAGGTTATGGGAGTTCGTTTAGATTGTTGTTTGAATTGATTTAAACTGATTTATGATTATTGTTTTAATACATCTTTAGTTTTCTTTATGGTCTTGTATGATCTCATTTATATTTGATTTACAATCTTGTATCTTTATGATACTGTGATATGATGTTATTGTTTGTTCATTATAATTGGAGAATTAGGTTATGGATCTAAGAGGGTATTGTTTGTATGTTTGTACTTTTGTTGTTAGTCTTGGTCGGAGTTACTTCTCTGTCACCTCTTAGCATGGGGGTGGTCGGGTGGAACGTGCTCCGCACACTGTTAGGTTCCCCATCAGCGTTTGTTGGCTCAGTCTCTTCCAGTTGAAGATTTGTTCCAGTTGATCTCTTTACATTATGATAATCTTGTATATTGTATTCATCCCACATGATTGGGATTCATGTTGTAACTATATTGATATGATGTAAAATCTGAAAGATGTTGTAATGTAGTTATCAACCTTGTAACTTTATTTGGTTATGTGATTTCTCATGGTTTTATCTTGTGATGGAATCTATGTATTTATATATATCTAATGTAGTCATTATTAGTTCCTTTGATATCTTATGAGTTGATGTTTAGTAATGTTTATCTTTGATGTGACCTCGTGTGCCCCAAAGAACATAGTTGATTACGTTATTTGTATTGGAATGAAATTTAGTATATGTGTATGTATATGATCATTTAATATTTAGTATGTCGATTATTTTTTTTGCTTTAATATATATATATATATATATATATATATATATATTTGCATTCTTTATTTGTTTGTTCTTTGGGGCTTGCATGGTGGGCGTTACAACTTGGTATCAAAGCCAAGGTTGCACATGCTAGGGTCTCTGGGTAGTTATGTCCATTAGGCAACCTTTACGTGTTGGCTCTTGAGCTCATGTGTACCTTTGTATTTTTGTGCAGAAGCATGCCTAGAGGCAGAGGTAGAGGTAGAGGTAGAGGCCAAGGAAGAGGCCGAGGTGGTGGCCATGGAGCCAACCAACCGAGTCCCTCACCACCAAGTTCTCACGGTCCTAAGTCTGAGGAGCAACAGAATTATCAGAACAGTCCATCGGGGGGTGGACTGAATCCGAAATAGCCGAGGTTGGATGGTCAGTTGCAGCATCTTTTGGGTGAGCTTCTTGATAGATTGGGTCCTAGACATGATGGGGATCAGCTAGTTGAGAGAGAAAGAGAATGGTCTCCAAGGCATAGGGGAGCTTCAATTGATCAGGATGCTTTATTAGCAGGCCATATGAGGGATTTAATGAGAGCTCATCCACCTACCTTTGATGGCTCTAGAGGAGGGTTGGAAGCTGAGACCTGATTAATTGATTTGGGCCGATGCTTCGCAATGTACCCCTATGGTAGTAATACCAAGGCTTGATGTGTTGTTATGTATTTGCGGGGCTTCACGTCCACTTGGTGGCAGCTTGAGGAACATAAGTTGCATATGGATATCAGTATGGTTACTTGGGAATTTTTCTTGGAAAGGTTCAGGGCTCACTTCCTCTCAGATCATTGGAGGCAGCGCAAGGGCAGATGAATTCCATGATCTTAAGCAAATGGCAATGTCAGTGGAACAGTATGAACGTTGTTTCTATGAACTGAAACAGTATGCAGGGATTTGTCATGATGAAGGAATGTTGGTTCAGCATTTTGTTTGAGGCTTGAATGCTTGCATCAGTGGTGGCATACGAGTCTTCAAACCGAAGACCATGGAAGTTGCTATTGAAAGCGCTCGCTTGGTGGAAGAAAACTTGGCTATGGCACTGGGTGGTCATGTAGCAGTGCAGATTGGTAGTGTGCCCACTCCTAGAGCTGGTTTGCAAGGGGGTCAGACACAAGCAACAGGACCTTCTAAGAGTCATTTTGGGCCTTCAAGAGGGGGTCAACAGTAGCAATCTCAACCAAAGTACAAGAATGCTACTTCTCAGTAGGATGGTCACTTTCAGTTTCACAAGGATCAGAACCGGAACTGTACACGTTCGGAACAACCTGCATTGAGTTTTCAGTCTCCACCTAGTCGTGGGAGTTTCCAGCAATCAAATGCTCCATCCGGGGGAAGAGGTTTTGGTCGAGGTTCTGGATGTTTCTCGTGTGGGCAGCAGGGGCATATTGCTAGGATGTGTCCTCAGAGGAGTGCTTCAGAGTTTAGTCAGAAACTAGTTGTGTCCGAGCCGATAGTGGGAGACGCAGGAAGATCTCACCGAGTCTTCGCAATAGTGGATAATCGCCAGGCGGATCATCAGAGCACCATTGTTGCGACTACAGGTTTATTGCATAAGTCTAACATTTCAGTACTCTTTGATTCTGGTGCATCTGATTCTTTTATATCTCCTTTAGTTATTGAGTGATGTAAACTGGGGGCAATAAAGCAAAGCGAAAAGTGGCAGGTTGAGTTAGCTTCAGGATCTAAGGTTGTGGTCGAGAAGCTTGTGTAGGGTTGTAGGTTAGAGTTAGGGGCAATGTCAACTAAGGTTGACCTCATAATTCTTCCGCTAGGTTCTTATGATGTAGTCTTGGGCATGGATTAGCTAAGCTCACATCATGCTTTGATAGATTGTCACCGTAAAGTAGTGCGGTGTGTGGATGATTTTGGTAAAGAGGTGGAAATAGTGGGTGTTCAAAAGCCTATTTCTTTGAGAATGATCTCAGTTATGCAGTTAAAAAGGTGTTTTCATCAGGGTTGTCAGCTCTTTACAGTATCGGTTAGTGACCTTGAGTCGGAGGTTAGTCATGAAGTGTCATTGAATGATTACCCTCTCCTTGCTGAGTTTTTCGATGTTTTCCCTAGTGAGATACCAGGTATGCCTCCTAAGTGAGAGGTGGATTTTAGGATAGATTTGGTGCCTGGGGCTGAGCCTATCTCTCAGGCTCCTTACAAGATGACCACGCAGAAGCTCCAAGAGCTTCGTCTATAGTTAGAAGAATTGTTAGCTAAGAGGTTTATCTACCCTAGTGTATCTCCTTGGGGAGCACTAGTGATCTTTGTCAAAAAGAAGGATGGGTCTCTCTGCCTTTGTATCGATTACCGACAATTGAATAAGGTAACAGTAAAGAATCGTTATCCCCTTCCTAGGATTGATGACCTCTTTGATCAAATAAAAGGGGAAAAGGTATTTTCCAAGATCGACCTTAAATCAGGGTACCATCAGTTGCGGATAGCAGAGGTCGACATTCATAAAACTGGATTTCATACTCGGTACAAACATTACGAGTTCACAGTGATGTCATTTGGGTTAACGAATGCACCTTCAGTCTTTATGAGTCTAATGAATGGGGTGTTTCGAACTTACTTGGATAGGTTCATCCTCGTGTTTCTTGATGATATTTTGATTTATTCTAAGTCTATGGAGAAACATGAGGTGCACCTAAAGCAGGTTTTGCAGTGCTTAAGGGATAACCAGTTGTATGCCAATCTGGCAAAGTGTGACTTTTATAAGACTAAAGTTCAGTATTTAGGCCATGTGATTTCTGGTGAGGGAATTTATGTGGATCCTGCTAAGATCCATGCTATCATAGATTGGACTGTGCCCACTAATGTCTCAGAAATTTATAGTTTCATGGGACTAGCTGGGTATTATCGGCGGTTCATTTAGGGCTTTTCAAGGATTGCGCATCCTATCACATCACTTCAGAGGAAAGGAAAGAAATTTCTTTGGACAGAATAGTGTCAGTTAGCTTTCCAAACCCTTAAGGAAAAACTAACTAGTGCTCCAATTTTGGTAGTGTCGGATCCTTCAGGTGATTTCGTGGTTTGTACTGATGCCTCGTTGGAGGGTCTTGGAGCTGTGTTGATGCAAGATGGGAGAGTGATTTCCTATGAATCTCGGAAATTAAAAGATCATGAACTCAATTATCCCACACATGACCTTGAATTGGCCATAGTTATTCATGCCCTTGTGAGATGGAGGCACTTTTTGTTAGGGCACCGGTTTGAGTTGCATACAGATCATCGGAGTTTGCAATACATCTTCACGTAGTCGAATTTGAATGCAAGGCAGAGAAGGTGGATGGAATTTTTGTGTGAATATGATTTTGAGGTTAAGTATATTCAGGGTAAGGAAAATGTGGTGGCTGACGCTCTAAGTCGGCGTAGGCATGAGGTATCTGCAATGTCTCTCGAGGTGGACTTGAAGAGTCAGATTCTTGCAGCCCTTCCTTCAGATAGTTGGTATTCAGAGGTGAAAGCGGAGGTAGAATCAGGTAGATCTTTGGAAGGGAAATTTGTTGGTTATTCGTTCGATTTGGATGGTGCTTTGCATTTCTCTGGATGGTTGTATGTACCTTCTTCAGAGGGTCTTCGTACCCTGATTTTGACAGAAGGTCATCGAGCACCTTATGCGGCACATCCTAGAGTTAAGAAAATGTATGTGGATCTACGGTCACTTTATTTTTGGTCAGGAATGAAGCAGGATATCACTGACTTTGTGGCTCGATTTCTTGAGTGTCAGAGAGTAAAGGCTGAACATCATCATCCAGCAGGGTTGTTACAACCTCACCTTGTTCCTAAGTGGAAATGGGATGTTATTTCCATGGATTTCATTGTTGGGTTGCCTATGTCATCTAGACAACATGATGCTATTATGGTCACAGTTGACAGATTGACTAAGGTAGCTCATTTTTCCCCTGTTCGATCTTCATATACGACATCTTATGTTGCTAAGGTGTTCATGAATGATATAGTTAGATTGCATGGGATACCACGGAGGATCATTTCTGATAGAGATCTGGTATTCACGTCTGCATTGTGGACATCCTTGCAGCAATCTTTGGGAACTAAGTTGAATTTTAGTTATGCTTACCATCCTGAGACTGATGGTCAAACTAAGAGAGTTAACCAGGTGTTAGAGGATATGCTTCGTATGTATGTCATGGATCAGCAATCACATTGGGAGGACTATCTGTACTTGGTTGAGTTTGCATATAACAATGGGTACCATAGTTCTATTGGTATGGCTCCTTTTTAGGCTTTGTACGGTCGTCCTTGTCATACTCCTTTGAGTTGGGATCAGCTGGAGGACAGGGTGCTTCTTGGGCCTGAAATGCTTAGAGATATGGAGCAGTAGGTGTCTCGCATTTGGGAGCATCTTGTAGCTGCCCAAGATAGACAGAAGAAGTATGTTGATGCTCATAGAGTTGATCGAAAATTTGCAGTTGGTGATCGGGTGTTCCTTCGAGTGCGCCCGCGGAAGAGCCCAATTCATTATGGAAAGGGTTCGAATCTTGTGCCTCGCTTCATTGGACCCTTTGAGGTGTTGGAGCGGATTGGACCTATTGCTTACCATTTAGCTTTGCCACCTAGTTTGTCATGGATCCATGATGTATTTCATGTTTCTGTTCTTAGACCATATTTTCCTGATGTTACTCATGTTCTGGATTGGAATGCTCTTTAGGTCAAGGATGAGCAGCTCGCACTCGATCCCGCAGCCATGCTTTAGCGTCGATGACTTACCCTCAAAGGAAGAGAGATTGATCAGGTGCGGGTTCAGTCAGACCCGAATGATGAGGCTTCAGCTACTTGGGAGGATGCCTCTCGTATCAGGGTTTCTTATCCTTATCTTTTTACTGGCTTCCAGGAGTAAGCCAAATTATAGGGGGGGAGGATGTAATACCCCTCATGTTACTGCTTGATTTTTGACATTCCCTGTGGTTTTTTGTTTGGCACATTGTGGTTTTAATGATACTGTTGATATTATGTTGTGGTAGCTTAGACTATTACTGATTATATTGCTCTTATGATGCCATGGATATTATGATGATATTTTATTACAATTGTTTTGATGAAATTATTTGGAATTCAGTAGACTAGAAAATAGTAATTGATGATATTGATACAAATTAATGTAAATGTATAATGCTTTAGATGATGATATGAATTGGTGAGGGGACAGGTAGCATCATTCATTCGCGAGCGTGCTGCTACACTGCAAATCCTTCTCACAATGCCTTGTAATTGATTTTATGTATGTATATTGTATATCACCCTCTTGGATGCAGGCTTTGCAGGAATAAGACTCGATTCCACCTATTTCGATAGGTCTGGGCGAGCATTGAACCAACCCAACGGCAGGAAGTTGAATAAGGTGACATGAAAGTAACTCTGTTCCAAGGTGTCAACAGTCTTGTACCTTCTTGGTTTGTGCGTCTTGGTCATAGTCATTGTGTTGTTGCATTGGTCTTTGTATGTTATTGTGATTTTATGATTTATCTAATGTGGTGTATGGTTCTAGGTTGTGATTTAAATAATTAAGCAATTGATAAAATAAAAACATAAAATAATAAATAAATAAAGCAATGGATAAATATTAGTAGTAGTGGTAAAAATATTACATTTATTTTGAATCCTACAAATGGTTGATTTTAATTATTTTAATATGAAAGTAATTATTTAATAAAGTATTGTGGAGATGATGAATATATATATATATATAAAAGTTCAATTTTGTGGATTTAAATTTATTTAGTTTTTAATCAAATGCATGATAAAAGAAAATGAAATGTAAATACATGAAAAAGGAAACAAAAATAATTAAAGGATTAATAATTATTTTGATTTATTTCTTGAAATGTGACCTCTGGTATTCTCGGGAAGAGGAAATTGGAAGGGTTTCCTGGGTATTGATTTTAAGAAGAGGTTTTCTTTGTTGGAGGGGAGTTGTTGGAATTTTGGAAAAATTTTGTTTTTGACACTGCATTCTTGTTCTGTTTTATGGAGAAATCATAAGAAGAAGAAGGTGGGGTTTGAAGGAGAAATTGGGGGATCTGTTGCTAGGAACAATTGGCGGCGAGGAATTGGTTCTGCGAGAGGGATTAAGCTTCTATAGATCTTCTTCAAACACAAGACGCCAGGTTCTTTTCATTTTTTAATTATTTATTTTCAGTAGCATCAAATAAAATAGAAATTGTTTTCTGTGTATGAAATTTTTATCTGGGGTTGGAAATCAAATGTTTGTGGGAAGAAAATTTATTGGGTTATTGTTTAATCAATAAAAATTTAATCAGGAATTGGGATTGTTATTTGTCAAAATGGAATTTCTGAGGGGTTCTGGGCTGTTGTTTATTGAAAAGGGATTTTGTTTGAAATCTAGAAATGAACAGTATTTCTGTTGTTTCATTTAAATAAAAAAATACATATATGTTTAAAGAGCAATTTCCTTTCAACGAATTTCTGGGTTGTGATATTCTGGTTCATACATATATTTTATAAAACATTTCTTTTATTTTCAATCATTCACAGTGAGTTGTAAAGGGTACAATATTTATCTTTCCCTATTCTTGATATGTTAAAATTCCAGTGTATATATATATATATTAGATATATATATATATATATATAAATATATATACACACATATATTTATACATATGAAAATTTTGAATGAAAATTCAATTTGTTTGAATTGTTCTGTCGGCACTGTTCATAGCATTTTATTTTGGGTATTATATAATAGTGGCTGAGTTGTGGTTCGGCCTCGGCCGTACCCACCACCCCGCCAACCAGTACCGTGTGACAGTCTACGAACTGTCCACGGCAGTTCGAAGGACAGTCGTGAGCAATTTGTAGACTGCCCACAGCCGGGCGTTGTTTTTCTTGTGCCTTTTTTGGGATTAAAATTCCCCATTCGAATTTGTGTGTATTTAATTTTTTTTGAAAAACACAAATTCTATTTTTATTTACTGTGTGCATCTACTTTTATAAAGATATATATATATATATACATATATATATATATATCTATATATATATATTTATATATATGTATATATATATTTATATTCAGTATATATATATATATATATATATATATATATATATATATATATATATATATATATATATATATATATATAACTCATTTATTCAGATTCCACTGATTTAACTGTTGCATTAATTATTTAATTTTGTCAGTAAATCTTTTGTTTCTTTTTCTAGTTTAAATAAAAATAGAATTTAGTTATAGTGGAAATAAGAAAATAGAAATAAAATTTTTTTGTTTATCATTATTATTGATTTGTTAAATTACAAACTTTGAGAGGATAATTTAGTAAAAAGTCAATTTATGAATATAGGACAACATTGATTAATTAATTCTTGTTTTAGTGTGAATATTTTGGGAATAGAATTTATTATGGAATTAAATAAGTTATCTTTTATCTTTATGAAATTTCATGTTGTAGAATTGTTGGGTTTGGGACATTGTGAGTTCGTTGATGTGGGAACCTTTTTTGTAGTCTTCCAGAGGATTGTGATTATGTTGAATTTATATCTTTTCACCTTGAGTTTCTGTTAAGTTAAGTATTACGAATGGGGTGTACCGAGTTAGGATATTTTGTTATGGTATTTAATTTGTGAGATGAGTTATGCCTCGTGTAATATTTTTGTTGTTACATTTTGATGTTTATGATTAGAATGGTACAGCCCCTATTTCTTTTGGTTTTGGTTGGGTCTCTAGGGAGAGTGGCTCCTCGTGGGGGCTGACGCCCCGCTTAAGGGGAAGGGCACTTGATAACCCACGAGTGAGTTATTAATCAAGTGAAAACCTAATAATTAACTTAGGAGGGTTGGGTAGTAATATCATTATAAGATTTTAAAAATGGATGCCTCGTCTTCATTAGTGCTTCCACAGACTAATGGAAGGCTGAGAAGGCCATGGTCGGCAAGGTCATGACCTCGTCTTCATGAGAGGTTTACGGCTCCGCATTAGTCACCCTATGGACCGGCGCCTCCAGTTGGGAGGAAGGGCACAGGATAGCCATAGATGGGACCGGCACCTCCAGTTGGGAGGAAGAGCACAGGACAGCCCATGTAGGACTATGCGATGACACTCTCCCCTAGTTGCCCATGTGTTTTACTTTATTGAGTTCCTCTGGAAGTAGGTTATGGGAGTTGGTTTAGATTGTTGTTTGAATTTATTTAAATTGATTTATGATTATTGTTTTAATACATCTTTAGTATGCTTTATGGTCTTGTATGATCTCATTTATATTTGATTTACGATCTTGTATCTTTATGATACTGTGATATGATGTTATTGTTTGTTCATTATAATTGGAGAATTAGGTTATGGATCTATGAGGGTACTATTTGTATGTTTGTACTTCTGTTGTTAGTCTTGGTTGGAGTTACTTCTCTGTCACCTCTCAGCATGGGGGTGGTCGGGTGGAACGTGCTCTGCACACCATTGGGTTCCCCATCAATGTTCGTTGGCTCAGTCTCTTCCAGTTGATCTCTTTACATTATGATAATCTTGTATATTGTATTCATCCCACATTATTGGGATTCATGTTGTAACTATATTGATATGATGTAAAATCTAAAAGATGTTGTAATGTAGTTATCAACCTTGTAACTTTATTTGGTTATGTGATTTCTCATGGTTTTATCTTGTGATGGAATCTATGTATTTATATATATCTAATGTAGTCATTATTAGTTCCTTTGATATCTTATGAGTTGATGTTTAGTAATGTTTATTTTCGATGTGACCTTGTGTGCCCCAAAGAACATAGTTGATTACGTTATTTGTATTGGAATGAAATGAAGTATATGTGTATGTATATGATCATTTAATATTTAGTATGTCGATTATTTTTTTTTCTTTTAAAATATATATATATATATATATTTGTGTTCTTTATTTGTTTGTTCTTTGGGGCTTGCAAGGCGGGTGTTACAACATCAACATTCAATAAAGGGTTTAGAGTATAAGGGTTTTTCTCTCATTTTAACATCTATCTAATTCATACAGCATTCAAGCATTCATTCACTTAATCATTCTCAAGCATTCAAGCACTCTAAGCATCATCAAGTCATTCATTGGAGCACTGCATTACATATCTTAAAATTTATACATCAAGGGTTTTGTAATTTTATGAAATTGCATACATGTTGTTTATTTATCATTCTCTTCTTATTTCACTTCTTTTCATAGGGTTTGATTACCAAATCAGGGTTTGACCAGGAAAAACCTTATACTCTAAACCTTAATCCTTTTTCCCCTCTTTGCATGTCTGTTTACAAGTCTTGTATGTAGATTTGTCAAAGAGAAAGGTGTTAAAAAGGTGTTTTCAACCCATCAAAGTCATCCAAGTCAACAAAGCCCTAATTGAAGCTTGGAGACCTCTTTCAACCCATTTTCTACAAAATCTGGATTGGACACTTATCAGAGAAGGAAGTGGAAATCGAAAGTTATATAATATTGTCTCGAAATTCTAATAATTCCCAAGTGGACTAAGTCACCATCTATGGTGAATTAGTTCCACTGTTAGGCCGGAAAAGTGGTTTATGTATTTCTGAGTACCCATTTGGCAGATTCCTGTTTCAGAAAACTTTCCCCAAAACTGGACTAAGTCACCCAGCTTGGCATAAGTGTCCTAGTCAACATTTCCAATCAACTCTATAGGATTCCAATGCTTCTCTACATCAGAATTCAGATTCCAGGTGTACCTCTCTAGTTCTATTTAATTATGTTATCATTTATTTGCATTCTTAGATGTTTTTACATACATCACTATGTTTTCCAACACTTTGCATTTCTTGGTTTTAGCATTAGTCATCTTTATTTTTTAGTTAGTTGCATTAGACATCATATTTAAGGACATTCCGTCCATTTTACATTAATCTTGAGTGTAGACATTAGCATTTTGAGTCTATTCTCTCTGTTGAGGTGAAAAAACTAGAAGTGCTAGAGCATCTTGGACACCCAAAATTAGTGTCCACATGCCATAATATCACTTTTGATAATAATATTTTCTTCTTCTTTTGATGTGTGAACCTAAGATAGTTCCTTATTCTAGGAAGAAAAAACAATAGAATAGGATAAAAAAATTGTATTCTAAAATTGAACTACATAAATATCTTTATCTATAGCTATGAGAGAATTAGGAAAAATAATTTCATCATAAAATAAATCATCACCTAATTTGGCTTGTAAATTTTCCTTATGAACATCTTCTTTGAGAAGTCTAAGATTACCATGGTTAAATGAAACTCTTTTTTACTTATGTGCAATTAATTCAAAAACTTATTTATTAGGATATGTAGGTGGGAAATGTCTATGATTAGTTTTATTAGTTGAAAAAAATCATTTTATCGATGGTGGAGAAAAAACTGTGAATCTTTTTTTACAAACAAATTCATCAACTAAAGAACTTATAATTTCATCAATAGGGATTTTCTTTAATGTGATTAGTGATGAATGAATAAAAACATCTTTCCCACAAAGAAAATCATCAACTGAAGCATTGAGACACCAATCTAGAATTAAAAAATTCATTAGAAAGTTTTTTTAACATTCTTTCTTTATCCTCTATGTTTCTCAAGTTATATGCATGTTAGAAGGGAATTTGGTGATTCTTCTTCACATTCTTTATTTTCAACTTTGTCCAAAATATATTTTTAGGCTTTCCATGAATTGAATGTACTTGAATGACCAAATTACTTCAAATCTATATACAAGTCTAGAATATATGAGCAATAATAATTGCATTAATAATAAATTTTTAATTTATCTCCTCTATAAAAATACCTCATGGAAGAATTGATTTCCTTTCATTACAAGTATTTCCTTATATATAGGAATACATTTTTTTATGGAATCCATCATCATTCAAATAATTTCCTAGCATATTTCGAACAATAGAAAATAGCGGTCTAAGACATCTCTTCTCACTTTGCTTGGAAAAATAGTTGAAATTTATTAAATATTTTAAGAAACATGTTTAACCTAATTAAAATTATCTACTAAATAAATAGCATTGAATGTCTTTATTTATTAGATCACATAGGCATTCATTTTCTAGGCTCATTTTTTTAGTTTATTCTTATCATTTGATTCTTTACAAGAAATAAAATAACTATGAAGCTTTATTTTAAAAGAGGGTATGTGTAGGATCCTCATGGAAAAAACAAGCCCTTAAGTGGCAAAAACTTTAGAAAAAATCAAAGTTAGGCAACTTGATGTAAACATTTGAATAAGTTATCTATACTATTTAAAAAATATGTAAGAATGGAATATGTAGCAAATCGAATGTAGTTTCTAAACTACTAGGTTTATTTTTTAAAAAAATCTATTTGGTGAAAATTTGAAATTTCAATGCAGTAGTACTTAAATTTCAAGGAAAAAACAAGAAGTAGGTGTCTGTCTTACCACCCTAACCACAATAAAATGATAATTTTTTTATAAGATTTTATATATAAGTAGAGGACTTATGTCCTGATGTGATGCATAATTTTTTGTAATCTTTTTCTAAGCAAATAATTGATTATGAATTTTTTATTACAACTTTTAAAAAATATAAAAACACGTATGTCTTACCACCTTAACTTGGACAAAACTTCATGAAATTCATTTTTTTTAATCCTATAGTATGCAAAGCATATAATGTGACACATGTTTCGGATTCAAAAAATATGATACCATTTGATAGCCATAAATGTTTTTCAATTAGCCTATCAATCGAAACTTTAGTTGTAATTCAAATAGAAAATGAATAATAATTATTTATAAATTCAAATTAAAGCATAATTTATATTGGTGGAAAGTTGAGAATCTCATTTAAAAACAATTTTCATTTCATCAATTTTGGTTTAAAAAATTCCTTACCTACATACCCTACACATACCCATCATATCCCCACTTTTTGGCCAATCATGATCCTCCACATACCCAAGATTGTTTTTTAATCCAAATGGGTTGATTGATATAGTGTTATGATTTTTCAACCCAAATCTTGCATCTCAAGCTATTGCTATCAATCACACTAGTTTTCATCTTGGTTCTCATATAAATAATATCATGAGATTTAATATTGATCTTTTCTAGTATTAAAAAAGGGTAGTATGAATGTAATTTTTAGTTACTAGATTAATATAAAAACATTTGAAATGCCCATAAAACATTTATGGTCCCAAATATACAATCATTATATGGTATGCATATGTGATGTGTATGATCAAAAGAAAACATTAAAGTATCACACATCCTTTTTAGACCAAGAAAATTTATAAGGCACTAAGGCTCCAATAAAAAATATTGTATATGATTTGGGCATTCTTTTTTGGTCATACTATGCCTAGTCATTTGTATTTCCTTGATCAAAGATGGGTGATCTTAGAACTCTAATTTATTTTTTACCAAATGATTTATGATATTAATATCATATTTTTTATATAGAAAGAGGCCAGTTGATAGAATGAGGGTTGGAATGAGATACTCACAATCTCAATGCTCTAGGTCTTCGATAGACAACCCCTTGGTGTTTCACTCCACCACTCAACCTATAGGTCCTAAAAGTGAATAGGCACCCATAGTCACTTGCCAACCCTGCTCTCAGTTCCAATTTGTTGCTGCTAAACAATTCTTGATGCTGATTTTCCAGTTTCCTGCATCCAATGAGTTCTTGGTGCTTTTCCACATTTCCTCCATCTAGTCCTTAATCCCTCTAAAGACTAGTCAACCTTGTAAATCCTCCTAACAATGTTGCAGGGGTGTGCATTTGTTCTATTGCATTTAAAACAGCCTTGGAATGCTCAGTATCCAAGCTCCAAACTCTATTCTCCTACCGCTTTCCTTAAACCCTAGCTTGGGGTTTGGAAAGGCTACAAGAACTAAGTCTTTTATGTCAAGAAAAAAAAATGTTAAATACTCCTTCCTTCTGCCTCCAGAGGACTTGGAAATGTATCCTGCCACTTGTCAGGCCTTTTCTAGGTTCCCAGCAATCTTTTTACACCTTGGGTTTCCAACAATTAGTCACCCCTGCACATTAGGATTTATTTCCAACTACCTTTTCCCAATCGAGCAACAATAACTCACCTAGGAAAAGCTACTTAGCATGCTAACAACTCTCAAAACGAATTCTTTATTTACACTATTTATAGGTATGGAGACTAACCTAGCTTCCTCTGCTCCCATACTTCTGGGTACGGGCAGGAAACCAATTAAATCTCCATTTTCTGGTTTTCACCAGTCCAAAACAACAATACACAAATAACCCTGTATTTACAAAAAGAAAAGTAAATGATGGAATTTCCAACTATAGAATCAGACAAAATACTGTAAAAGACCTTGCTACATGTTATTCCATACAGCAAAATCTTTTATTTCATTTAAAAGTCTGCTGTATCAAATGCAAGAAACCAGAAAAGAGTCTTTTTTCATGAAAATCACTGTTCTTTTCTTATTTTTTCACAAACTGCCAACTCCAAAAGATCTTCCATACACTCAAAATGTCGGGCTCTTTCTTTCCAACCTGAAAAAAACAGTTAGGTTTTACATTTCGAGATCAAAAGTGACCAAAAAACCCGCGTTTGAAAACACACAGTGTTTTCAAATTTCAGCCAAAAACTAAGGAAACACCTACAAAAAGAGTTCCCAGTTTATTTTAATTTTAGATAAGCTGTAAAAAGGTCCCCTTACACATCCTAAAATGAATTAGGAACTTGCACAACAAAAAGGAAATGATTTAAAAGCAAAACATCAAAATAGCTTGTTTTTAAGGTAGGTGCTCCTACACCATTCTCCCCCTCTCAGCACAAAGACGAAGAACTGGAAGGTGGTATCAGTTTTAGGTCAATTCCAAGCTTCTTGAATTGATCCTCTTGTACCCATGTAGCCTCTGAGTCAGGTTTTCTCTTCCACTTGATAAGGTGCTCCATGTATACCTTATTCCTTGTTGCTTTCTTCACCCTAGACTCTAAGACCTTCTCTGCCTGAGATTTCTCTTGACTTGGAAGGCGTATATTACTAATATCCCAAAAGATTTCCTGACTTTTCTGAATGTCATCATTGACTGTACCCTTGTACCTGATCAAATCAACAACGTTGAAGACTGGAGATATGCCCAAATCCGATGGAAGTTCCACCTTGTATGCATTCTTTCCATACTTAGCTATCACCTTGCATGGTCCTACCCATTTCATTTGCAACTTGGTGGACATCCCCTTCTGCAATCTAGATTTGTTGAGGTGAACCATCACATAATCACCCACCTGGAACTGCACATCTCTTCTTGTCTCATCAACTTTGTCCTTCAACTTTTGTGTCGCTATTGTGATTGTCTTCTTAACCTGCTCATGAATCTCCTTCATGGTTTGAGTGAAGTATTCTGCATGTCCACTCCTATTCTCCATTGTTCCAAGGTCTCTAAGATCACAAATTCCTCTTGGGTGCATCCCATACACAACTTCAAATGGGCTTTTTCCTGTAGTTCTGTTCACACTGTCATTATATGCA
The DNA here is from genome assembly GCA_007258455.2 of Sequoia sempervirens. Taxonomy (NCBI): domain Eukaryota; kingdom Viridiplantae; phylum Streptophyta; class Pinopsida; order Cupressales; family Cupressaceae; genus Sequoia; species Sequoia sempervirens. Next base: position 602,864,438 of record VDFB02047230.1, read on the forward strand.
TATTCCTCTTGGGAAATCACCATATCCCAGGTCTGTCCATATTCCTTTGTCAAGCACCTCAATAGGTTACCTAACACTCTATTAACCACCTCGGTTTGACCATCAGTTTGAGGATGGTAAGCTGATCCAAATGATAAATTAGTTCCCAATCTACTCCATAGTGTTTTCCATAAATGACTCATGAATTTTACATCCCTGTTAGAGACAATACTCAATGGCAATCCATGGATTCTCACAACTTCCCTGAAAAAGAGATGGGCAATATAGCTTGCATCATGTGTAGTCTTACAAGGAATAAAGTGACTCATCTTGCTAAATCTGTCCATAACTACAAAAACACTGTTAAAACTTGATTTAGTCTTGGGAAGAACCACCAAAAAATCCATGCTCACACACTCCCATGGTCTGTTCAGAATAGGTAAGGGCTGATATAACCCAGCATTGCTAGCTCCCCCTTTGTCTCTCATGCAAACAACACACTGTTCAACATACTTTCTGACATCTCATGCTAACTTAGGCCAATAGTAAAACCTTTGTACCAGCTCTAAAGTTTTGTTAATACCAAAATGCCCACTAAGACTGCCATTGTGTTTTTCTTGGATTAGATTTTCCCTCATTGATCCTCTTGGGACACATAACAGATTTCCCTTGAATAACAACCCATTTTGCAATGTATACTCAGCATATTGACTGTGAAAATGATTTGCAAAGTCTGAACATACCTTGTAGGCTTCGAAAAAGTCTTCGTCATCACCATAGAGATCCTTAAAACTTTCCAATCCTATGTTTTTCAGTTGTATCTCTTGGACTGTCAACATCCTCCTGCTTAATGCATCTGCCACTTTTTTTTGCTGTCCCTTCTTGTGCTTAATGGTAAATGTGAAAGCTTGAATGTACTCCATCCATTTCAAGTGCCTATTGCTTAACTTCTCCTGGGTGTTAATATAACTGAGTGCTTGGTTATCTGTGAAAACCACAAACTCTTTGGGCAATAAATAATGCCTCCATTTCCTAAGGGACTGTACTAAAGCATAAAGTTCCAAATCATAGGTGGAGTATTTTTGTTTAGCTTCATTGAGTTTTTCACTAAAGAAGGCTAGAGGTCTACCTTCTTGACTAAGGACTCCTACTGCTACTCCACTTGCATCACACTCAACTATAAACAATTTATCAAAACTAGGCAATAACAAGATAGGTTGTGTTGCCACTTCTTTTTTCAACTTTTCAAACCCTTTATTAGCCTCTAAAGTCCACTTAAACTTTGTTTTCTGACCACCCTTGATTGTATCTAACACTGGTGCACATATACCACTAAAATTCCTTATAAACTTCCTATAAAACTGAGCCAAACCATGAAAACTCCTTACATCAGTTGTTGTGGTTGGTGTAGGCCAGTTTAGGATAGCTTCTACCTTACTTGGATCCATCTTCAGTGTTCCTTGGGATACCACAAAGCCCAGATACAGAAGCTCTTGTTTGAAGAACTCACACTTCTCAAGGTTGATTGCCAACTGTTCTTCTTGCAACCTTTTGAGTGCCATCTCTACATGCTTCAAATGCTCTTCTGCTATCTTATTGAAAATCAGTATTTCATCCAAGTAAACTACCACAAAAATCCCTATGAAATCTTTAAGCACCTCATTCATTAGTCTCATGAACGTGCTAGGGGCATTCGAGAGGCCAAATGGAATCACTTTCCACTCATACAAACCATCATTTGTCTTAAAACCTGTCTTCCATTCATCACCCTCCTTAATTCTGATTTGGTGATACCCGCTCTTAAGATCTAGCTTAGTGTAAAATTTTGCACCTCCAAGGAAATCCAATAAATCTTCAATCCTAGGTATTGGAAATATATACCTAATTGTGATTCTATTTATTTCTCTACAAACAGTTCAAAGTCTCCATTTACCTCCCTTTTTCGTTGCCAAAACAACTGGGACTGCACATGGACTAATACTCTTTTGAATCAGACCTTGATTCAGCAACTCTTCCACTTGTCCAGCCACCTTTTTGTTCTGCTCAGGGGTCAGTTTGTATGCTGCTTTGTTAGGCAATGAGGCTCTAGATATGAAGTCAATTTGATGACTTATTGCTCTCTTGGGTGGTAGGGTTGATGGTGTTCCATCACTCACAATGCTTTTATATTTTTCTAGCAGCCTTTGAACTATTTCAGGTATGACTGTCTTCTCAGCCTTTTCTTCCTCTTCGGATTGCATTAGGACCACATAACCTTCATTCCCTTGGTGTATATCCTTGATGAACTCTTTGCCACTACTCAAAATGATATTAGGAACCTTGGACTGTCCTTCATCTTCCTCAATCAACGATTGCAGCTTGAAGGTTTTTCCACCCTTCATGAATTCTATGGTATTCTCCTTCCCATGATATACAACACCTCTATCATATTGCCATGGCCTACCAAGAAGAAGATGGCATGCATCCATGGGCAGTACATCACAAATCAGCTTGTCTTTGTAGCCTCCAATCGAGAATTCCTTTGTAACCTGGTCATTCACTAAGACACTTTTCCCTTTGTTCAACCATGTGACTTTGTAGGGATTGGCATGAGGTACCTTCTGCAATTTCAACTTATTTACTGCCTCCTCAGAAATTATATTGTCCGTAGAACTAGAATCTACAATAACCTTGCATACCTTTCCAAGTATTTTGCACCTTGCTCGAAACAAAGCTCTCCTTTGCTTGGGTTCTTCTTTAACCGGTTGTTTGATCAACACTCTATTAAACATTAGATTTTCACCTACTTCTGATTCTATGTGACTGATCTCAGATGTCTATACACTCACGGTGTCCTCTTGTGCATAAACTACTCTTTTCTCATTGCTAGATGAAGCTTTCTCCGGGCATCTATAAGCTGGATGGCCTAGCTGATTGCAGTTATAACACTTCATAGTGGCAAAGTAAGAGTTACTTCTGCATGCTCCTCTACCTCTATTTGAACCTCCTTGAGGTCCTCTTCCTCTATTAAAACCTCCTCTTGATGAGGTTTCACCTCCATGCTTAGTAAGCTTTGATTCTCCTTGGCTTCTTTGGTCACCACCTCTTCCTTGGTAACCTCCACGCTGTCCTTTTTGATCTCTGCCTCTTCCTCTTCCCTTAGAGGACTGATCATGCTTCCTTTTGTTCTTGTCTTCAATCTTGATAGCTAGCTGATAACATTGGTGGACTGTCTTGGGGCTGAGCAAAGCCATCTCTTCCTGTATATTCCACTTCAATCCATTTAGATACCTAGCCACTTTCACGCTCTCATCTTTTGCCACATTTGATCTCAAGCAAAGCTTCTGAAACTCTTCCATGTAGGTGTTTACATCTTGGTCTTTTTGTCTTAAACTCTGCCTCTTCTTGTGGAGCTGAATTTCATAATCATCTAGCATATAAGCTTCTTTCACTTTAGCAACCATTCCTTTCCAGGTTGATATAGGCTGCTTACCTTGTTTCTCCCTTTCAGTCTGAATAAACTTCCACCAAGTTAACGCTGATCCTCTCAACCTTGACTTTGCAACCTTCACCTTTTGTGCTTCTGTAACTCCATCACATTCGAAGTGGTTCTCCATTCCTTCTATGCAGTCCATGACTAAGTCAGGTTCCATCTTTCCACTAAATAGTGGCACTCCTTCAAGTGATTTTCCACTCAAAGCTTTTAATGACTTCAAGAAAGGCTCCTCCTTCAAGACGGGGTCAGGTTCAGGGGTCTTATCTTCCTCTGCAACCTCTTCTTCTTTCAAAATTCTTCCTTCAAACTATGCACTCCTCACTGTTGCCTCAAGTTGAGCTATTCTTTCCCTCAACTGCTTATTTTCTTCTTCCTGCTCTTCAACCATCTTTGCTAGTTCTGCATTGGTCACCATGGTGGAAGTATCACTTGATTCTATGTCTGACATGCAAGATTCCTTTCCCAAATCTTTAACCTTGCTCTGATACCAATCTGATAGAACGAGGGTTGGAATGAGATACTCACAATCTCAATGCTTTGGTTCTTTGATAGACAACCCCTTGGTGTTTCACTCCACCACTCAACCTATAGGTCCTAAAAGTGAATAGGCACCCCTGGTCACTTGCCAACCCTGCTATCAGTTCCAATTTGCTGCTGCTAAATAATTCTTGATGTTGATTTTCTAGTTTACTGCCTCCAATGAGTTCTTGATGCTCTTCCACATTTCCTCCATCTAGTCCTTAATCCCTCTAAAGACTAGTCAACCTCCTAAATCCTCCTAACAATGTTGTAGGGGTGTGCATTGGTTCTATTGCATTTAAAACATCCTTGGAATGCTCACTATCCAAGCTCCAAACTCTATTCTCCTACCGCTTTCCTTAAACCCTAGCTTGGGGTTTGGAAAGGCTACAAGAACTAAGACTTTTCCCTCAAGAAAAAAAAAATGTTAAATACTCCTTCCTTCTGCCTCCAGAGGACATGGAAATGTCTCCTGCCACCTGTCAAGCCTTTGCTAGGTTCCCAACAATCTTTTTATACCTTGGGTTTCCAACAATTAGTCACCCCTGCACATTAGGATTTATTTCCAACTACCTTTTCCCAACCGAGCAGCAATAACTCGCCTAGGAAAAGCTACTTAGCATGCTAACAACTCTCAAAAATAATTCTTTATTTACACTATGTATAGGTATGGAGACTAACCTAGCTTCCTCTACTCCCATACTTCCAGGTATGGGCAGGAAACCAGTTAAATCTCCCTTTTCTGGTTTTCACCAGTCCAAAACAGCAATACACAAATAATCCTGTATTTACAAAAAGAAAAGAAAATGATGGAATTTCCAACTATATAATCAGACAAAATACTGTAAAATACCTTTCTACGTGTTATTCCATACAGCAAAAGCTTTTATTTCATTTAAAAGTCTGCTGTATCAAACGCAAGAAACCAGAAAAGAGTCTTTTTTCATGAAAATCACTGTTCTTTTCTTATTTTTTTCACAAACTGCCAACTCCAAAAGACCTTCCATACACTCAAAATGTCAGGCTCTTTCTTTCCAACCCAAAAAAAATAGTTAGGTTTTACATTTCAAGCTCAAAAGTGACCAAAAAACTCGCGTTTGAAAACACACAGTGTTTTTTCGAATTTCAGCCAAAAACTAAGTAAACGCGTACAAAACGAGTTCCCGGTTTATTTTAAGTTTAGATAAGATCTAAAAGGGTCCCATTACACATCCTAAAAGTAATTAGGACCTTGCACAACAAAAAGGAAGTGATTTAAAAGCAAAACATCAAAATAGCTTGTTTTTAAGGTAGTTGCTCCTACACCACCAGTTAAGTAAGCATTGATATTCATATTTCTAGTCATATTTTCCCAAATCTCTAAGCATTTTTCTAGCAAAGTTCTTTAACCCATTTAGAAAATATTGGAATTTTTTTCTCCTACATTTATTTCCCATATATCATACCTACAAATTTTCCTTTGATATCTTACTATGTAACAACTTGGACCCTAAAATTAAAACTTCATTACTAAAAATGTATAAGTTAGTTGATCCATGAAAAATAATTTCATGTTTAGATGATTACCTTGTATGCTTAGTAATTTAATAGGAGCCTTATACAACTTCAAATGGCTAGGGAGTTTGTAACATTTTAAAATAGTTATTTAAAGATTGTGAAAGGAAATACAAATGAAATAAATGGAAACTAAATCTAAGAGAAATATTTTTAAGGACCAAATATGAGAACCATGAGCAAGAACACCAATATCCAAGAGAAGACACAAGATTTTGTAAGGGGGAAAAAGAAAAGAATAAACCCCCAATATTATGAAGATGACATAAATCCTAAAGAATATTACAAAGAGAGAATGAGAGAACTTAAGCATAGAATGATTCTTGTGAAGAAGGAGAGAAGCACCTTAAATAAATAAAGGTGAGAAATGAGTTTCATAAGTAACTCTCATGTATCTATGTATGTTACCTTTCATCTTATGTGTGTGTGGGGTGTCAAGATCCTCATAAGAAGGAAGCTACACATAAGCCTTAATATTCCTCCAAGAAGAAGTTATGAAAAGGAGTCATTCTCACACATGTGTGAGAACTATCAAATAAGATATTAGACTCCTTTGGAATATTCCTACAAGTATTAATAATACAAATAAAAAAATAATCTTCACCTAAGTAAAGTTTAATTTCTAACAGTGCCATTAAGCTTTACTTGGGGATTTTACATCAAACCCTTAAAGGGATTGTAATATTAAATTTTTACAATTATGGAGAAATTTATCTTTACAATGAAGTTTGGTGAGAATATCTATAACTTAATCTCCACCTTTACAATACAAAAGAGAAATTTTCTTGTCTTCAATTTTCTCTCTGATGAAGTGATGTTGTAGAGCAATGTGCTTGGTCCTTTCATGAAAGATAGGATTCTTTTCCAAATCAATGGAACTTTTATTATCACAATATAAGGGTGTAGGATCCTTTTGAGCTGGACCCAAGTCTTCATGTAGTCTTCTTAACAATAGTGCTTCTTTGGATTCATTGTTACAACCTTTATATTCAACTTTTATAGAGTAAAAAATAATTATATTGTTTCTTCTTACTATTCCATGAGATTGCACCTAATCCAAAAAAGAAACAATAACCACAAGTGGATCTCCCATCATTGGTATCACCTCCTAAATTTGAATCAATATAAAATTTTAAAGAAAATTCACAATTTGCATGTCATAAAAGAGACCAACATTAAGAGTACCTTTAACATATCTTAAAAAAAATTGCAACTTGAAAATTATTTTGTTGTGGTTTAGACATGTATTTAGAAACAAAACTAACACTATAAGAAATATCGGATCTAGTAAGAGCTAAGTAATTTAAACTTCCAACTAATTTCCTATATAAAGTAGGACCAGTAAATGGAGTTTCCATATCACCTATTAATTTAGTTCCTAATTCATAAGGTGTAGAAACACAATTTGTATCATTCATTTTAAATTTATCTAAGAGATATTGAGCTATTTATGTTGAGAAAGGAAAATACCTTTAGGTGTTTACCAAATTTTCATACCAAAAAAATAATATAACAAGCCTAAATAAATCATTTGAAATTGATAATAGAGTTTAGACTTAATATCACAAATCAACTTGTTGGAACTAGAAGTTATAATGAAATCATCAACATATAAAATAATGATCAAAATATGAATTTCATTATGTTTAATATATAAAATTGGATCATTTTTACTTCTAATGAAACCTTGAGATATAAAGAAAAAAATAATTTTAGAATACCATTCTAGGAGATTTTTTTAAGCCATAAATTAATTAATTTACTTTGCAAATATGGTGTTTATTACATTCCTCAAAATAGGCCAAATGTTGAGACATATAAACTTCTTCAAGTAAATTACCATTTAAGAATGCACTTTTGACATTTATTTTATGAATAGGCCAATTCATATGAGAAGCTAAAGAAAGAAATAATTTAATAGTTGGCATCTTAGCTATTGGAGCAAATATTTTGTTATAATATAGGCCTTCCACTTTGGAGGAGCCTCTAGCAACTAAAGTAGCTTTAAACTTGTTAACCTTATTATTTGCATTGAACTTTGTTTTAAATACAACTATTTTAATGAAAAAGGATTCTTATCTTGACATAAAGAAATTAAATCCCAAGTTTTATTAATAGTTAATATATTTTATATTCTTCGTGCATAGCCTTTTCCAAATGTGGTTGATTTTTAGATTGTTCATAATTTTGAGAATCATTTATATCCATAAATTTAGACATTAAAGAACAATTGTAATAGTTTTCTTTCCTATCCTTAGGTTGATTCTTGTATTTAAAATATCCTCACTTTATTGCATTGTCACATCTTGATTTATTCTTGCATAAACTTTATTTGATAATAAATAGAATTGGATGAGACTAGTGGACAATATGTGTTTTAAGTATAGATTAATGTGTTATCATGGATGATAAATTAGATGATATATTAAAATGCATGCTATTTTGATTAAAATAATGATGAATTATTATGATGTAAAATTTTGATTATTGATTATGTTTATATGAGCTAACCTATTGATGAGATATTGAGTACAAATGAGTGCAAGAACAAGTTGAAGGTGAGAACATAGTTGACATAGAGATGACCTAGTCTCTTGACAATAGTTAGCAGGATAGAAATCCTATGGACACACTCACATGGTTGTATTCATCTTGAATTGTGTATGATTATGATTGCATTGTGAATACATCATTTTTTTATTATGAGTTATGATTCAAATAATGACTGTCTTATGGATTTTTTTTATAAAATTAATTTAATTAGAAAATTAAAAGATTTTAATTTCAACTTTTTGATAATGTTAAATTTCATAATTTATACTTGATGTAGGAGCATCTAGTGGTGCTAGAAATCTTGCATCACCAAAAATATTGCTAATTTATTTTTGTTGTTTTCAATAAGGGCTAAGGTGTGTAGAAATTAAATATTTTAATTTGCAATAATGTGATTTTACCTTGTGGTGATATGTAAATGCAATTTTTGGAGGAAATATGTTGACATAAATGTTTCTAAGGGATAATTAGGAAAATACTCGTTTTGGGCATCCCATTCTTTGTGGGGACCACTTGGGCTTCATGTGATTGCATGTTAAATTGTATGCCTTGCATGAAATTGCATGTTTGTGCCACAAGCTTTGCATGTTGTTGTATGTTTGTATTTGGAGCCATTGGAGCCACCCAAAATCAAAGGTGTCATAATTGACCAAATTTGATTGGCCATGGTTTAGGTGCCCATGTGAAGGCCATGTGAGCATTGAGTAATTTTATTATTTTTATGATTATTTCTCCAAATGTGGCATTGTTTTCCCAAGGAGGTGCTTTTCTTATGGTTTTTGAAAACCATAGTGGTTTTGTCAATCTAAAACTTCTATATTATGATGCCTTGTCATTTTGGCGAGATGGATTTGGTAGTTTGGTAGATTTTATAGGTGAGATGGGGAGATGTTGTTGGATTGAAGAGAGGATTTGAAGACTCCATCATTGCAGATTTATATTTTCATAGCAGCCCATGTTTAAGGGAGCTAGTGAGCTCCACATTTTCGGAGATAGTGAGCTAGTGAAGTTTGTGTGAACGGATCTTGAAAGCTTTAGCTTGTAGTGTAGAAAAAAGTAACCCTTTTTCACACTTAATTTGGGAGTGAATAATTAATGATAAAATGAACCTAATTGTGTGTTATTTAGATTGTTGTAATGTGTATCTTTACACTTTCACACTAATTTAGGGCTTCTTTATGCCTTATTTGGTCCTATTTTGCATCCACAAGCCTTATTTAATACATTTTTCTAAGGATAATCTCAACACTTAATAACCAATTGTAATTCAATGTTTGAGGTTTTGTGTTCCAAATTTGGTGATATGGGACTCATATTCCCCAACTGGCATATGAGTCCCGCTTTAACCAAGACCTATTTTGAATTAAATTATGATGCAATCCAAGCTGATTTTTGCTTCAACCAATAAGATTCCAACCTATTTTTAAGTCTCAAACCCAATCTAGGGTTGGTTCTCTCATAATCACACCTACTCGCTTGTAGGTCACCTAACACACTTATCCAACTATACCTTCCAAAGAATTTCATTTAGGGACTTGTCACAAACACTTTTAGAAACCCAATTTCTTTCCATTCAACATATCAAACCCTTGTCATGGGGTTTTTTGGAACATCTTTCCAATATCTACCCTTCAACGCTATTTCTGGGCCTAATTAGGCCTCTTTTCCAAACGGGTTCTTTAATATTCTTCACAAAAAACTTGTAACACTTCACCACCAAATTCAACCAGTTACCAAACTCACAATTCCATCATTGGTTTCTTCAGAACACATCAATTTTCTATTGTCCTAAGCCAAAACTAGAAAATTCAAGCCTAACATCCAAACTTGTTAGAGTAGGGCACGTGCAAATTCTCTTCTAACATTGTTAGCCTACCCTAAAACCCTAAAAATACTAAATCAAACACCTGAAAGGCCGATTCCACCAATCTATAGAATTTTCCTATGGTGTAATGGCCTAATTTTCCATGTTTTTCAACAAACCCTAGAAAACCCTAAGTAACTAAGGAACTTTCAAAAAATCTGATTTATCTCCTACAAATCTAGATGAAAAATATCCAAATAGATTCAAATGAAAGCTATTTCTCTACCACAACTTTCTACATAGGTTTCACTTCATTATTTGAATGCATGAAGCCATACAGAGTTAGAATTTATGGGAAAACATAGAAATTCACATATAATCAAAGCAATAGAGCTTTATTCCTTCACTTCTTCAAGAAACCAACCTTATTCGATTATGATAGAGGATATTTAAACATTTTTAGATTCCACACCAATGGTTTACAACCATAATTTGAAAATATGACCATTCACATTCCAACTAACCCCAAAATTGATAAAAATGCACAATGTAACATTTGCAAAATTGCAACCGTATTGACAACATTTTGACACCACCCCTCTAGGAACCTAAACAACTTGAATTACATCACATATTGGTCAAATTTACCCTATTATATCTGTAGATGTCTAAATTTGGACAATTAATTTATCCAAATTCATCCCCTTTCGTCTTATTTTCGTTAATTAAGTAATACTATTATTATTTAATTAATATCTTTAATTCTGCCAAATCCCTAAGGTATTTAATCAATAATACCTTATCTCTTTAATCCTCCTTCCATCAATTGAATTAAATAAATATTCCATTTATTTAATTCCCTTCATGTCACATCCTCCATCATTTTTATCTTATCTTAATCCTTCTTCTAAATCCCATCATTAAGGTGTGCACATGCCTAATCCTTGATTAGGATGTGTCACATCCTCCAACTTTTGCAAGTTGGCCTCTAATCTCTCTTAGCCACCTAACCCTCCTCTAATCCTTCATTACTCTTTCCCATGTGATCTTTGACTTGTCACATCAAGTCACATGTGAAATCTAACCCTCTTCTAATCTTCATTAATTAATCTAATCAAGTACTTGCACAATCCTAATCACCCCCTTTAGTCAACTCTCCCCATCCCCCAAGGAATTTTTAATTCCTTTTTATTCATCCTAGGCTCCTCTCTTCCCCATGTGAATTTTTAATTCACTTTTTAATCCCCTAATGCACCCTTTGGAATTTAAAATTCTTTCCCATCTCCCCATAAGGATATTTGAGGAATTTTTAATTCCTCACATGTCCTCTCACCCACATGGGGACAAGTACCTCCTTTATGAGGAGATCTTGTCCAATCCCAAGGTACTTTGTACCCCCTCCATGTCATGTCCTTCTCCTTCCACCTCATGTCCACTTCACCTTTTAGGGCTATCTCATATGCCACATGTCAAGATGTGAGGGCTTGTGAGTTCTCAACTCACCTTAGCCCTACATCTTGATATTTGGTGGATCAATCTCAACCGTCCATTTCCCCTAGGATTTCCCAAAAATCCTATAAATACCCCCTCTTTTCTCTCATTTTGGAGAGATCACTTGTGCTAGCCAAACTCTTGCAGTTTTATTTCTCAACCTCTACTTAGCCATTTTCACATCTTCATCCATTTGCATCCATCTTCACATCCTCATCTAGCTTGCATCTTGCCATCCAAGGAGCATACACATCCAAGATCGAAGGGCCAACCAAAGGATCGACTCAACGCAAGGTATAAAGTTCCATTTCGTGGCTTTGTCTTGTTTTGTTTCCAGCTTAGGCTAATCTCGAAGTGTAGGTTGTTTTAAGTTGTTTATTTTTGCTCTTTAACTTGTTGCTTGTTTTCTAACACCTAATTCGACCTATCACAATATCATATAATGACTCAACTCTAACCTAGACTCCAAAAATTTAAAAACAAACCAAAATGTGCAAGGGTGCAACTACACCATTCAACTAAGGAGCAAGAGCTTTCATCTTCCAGATGAAATGAGTTTTTGGACAAGGGTACCATGTTACTTTATGTCATATTTAGTCAGCACTAAGCATCTTCAATTGTTATATCTTTCCATTTAACCAAATACTCATTGCATACCTTATTCCTAGTTCTTTTGACCTCCCTTGTGTCTACTATTCCTTCAAGCTTCATTAGTTGACTATGAGGTAAATCCTTGATCCATTCATCATCTTCAACATCTGTAGTACCTCCAAAATCACCTACATTTACAACACCTTTAAAAGGATATTGTAAATCAACAACATTGAAGATGATGGAAATGACAGCTCCTAGAGGTAGCTCAATTTCATAAGCATTCTTACCAAAATTATGCACTATCCTGCAGGGGCCTATTTTTTTCATCAACAATTTAGTGTATTTTCCCTTTGGAAGTATTTCTTTCCTGAGGTGTGTAAGAACCAAATCACCAACTTTGTATTGAATATATTTTCTTCTCAAATCTGCCTTCTTGTATTTCTCTACACTCTTCTTCAATTTTTCCTTTACCTAATCACGAATGTCTTTCATAGTCATTACAAAGTCTTCTCCTGATGCACTCCTTTTCTCCATGTCTCTCAGGTCTCTAATTTCATAAATTCCTCTAGGATTCATTTCATAGACCACTTCAAAAGGAATCTTCCCTATGCTTTTATTAATGGAGTCAAAAGGACTCTTCCCTATGCTTCTATTAATGGAGTCATTGTATGCATACTCTACTTGAGGAAGAAAAAAATACCATGACTCACCATGCTCCCTAGTTAGACATCTCAACAAGTTTCCAAGAGACTTGTTAACAACCTTAGTTTGGTCATCTATTTGTGGATGATATGCTATACTGAATTGCAACCTAGTACATAACTTTTTCCACAAGGTCCTCCAAAAATGACCTATAAAATTCGAATCTCTATCAGAAACAATGCTTAAGGGTAGTCCATGAATCCTCACAATTTCTTTGAAAATAAAACTATAAATATGAGTTGGATCATTAGTGCTTCTACATGCAATAAAATGTGCCATTATTGAATCTATCCACAACCACAAAGACACTATCATTCCCCTTTTGTGTTTTAGTAAAACCTAAAAAGGTCCATCCTTATAGATTCCCATGGATGATTAGGAACTAGTAAAGGTTGATACAAACCTACATTTGAACTTCTCCCTTTTTCTCTTTTGAAAATTTCACATCCCTCTACAAACCTTTCTACATCAACATCCATCCTAGACCAGTAGTAGAACCTCTTCACCTACTCCAAAGTTTTTTCAATTCCAAAATGACTACTCAAGCTTCCACTATGCCTTTCCCTTACTAAATTTACTCTCATGAAGCACTTAGTCACAGACAATTGAGCCTCCTTGAATAAAAAACCATTTTGCAAAACAAAATATGCAAACTCACTATGAAAGTTTTCTTGAAATTGATTGCAAATAGTATATGCTCCTTTGAAATCATCATCATGCTCATACATACCTTTTAGAGAGTTTATCCAAACACTTTGAAGTTTTACCTCCTACACCATCATACTTCTCCTACTTAGGGCATCAACAACCTTATTTTTTTGTCCTTTCTTGTGTTTGATTGAAAAGGTATAGGCCTGCAAGTACTCCATCCACTTCATGTGCCTCTGATTCAATTTATCTTGAGTATTCAAGTAACTTAAAGCATGGTTGTTAGTAAACACCACAAACTCCTTTGGAAAGAGATAATGTCTCCATTTCATGAGAGACTGAACCATAGCATAAAGCTCAAGGTCATATGTGGAGTACCTTTTCTTAGCATCATTTAGTTTTTCACTAAAAAAGGCCACTAGTTTTCCATCTTGGCTCAAAATTGCCCCTATAATAGACCTACTTGCATCACATTGCACAGTGAAAACTTTATCAAAATTAGGGAATGTAAGGATAGAAATTTGTGCCACTCTTGACTTTAGGTGTTTAAAGCTCTTATCTGCATCTACAGTCCAAAAAAAACTTGTTCTTCTTCACCCCCTTGATGGTTTTGATCATTGGTGCACATATGTGACTGAAGTTCTTAATGAAATTTCTATAGAAACTGTCTAACCCATGAAAACTCTTGACTTCTCCAACTGAAGTAGGTGTTGGCCAACTGATTATGGCTTCAAATTTTGTAGGATCCATCCTCAAAGTTCCCTTTGATATCACAAACCTAAGGTAGACAAGTTCCCTCTTCATAAAATCACACTTGTTGAGATTGATCATTAACTTCTCCTCATTGAGTTTGTTCAAGACCTTATTATGGTACTCCAAGTGATCTCTTTTTTTATTGTATACAAGGATTTCATCTAAATACACCACCACAAATCTACCTATGAAACTCTTAAAAACCTCATTCATTAGTCTCATGAATGTACTAGGATAATTTGACAAATCCAAATGGCATCACTAGCCATTCATGTAAGCCTTCATTGGTCTTAAAGGCAGCCTTCCACTCATCACCTTCCCTTATTCTGATTTGATGGTATCTAATTTTAAAATCTATATTTGAGATGTACCTAGCACCAACCAAGCTATCCATTAAATCTTCCATCTAAGGTAAAGGGAACATGTACCTAATAGTGATCTTATTTATTCCTCTTGAGTCAGTGCAAAGTATCCAATCTCCATCCTTCTTAGGTGTTGTTGATGGTTCAAACGAGCACACCAATAGTAAACATAATATTACTATTCTGTTCTCCTAAAAGAGATATAATAACACATGGATATCTAACTCCAGGTCTTGGTAATCGGTTCTCGACTGTATTGATTTCACTCAATGGTTGATGTGAACTATAATGTTCAAGGGGCCTACTGGTGTTGAGCTTTTGGATTGTTCTAAGATCAAACATAAATTCAAAGCTACTTTAATTGGGGTTTTTAAAGAAACAAAAAAGATATATCTTAGCTTTGGAACTGAAAAGAATGATAATTCATCCAACTTAACTACACTTGTTACCTTTCAAGGAATTCCTAACAAAACTGTAGAACAAAATAAACTTATGATTAACACATAGTTTCATTCATTCACAGTGCTAATTTCAACACCAGATTGGAAATCACCATTTAGACAAAACATAAAATAAAGTTCCGTTCCTTGAAAGCCTCTCAAATCGAATGATTAACCCAAGATAAATACCATTCTGAAGCATAATATGAAGTAGATTTAAATCTGGTTGCTTCTACTATTTGTGAAACTAATAAACAACATTGAAAAATCTAGCACAATCACCAGTGTACAGAAAATACATGACTCCAAATCAACTTCATCTACACTAAGAAAACTTGAAAGATACATCACTATCTTCTACTCTCGAGCTTATCTATCCTCTAATCCTAGCTAAGAAGACAAAAGAAGCTCCCATTACAAAGAAATAGGATGCAGTTTTGTCTCCTCTATCTTTTAGAAAATCCTTACTGCTAAAAAGTCTATGTCTGTCCTAAAATCTCTATCTATCCTTTTTTTCTCTCTACTCTATGAAAAATCTCTCTTTTTACAAAGAGGAAAAAAGTTCCATATATACAAAATGTGCCCTAAAATAAAGTCGGCCCATCTTTAGGGCTTTACAAAATATCAGCCGATTTCAAAAGGGTCATCCCTCAAATCTTTTTGGAATGAAGTTAATGTTGCATTCAATGTGCATCCCCGTGTCCATGTCGATGAGGGATCACTTCAAGAATGGCTTCTAGATCTTTTGGAATAATGGCATTAACTTTTGGCATCCATGTCCACCCTCAAACTTCCATTAGAGCTACCTTGAATGTCCTAGAGCATTATCATTAATGTCGATCTACCTTTTCCAGTAGACACCATGGCTATCCCTAAGACTAATGACCACTGCTTCATTTTAGCTTTCTTCCTACTCTAGATCTTTTTGCAAGTTGACCATCTTTGAGAAGAAGCACCTGACCTCCCCTGTTAGATCCAAACACCATTGTTTCACCGAGCTAACCCATGTCACACACATTCTATTGATCTTCTTCATAGGGGTAGTCAATCAGTCAAACTACCAATGGCTCACCTTTACTTCCCTCTGATTGGTTGAACGCATGCCACTTAGGCTTTATAGCAGCATCAACATATCATACAATTGTCAGTGAGACCTCATATGGAATGCAAAAGTTACATTGATATCACAAAAAACCATTGACAAGATAACCACTATCAGAAGGAGCTCATAGCAGGCACTAAGAGTCATACTGATATCCTTTTCCATTGGAAAATCTATCACTATCGGCAAGACTCCCCTTAGTCCACAAGACTTTTTATTGAATGCAAACTCCTCAGCTAGGAGTCCTACCATAGCCACATATCTATTGGTGAGACACCATCAGGTCGGCAAGATATCATAGTGAGCAGCCAAAGTTATACTGATATCCCCCTTCATTGTTGAGACAATCACACTCGAAAAGACATCATATCGAGCTCAACACATTACACTGAAGGCACAAAACATGTCGGGAAGAATACCACCAATTTGCAAGATATCATGTTGAGCTCTTCCATTCTCCTTAAGCTCATTTCATTTAGGCAAGAGTTAATCTAGTTGGCCAGAGGTTATATCAATACCATTCCCTATCGGTGAGACTAGCTCCCTTCAACGAGACATTATACCAAAGGGAGAACCCTTTGGCGAGACTCTAGCAGGTCGGGAAGACTTCACCCCAAACTCATTTTGTTTTGATGAGACCCTGCTTGGTTGGCAAGACCTTTCACTGAGCTCAAAACACTACACCGAAGGGAGAATCCCTTGGCGTGACTAACAACCATCAATGAGACATCTCCCTAATGACACCTCTTTTCCCTGAGACCTCACCCCTTCGGCCAGACCTTATGCCAAAGGCATAACCTTTCATTGAGACCTCCATCTATTGACAAGACCTCTCCCCGAAGCTAACCTTGTGCACAAGGGTTGGCGTGACTTCTTTCCAAGTGGAGAGATACATAAAAAATCATGGTGAGTAATATGTCTGGGCAACCTGTCTATTTTAGATGAATAGAATGTCCTGCTAGTCAGCAAGACAGTAGAAGGATCTCACCAACTTTCTTCTTTGAGGAATTTTATGCCAAATCTGATTAAGGTATGCTTCTCTAACTGACTTCATTGAGAGATCATTCTGATGTATGATTCAACCTTGCACAATAATTCCTTCATTAGTCCTCAAAGGATACAAATATCATCTTTAAACCTACCTCTCATACATCTCTCACATTATTAAACTTAACAAAACAAGAGACTCAACTCTGGCAGAGGTGGAACCAAATCTGAACCAGAAACACCCTTGCCTTTAATACAAGCAGGGGAAGAGCCAAGATGGAACCAGGATGGGAGTCAGAGTGGGAACCGAACATGGAAATAACCATCATTTCCAAGTCCATCCCACATTCCAATTCTGCATGTGCAAAAGATAATGAAACTCGGGAAAAAACACAAATGGGGTCAGGGCAAAAAATTATCCTGAATGAACCACAACGGGGGTGGGACCAGAACCAAATCTAGAACTAAAACTTTCAACATTTCAGGTTTGGATCCCATCTTGATCCCGCCTCTGACATTAGATAATGAGACATCAAAAAAGGATGAAAAAGGAAAAGGGAAGGGAAGAAAAACACCCCATGACCAAATGATCGGAATAAAAAGGAAAAACAAATCAGAAAGTCCGACAGAACTGGAACCGGTTCAGAACTAGGAATAGAACTTGGAACAAGTTTGGTTATGGTTATGGTTCTGCATTCACCAGAACAAAACTAAAAGATGCCAAAGGTAAAAAACAAAGGAGGCGAAACCAGAACTGGGAAAGCAATGGAAACCAAAACTTGGAACAAGTTCGGTCTTAGTCTCGATTTCACGTCTACCTAAACAAAAGGAAAAAAGGGCCAAAGGGAAAATTTCTAAGGCACATAACACAAAATAGAGAGGAAAACAACCAACCAAAGAAGAAACAAAGGGAAAGTCGAAGTCGGGGTTGGGATGGAATCCAAACTTGAAATGTTGATAGAGTTCAATGTTCAGATTTAGATCTGGATCTGACTCCAACTGAACAAAATACAAACCTTAGGAGGAAAACAAAAGAACTCCAAAGACCCAACCAAACAACCAAAGGCAAAGAAAATGAAAGAAAAAGGGGGACCCATTTTGTTCTAGAATAAAATGGTGTGGTTATGCAAGGCATAAAAAATGGCGACTCAAATGGGAAAATGGTTTAACCATTTTCAAGAAACTAAAGGATTCAGCTACCCAAAAATCCTGGTTTATGAACATCACAACTCCAGTTGGGTTAGTTTTAACAACCAAGGTTGAGCTAGAATCTCAAATGTAAGTCAACATTAGCTAACCCTGAATCCATGTGTGTGTGCTTGATGGTGCATCACCCTTTTATAAAGTTTTCCTCATCTTTTGAACAATAATGTACAAGATTTGAACTACATGAGTTGATTTCCTTTCTAGTTGTTGTGCAATTATATCCTAGGCATTGCTCTGCTACCAATCAAGAGTCCATAGCCCTGACGGAGATGCCTCTAGTTTTCTCACAGCATTGTTCTACTGCCAATCAGGCATCCATAGCCCCGGTAGAGATATTGGAATCACCCATTCATATTGAATCTTCTCTTCCTTTTAGATAGTTCTCTTTTTTTTTCTTTTCTCTTGGAGTTTCAGATATTTCATTTAGTTTTTTGTCAATATGTTAGATGTCAGACATCTATTCTGGGTTGAAACCTACCATGGACCTCATAACAGCATCTGAGGGATCAGATTTTTCATTCAAATCTTACAACACTATCATCCTACGAAAAATATACCATTACAGAGGAGACCATCTTGATGATTTGTGACAAATTCATAGGTAGCTGATGAAGATTGTTTACTTTGCACCTTGTTTTCAAGACTTTCCACAACTCTTATTGACAATGGGCATAAAACAATGAATTTAGGACAAAATCACCTGATCAAAAAACTTGAAAATATCTAAACCACTTCTCTCCTAATAACCAAAGTACAATTCAAATAACAACCCACTATTTCAAGATGGAAAGAATAGTGAAACCCCAAAGAACAAAACAAGACAGACACCAAACAACCAAGGAAATGAAAGGAAAAAAAGAAAAAAAAACAAACAAACAACAAAACTATTTACATAAACTATTTATAGCAAATTATTTACATAAATGCACAGGCCTGTAAAAATACCAAACTTCATGACTCAAAATAATGCTTAAGAAATTGTCCATTGACAAGCAATAGGACAGGTTCTCTAGTTAAACTACTCAGTCAGAAAGCATTTTCTCCTAGTTTTTTAGCAATTTGATAGGGACCCAACTAGAGCTTATCAAATTTTTGGTGACTACCCTTCTTTTCACTAGCGTTTTTTGATCATGTGCAGAGACAACGAGCACCCATATATATGCAAGAGAGCAGGCCATCGACCTTTCGGTTTGCTGATCAAATGACTCAACAATTGTGAAAAGGGTTGATGCAGATGGGCTTGTATTATGCTGCCTATATGCCTATTATTAGGAAAATAGGGGCTTGCTAATTGTATTATGTGAGAGGTGGCAGTCAAAGACATGCTCATTCCACTTGCTAATGAGAGAGGCCACAGTGATGCTGGAGGGCGTCTATCACATCTTACGTCTGCCGATTCAAGCAGAGTAGATTATTTACGACCCTCAACATGGGTATCGGACACTCACAACTTACTATCAGGATGAGGGAGTATGACTTGGCATTGAGGGATATGAGATCCGTTGGGAGTTTATGGTAGAGCATTATGCTCAGTTTGATGCATTCCTGGTGACACTGATTGGTGGGATACTGATTCCTTACCGATGTGGGCATGGGTTTCCCATTGGTTGGGGAGATGTGATAGTGGGGATGAGGTGAGATAGGATAGTTTATGCCTGGGGGCCCTGTTTGTTGGGCACGCTCTACCATCAACTTCACAAGGTGGCTCATAGGAGGGTAGAGAGCATTTCTTGTGGCACTACCCTTTTAATGATATGGGCCTAGGAGCATGTGGCAATATTCTAACCTCCTATCTAGAGACCACAACTAGTTGAGGGGATTCCTTATGCTTATTGTGTGTGTGAAAATTAAGTGCATAAATGAATTAAAACCAGTTCAAACACAACAATAGAACATTATAACAAAAACATAAATATAAAAGGAATAGAGATGTGCAAACTCAGTATCCTGTTTCTGTTGTCGTCCTATCGTCCTCTATCTTTAGTGTTTTTGTAGATTCTATCCTTGTGTTCTCAGATTAGTGGCTAGGCTCAACAAACTGTCTTCCTAAAGAACGAGATTTTGCTATGATATGAATGCATGATTAAGCTATGATGTTGATTTTAGCTAAGAAACTTGAAATAAACATGATGCTATGAATACTAAATGAATTAAATGCATAAACTCTACTTAATTGCCTATTACCAATGTTTGGATTCACACAGGTATTTATAGGGCTTTCTGATTGATTATGATTGGCTGTCTCGATTCACGGTTGTGATAATTCCTGGCAGATCAAACGGTTGAAGAAAGATGAAACTGAAGGATAAGATAGAAGAACCCTAGAAACAGATTTTTCTATTTTATTATGAAAGAGGAAAAAGAATGGAAGATAAGAATAAAAGAAAGATTAAAAGCTAATAAATAATTAATTAAAAAAAATCAATTATTTATTTGTGGAGGACATTCATCTTTTCTTAATTAAATAAAATATTTAATTAAGCTTTTAAAAGCAGAAGAACACTTGTGGTGAGAAAAGAGCTTTAATCAGTTTTATTGAAAAAAAAACAGAATATCTCATAATTAAATAAAATTATTAATTATGATATGAGAAGATTGCACAATTAGGTTAAAATACCTAATTTTGGATTTAGAAAGAAATCATAAGATATTTTTAATTAAATAAGATTCATTTAATTAAATCATTTTTATGAAATTAATTAGATGAACCATTTAATTAAATATAAGAAGAAATTAAAATAGAAGAAAAGGATATTTAAATTTAATTAAATCAAAAGATTTAATTTTAAATTCAAACCATGATAATTAATTTAAATAAATAGAATGTATTTATTTAATTAATTAAGTGGACATATGAAAATAATTAAATAAAATAAATTTATTTAATTATGGAAGAGAAATAAGATGAATGAACAATATAATTAAATTAAATAAATTTAATCATATGTAGAGGACTTTTAGAAAAATTAATTAAATAATAAAGATTTAATTAATTGCCAGGATTATAGAAATGACCATTTTTATGCATATACATTTTGCCCCTCTTTGAAGTGATGTGTGAAACGCATTACTTCAAAGAAAATAAAAATTTGCCCCTGATATGTTTCTGATTTTCGATATTGATGATGCCCCCTCGGGAGATAAATCATGGAAAAAGAAATTGATGAGGAACAGTGATTTAGCTCCTAATAGATAAGGTGGTTGATGCCCCAGTGAAAAAGAGGATGAAAAAAAAAAATGGGAAATGCCCCTACTGTCCATCCTGAAAAGACCCTTATAAGGTAAAAGGGGTAAAATGAGGTGTCATTTTCACCCTACTGCTACAGTGAATTTTGAGCTCTAAGAGTGACTTGGCGAAATGGTGATCCCCGTGCACAGACATAGGTTCGAGCGAGCATGACGGTATCAGAGACCAGCAGCGTATGGACCACCGGTGAGTGATTCAAAACCTCTAAGTTGTCAAATTTTGCATTTTTGATCAATTTTGGATTGATTTAAAGTCGGACTGCAAGTTTATTGGAACGTTTTAGCACATATAGGTATAGTTTTAGCGCATTCGACAAATAGTTTAGCGCATCTAGGGTTTTTCGTAGCGCATTTAGGCACAGGTCACGAACTGATCTTTTAGCGCATCCGACAGATAAAGTTGCGCATCTAGGTCAAAATAGGCTAGGTCAGAGATTTAGCACATCTAGGGCACAGAACTGCGTTTTTAGGGTTTGGTTCAAAAATGTTAGAGTTGCGCATTTGATAGATAAAATAGCGCATCCGCGGTACAGAGTTGCGCATTCAGAGTTTTAGCGCATTTAGGAAACAGTGTTGCACTTTCGAGAAAAACTTTGGCGCATATGGGTTTTTAGCGCATATGAGCAACAGAGTTGCGCATTTAGGAAATTTTTCCCAGAATGGCCATTTGCTGAAAAAGAATGATAAAAATTGCTTCTTTAGTCAATAGATAGATAAATTGTCAAATCATCATGTTGATAGGATAGAAAATTGAATAGAGAACTGATAACTTTGCTTTCCGCGATTGAAAAACAAAGAGTAGATGAGAGATTGTTTGATTTGAATTTGATAACTTTGCTTCTCACGATTGAAAAACAAAGAGTAGATGAGAGATTGAATGATTTGAAATTTGATAACTTTGCTTCTCGCGATTGAAAAATAAAGAGTAGATGTGAGATTGAATGATTTGAAATTTGATAACTTTGCTTCTCGCGATTGAAAAACAAAGAGTAGATGAGAGATTGAATGATTTGAAATTTGATAACTTTGCTTCTCGCGATTGAAAAACAAAGAGTAGATGTTGTGATAAATTTTCTTTTTGCAATAGAAAACAAATAGTAAAATAGAGATTAAAATTTGCATTCATGATTGAAATACGAACAGAAAAGGATATGTGTTGATAAATTTGCTTTCCTGAAAAGAAAAACAAATAGTAAATGATGATAGAGTAGATTGATTAGACATGTTGATAAATTGATGTAACACTTGATATAGATTATTGATATGTAATGTTGGGTGTTGTGATGTTTTTTGGACAAAATAGGAGGCTTTCAAAAGCCTCCAGATCAAAGAGCGGTTCCCCTTGTGCTGGGAGCGGATAGGCGAGTTGACACCGGCCGAGTTACAGGTGATTTCAGATTGTGGATTGGGGCCACTGTTGACCATGCCGCGAGGCATTCGGGCCAACAGGGGGCTGTTGACGGCCTTGGCCGAGAGATGGCATTCTGAGCATAACACCTTCCACCTGCCGACAGGTGAGATGAGTGTGACACCGGAGGACGTGTATTGGATTTTGGGGATCCCAGTGGTTGGAGCCCTTGTGGTTTATGACCACAAGGAGGTCGGTGGGACAGAGGCATTATAGCAGATATGTGGCGATCCTGGTATCTATGGGTACTGGATAGACTGGGATGACTTCAGCAGGTATCCAGCTCTAGTAGCGGTATTGGCAGCATTTGTTGGAGGTTTCCTTGGACCGGACCATCGGTCCAAGGGATTTGCTGTGGGGTGGGGGAGGATGTTAGAGTGGATGATCACTCAGCCGCAGAGATTTTCCTGGGGGAGCTGCGTCTTGGTAGATATGTATCATGACCTTCATCGGATTGTATACAGAGGATCCACCAGCCTGGCGAGTGGAGTTACATTATTGTAGATCTGGGCGTGGGAGCACATTGCTGTCACAAGACCACTGTGTACCAGGGCGAGACCAGCCGGGAAGCTGTACGTGTATGCGTATTCTAGTGACGTTGTCCAGCAGAGGCTGGGCAAGGTAGAGTACTGGCGGCGAGTGCTAGATGATGTAGATGCTGTGATATGGAGGCAGTACACAGACTGCAAGGCATGGGCGATGGATCAGTTAGAGATGTCGTTTGTGTGCAGACCACGATACCTGATAGGGCGGACGCCCTTTATTATTGAGAGGTTTCTGGCACTACGGGTGCTGAGACAGTTTGGTTTTACGCAGGGGATGCCCCAGGGTGTTGCTCATTATGGGCGGTGCAAGGGGGATACAGGATGGGGGCCATGCATTCCCTACCAGGCAGCCTATACAGAGTACACATCTTTATAGCCTGAGGTATGGGCAGATAGGCCAGACATACTGGATGCAGGGATGACCAATGACTATGCCCAGTACTTTCATACGCATCATTTTCCACGATTCACAGTGCCAGATGAGGCACGGGCCATCAGAGCAGTCCCACAGCCAGGAGCAGGGATACCGGGAGGTGTGGCAGGTGGAGAGCAGGCTATGGGTGGAGGGGAGCAGGCTATGGGTGGAGAGGAGGAGGAGGGAGAGGAGAGAGAGGAGAGTGGTGCTCGAGAGGAGGAGAGCAGCTCAGAGGACGGAGATGATGGAGATGACGGGGATGGGTAGAGACAGCAGATATTAGACAGTCTCGGCAGAGTACAGATTCCTCGGCAGTCCAGATCTGGTGCCAGGCTACAGACGGTGATTAGGGTGACATCCTCGTCCCAGCAGGCACAGATAGATGCATTGTAGGGTTAGGTGCAGACCTTTCAGGGGCAGCAGGCACAGCTTCAGAGTTAGTTGGTGCAGGCACAGAGCATGATAGTGCAGTTACAGGCACAGCTTGCACAGGTGCAGGCTCAGGCACAGGCTCAGGCACAGGCTCAGGCACAGGCTCAGGTACAGGTTCAGATGCCTGCCTCAGATCCTCAGGTGGCACAGTTAGCAGCAGAGAGGGATGCCTTTAGACGGCAGGCACAGGAGGCTGAGGGTGTAGCACAGAGATTGATGGGTACTGTAGAGAGTACATCCCTACGAGAGGCCATTGCAGAGGGATTCGAGGCAGCCAGAGAGGCAGAATACTACAGAGTTCGTTATGAGGAGCTATGCCCTCCAGAGCGGCGAGAGCCATATCCCAGATCACACAGCCGGACGAGGACCTGATCCCGGACATCGACACACGGCAGAGAGGTTACCGGGCCTCGACGAGATCCTGATGCAGGGGCCAGCGGCAGGCCACCTCCTTCTGGACTAGCTCCGTCAGGGGCATCGACCAGTTAGCCATTTTTGGGGCTTGATTCATTATGTATACTTAGTTTTGATCATGTATGATGTATTTATGTTCTGACCTTTTATTAGTTTCATCGGACATTTGGACATTTGTATTATTTTGATGAGTGATGATATGCAGTGGCGGTAATTCTGATGATGTTTATATTCATGCATTTATGATATGATATGGATATGACATTTATGCATGTATGTTATGAGATGGATTGTGAGATGCTTTTATTACATGTGTGGACTAATCCCTACGATGCAGAATGATCTAGTGATTATGATGTGTATGCAATGATTGTGTGATGATGTATGTATATATGTGAGATGTCAATTTCTTTTTGAATTTTCCATGTATGAAATGCATCATGATATGGTAGAAAATGAATGTGGTATGAATGGTAATATGGTAAAATGATATGTAAAATGGTAACATGATAATAAAATGATAAATGTGAATGGTAATGCAATGGTATGAGACAATAAAATGATAAATAAATAATGAATGATAAGATGACATGAAATGAATGAATGCAATGAATTAAATGTCCAACTGTCCTCCACGAAAAGGTCAAAACTTAATAACAACCGTTTGAATACCTTCATTCAGCCCTTCAAAATACGACTATGAATCCAATATGCAGATATATACAATGAGCTAATGAACATGCAACTATATGAAACTAACCAGTTTGTTGAGCCTGTTATAAGCCTTCTTGAATCATCATAGAACATTTAAAATGTTGGAAGTATGTACAAGCATCAGAGGGGAAATTAGCGCCAATGATGACCAGAGTACAACTTTCATGAATTTTGATATAGCAAGCGAACACAAGCATCGAGGTATAATTGAACCGAGATGACCTGAGCATTTCTTGCATAAACAGACAAAGATTAACCACCGTTCTGATGCAAATGTGGAACTGTCATCGATGATATTTGCTTTGAGCGTCATGTCCTTTGACATATTTGCATCAGATTGGGCTGTTAACCTCAAGACAGCAGACAAAGAAAAATCATTCTCGTTCCTTCCTACTCTAGTGTAGTACATCATTGAGTATGCTCCCGAGTAATGATATCAAAAATCAAACAACTTTTAATCAAACATGTAATACTGTTAATGCCTACATTATTCAGAGATTTGGATCATCCAATAGACAAGTGATATGATATCTTGCTGAAAAATGTGTCATGAGCGGATAACATTGCCAAAGGAGTTTGTTGTTTGTTGGTATGCTCGTATTGCTATGTCATGGTCTAGCTGTTTTAGTATGCTCTGAAAGTTAAGTGCCCCTAGTTTGAGTTTTGCCCTATTGATTGACACAACTTGCGGAAAGGAATATGTACAAATGATCAAGCCATGGTAAGACATTTTAACTCTCTAGGAAAATGGCGACAGGATGGTGCGATTAATGACCTCAAGATGCGGGAAAAAAAGATACGGAAAAAGGAAAGCTTTTGAAAAGATAAAGTGCAAAGCATGAACTAATAGATGGAGAGGTACAGATAGCGTCTGTTTTCCAGATTTTCACTATCTGTATTTATTGCATTTTTTGATTTCTTTTTGATTTTTTTTTGGATTTTTCTGTCAATAGACTGCCTGTTTGCCAGGTTTTCACCCTATGACATTCTCTTTTGATTTTTTTTGTATTTTTGTTGTCAATAGACTGCCTGTTTGCCAGGTTTTCACCCTATGACATTCTCTTTTGATTTTTTTGTATTTTTGAAATGTTTTGATTTTTTTGTATGGACTTCTTCAGGACTTTTTCTGCTGTTTTTGTATTTCTTCAAGACTTTTTCTGCTGTTTTTTGTATTTCTTCAGGACATTTTCTGCTGTTTTTGTATTTCTTCATGACTTTTTTTGCTGTTTTTGTATTTCTTCAGGACTTTTTCTGCTGTTTTTGTATTTCTTCAGGACTTTTTATGCTATTTTTGTATTTCTTCATGACTTTTTCTGCTGTTTTTGTATTTCTTCATGACTTTTTCTGCTGTTTTTATATTTCTGCATGACTTTTTCTGACTTAAACATAATACTTCTTAAGATGTATACTGTTGATGGGTTCATCCAATAGGTCTCCTAGTGTTGATAACTTGTATGCTCCCGATCCGTAAACTGCAATAACCACATAAGGGCCTAACCAATTTGGTTCAAACTTTCCTTTCTTTTCTCTATCTTGTTGATTATGCGGGTTCTCTTTCAGAACTAGATCACCCACCTGAAAGGTACGTGGCTTGACTTTGTGATTATAGCTGCGAGCCATCATCTGTTGATATGCTTTTAAATGGTCTGCTGCTCTCTGTCTCTTTTCATCTAAAAGTTCTAACTCTTGGAGTTGAGAAACTCTGTAGTCCTCCTCTGTTATGAGACCTTTCAGTGATACTCTTAAGGAAGGTATTTCTACCTCTAAAGGCAGTATGGCTTCTGCTCCATAGACGAGGGCAAAAGGTGTTGCTCCTGTTGGCGTTTGGACACTAGTTCTGTAAGCCCACAAGACGGGATTGAGTTGAACATGCCAATCCTTCCCTTAGTCATTGACAATCTTCTTCAAAATCTTTAGTATGGTTTTGTTTGAGGCCTCTGCTTGGCTATTCCCTTGAGGATAGTAAGGCGTGGAATATCTGTGCTGAATATGCAATCTTTCACAAAGTTCATCAACATCCTTATTTTTGAATGGTCGACCATTATCTGTAATAATGGCATTAGGAATACCATATCAACAAATAATGTAGTTGAGAATGAAGGATGAGATCTGTTTTCCAGTGACTTTAGAGAGAGGTACTGCCTCAATCCACTTAGTGAAATATTCCATTGCTGTGATGATGAAATTATGCCCATTTGGAGAAGGATGAATTTTTCCCACTAGATCTAACCCCCATTGAGAGAATGGCCAGGTGGGTGTAAACGAATGAAGTTCTTGTGCAGGAGCATAAATAAGATTCCCATGAATCTGACATTTTGAGCATGTTTTAGCAAAGGTAAATGATTCCCTTTCCATTGTAGGCTAGTAGTAACCCATTCTAATCAATTTTTTGGATAAGGTTAGTCCACTCGAATGAGTACCACAAATGCCCCCATGAACTTCTTGTAAAGCTTTGTCAGATTCATCACGTTCAAGACATCGAAGTAAAGTACCATCAAGACCACGGCGATAAAGGGTATCAGCGATAAGGGTATATCAAGAGGATTGTCAGATAAAGTTACGTTTTTGGTTGTGGGACAAGTCAGGTGGTAATATATCATCTTTTAGGTATGCATAAATCTTGCCATACCAGGGTGAATCGGATCCTACTAGGTGGCAGATAATTTGGCTTTCAGGTGTGTCATAGGCAAGTGTAAATAATTGTTCCACCAGAAATTCATAGCAAGTCTGTTTGTCTGGGAGTTGGATCAATGAGGCGATCATAGCCATAGCGTCGGCTGCTTTGTTGTCAATCCTCAAAATTTGTGTGAACTGAATGTCCACAAAATACTTCTTGAAGTCATCAATCATCTTCTTATATGGTAAAAACTTGTCATCTTTAGTCTGATAGTCATTTATTTGATTAATGACTAGTTGTGAGTCACCATAAACTTGTAGCTCGGTAATCCTCCATTCCAATGTTGTTTTCAGTCCAGTGATCAGCGCTTCATATTCGGCTACGTTATTGGTGTATGGAAACATTAACCTATAGGACCTAGGAATGGTATGCCCTTGAGGGGTGATGAAGAGAATGCCTGCCCCCGAGCCATGTTGAGTGAAAGAACCATCAAAGTATAAGGACCATGGCTGCTTAAAGTCTGCTGTGAAAACATCAGCATCTGGAAATTCAATGTGTAAAGGGTGCTCTGTTTGGAGAGGAGCGTCTGCTAGTTGATCCGCGATAACCTGTCCTTTGATTGCTTTGCGATCAACATAGTGGATGTCGAACTCACTCAAAATCATGATCCATTTTGCTAACCTTCCTGTCAGTGATGCTTTACTTAGTAGATACTTGAGTGGATCAATTTTGGAAACAAGCTTAATTGTATGAGTTAGCATGTAATGTCAGAATTTCTGGGAAGCGAAGACGACTGCCAAACAAGCCTTCTCAATGAAAGTGTAACTAAGCTCATGACTTGTCAATGTTCTGCTGATGTAGTAAATTGCCCGTTCTTTCCCTTCATGGTCTTCTTGTGCTAATAATGCTCCCAAAGATGTCTTGGTTGTAGCAATATACAGAATCAATGGTTTGTCTGGATTTGGTGGTACAAGAACTGGTGGATTCATCAGGTACTGCTTGATTTGTTGAAATGCCATTTCACATTTATCATCCCATCTAAAAGGAACATTCTTATGTAGGAGATGTGTGAATGGTAGACTTTTGTCAGCCAATTGTGCAATGAATCTATGGATAGACTGGAGTCGCCCTTGTAAGGATCTCAACTGACTAATGTTCTTTGGGGGAGGCATCTCCATGATTGCGCGAACTTTAGCAGGATCTACTTCAATTCCCTTTTCTGAAACAATATATCCTAACAGTTTTCTCGACGTGACCCCAAAAACACATTTCTTAGGGTTTAAGCGAACTTTGAATTTCTCCAATCTGGTGAATATTTTAGATAGTATCTCCAAGTGTCCTTCTCTGGTGTGTGATTTTGCCAATATTTCATCTACATAATCTTCCATGAATGTGTGCATCATGTCGTGAAATATCATAGTCATAGCTCTTTGATAAGTAGCTCCAGCATTTTTCAAGCCGAAAGGCATGACATTCCAACAATATGTTCCCCACGGACAAGTGAAAGTTGTTTTCTCTTGGTCTTCTGGTGCAATCTTGATTTGGTTGTAACCCGAGAAACCATCCATTAATGAGTACATGGCATGGCCTGCTGTTAGATCAACTATAGTGTCGATACTTGGAAGCGGAAAGTCATCCTTTGGGCAAGCTTTGTTAAGATCTCTGAAATCAGTGCATACTCTTACACGTTTGTCTAGTTTTGCTACTGGTACAATATTGGAAATCCATTCGGCATAGTCAATTGATCTTATAAAACCTGCATCGAGGAGCTTCTTGAGTTCTTCTTTAACCAATAGTGCAATATGAGGATTCATCTTTCTGAGTTTTTGTTTTACTGGTTTGGCTCCTGATTTGATAGATAAATGATGCATAATGAGATCAGGATCAAGGCCGGGCATATCTGCATATGACCATGCAAAATTGACTTGATTTTCCTTGAGAAAATTCATGAACTCTGGGATTTCTTTAGCTATCATTGATTCAGCTATTTGTAGGATCCTTGGATTATCTGCAGTTGCAACGTTGATTTCCTTTGTAGGCTCAGTCAAGATGGATGATCGCTCATGATAATGCT
The DNA here is from genome assembly GCA_007258455.2 of Sequoia sempervirens. NCBI lineage: Eukaryota > Viridiplantae > Streptophyta > Pinopsida > Cupressales > Cupressaceae > Sequoia > Sequoia sempervirens. The sequence continues at coordinate 602,894,472 of VDFB02047230.1, forward strand.
CTGGGAGAGTGTCAAGAGTCCCATCAGATGGTGCCTCAAAAAGGTTTTCACCATCTGATACGCTCTTTATTTTGTCTTTTGCTTGATCTAGTACTGCCAGATTCTGGTTTTCACCACTAGACCGTTTATCTTTATTTTCATTTTTGCAGCTAGGAGACTTGACACTCTCCTGATTACAGACTTCATACCGAAAATCGCTAGTGGAACAATTATTTACATCTTCGGCGGAAAGGAAGTTTATGATAGCTTCGTCGTTTGGAAAAATAGGTATATCCATAGGTTCGGTAAGATCCCAGTCAATGAGATCAGGATGGATTAATGGTAGGACGTCGTCTGGTTGTGTAAAATTGGCGATGGTTAGGGTCAAGACAGAGTTATCGGTAGGATCCGAGGTATGAGATAGGTCAATGATGGGACTATTCTCCTGATAATCTTGTTCGTTAAAATCCGACTCAGTATCACTAGACTCATAGTTGCTTTGTGGTTCAGATTCTTGTGGTTGGGATCTTGAACCTTCTCCTTTGATCAAAGCGGGCGTATACTTATGTATGACATCTACCTCTTTGTCTCTCCAAAATTTGTTATCATGGATGGTATCCCATTCATATTCAGCAGAATCTGTGTCAGAGTTATTTTCAATGTAATTCAGGACTGATACCAAACATGTTTCATTCTTATCGGAACCTTTTTGCAGTGTAAAAACATTACCTTGGGATTGTTTAGATTGGGTAGCCTCATAGCCTATTCCAGTTTTATCATATGCCGCAAGTCCTGGAAGATGGATAGGCTCAACTATGCCTTCTTTTCTCTTTCCAAGAGGACCATTATCATATCCCATCTTTTGCATGATAGAATATCCTTTCCCATATTGTTCTGTTGGTAAGGTGACGTTTAGAATTGTGTCCTCTTCGTCTTTATAGAGCCAATCTAGAATTGTTGTATCCTCAGGATCTCCCATGGGAAATTTTTCTTTGATAAATTGTCCATTGAACTTGGTAGTGGGCTCTGTTTGTACCTGTGCTGATGTTGATGCTGCTGATATCTGTTGTGGTGTAATAGAAGGTTTTCCATGTGATCGAGGAGACGTAGGTAGATTAGCAAGACAAAGGGAATATTCCCCAACTCCACTTTCCTTGAACTGAAGTTTCTTGTCAAAGCTTTTAGTTAACTGACTGACGTGTGTAGCATGTTGAGAAGAAGTATCAGCAAGTGCTTCTCGATTATTCAGAACCAAAGTATCTTGATGAGCTTTGACATTGGCACAAGTTTGGGCGTTTGAGTTATCAGCTAGTATAGTAATTTCCTGTCCATCATACAGAAACTTAAGACATTGGTGGTAAGTGGATGGAATAGCTTGCATCTCATGGATCCAAGGACGACCCAACAAGATATTGTATGCAAGATCTCACTCTAAAACTTGGCAAAAGGTATTTTTGATAACAGGTCCCACTCTGATTGGTAGCATGATTAGACCTTTAGACGTTCTCTCCTCATCATCATAGGCTTTAATGGTAATCTTCCTTCTAGGATCAATGGAGTCTTCGGCAAATCCTAATGCTTGAATCACCTTCAAAGTACATATGTTTAGACCAGCCCCTCCATCTATTAGAACACGTTTGACACGAAATTTGTGGATCATGACCTCTAAGTATAATGATGAATTATGGGGATGAGTTAGGGAAACATCATCTTTGTCTGAGAATGAAAGGCATGTGGGAGAGGACAAATGTCCTACCATGGTTTGAAATCGATTTACATCCAAATCCATAGATACAGTCGTTTCAACGAGGGTTTTATCCAAAATCTCCCTATGTGCAGGGGAAATCTTTAGAAGTTCGAAAATGGAGATTTGAGCTGGAGTTTTTCGAAGTTGGTTAACTAAGTCGTATTGGTGTTGAGGAGAGGTCTCATTGGATTTTGAAGAGGTACCTTTCAAAACAACCTTAGCTTGTTCTCTTGTTGTGACGTTTACTTGTCCATTGTCTACTTTCTCTTTGATTTTTATGACATTGACTCGCTCATCGTCCGTATAGAGGTGACGAATTACATTATCATCAATTTGGTTCACAGTTTTGTCAGAAGATTCTCCCTTTTGATAATTTGGTAGAGGATTTCGAAATGCTTGGTGATCTTCGTTGGATTTTTGTTGTCCTTCTACTGTGATAATGCCCTTGTCAATGAAATCTTGAATAGCATGTTTCAAACCTTGACAGTTGTTTGTATGATGACCTCTGCACCTATGGTAGTCGCAAAAAGAAGCTTCATTCCATGATGGAGGTTTTACATTAGGTTCGTAATTGCGTTGTGGGGGTAACATAAGGACGTTCTTTTCCATGACTTCTTTGAAAGCCGATTCTAAGGATTTTCCTAGTGGAGTAAAAGCTCTTCTATTGGAGAAGAATGGAAAGCATTGTGGTTTCGTGTTTGAGGTATTCCCTGAAGTGTTGTTGTTGTTGTTGTTGTTCCAGTGGTTTTGGTTCTTGGAAGTCCCTTGATTGTAGTTCGTTGGAGGGGGATGATTGTTTCCTTGATTTGCGACTGAATTGACATGGTTGTAATTATTGTTACGAGGAGTGTTCAGGATAAATGGCTTAGTCGTGACATGATTTGCATCTACAACACCATCATTTACAACATTCTTGTTGCGGGTCCAAAACTTGGACTTGTCCTGATTGTTGTAATGGTTAGATGAGGCAGGGTTGTCCCTATGAAGTTTTATGGTCCCTCTTTTGACCAAAGCACTTTCGATGGTGAGGGAATCTTCAATCAGTTTCTCAAAGGAAGGTGGACAGTGTAGATTTAAACGATAACTCATTTCTGAGTTGAGGCTATTGATGAAAGTAACCATTTTCTCCTTTTCAGGGACATGACGGGGGTACCTAGCGAACATTCTCCTCCATCTTTGAAGAAAGGTAGTGAAAGATTCCCCAGGTTTTTGCGTAACTTTGCAAAGATCAATCATGGTGATCTGGTGTTGAACGTTGTAGGCGTATTGTTTTATGAATAAATTCATCAGTTCCTCAAATGTTCGAATAGGAGGTGTAATCTTAGATAACCATTCCATAGAGTTGACTCCAAGGCTTCGAGGAAATAATCACAATAAATATGTATCTTCGTGGGCAAATTCCAATGTCATGTTTCGAAAGTCTCTAACATGGTCAACTGGGTCTGATTTTCCATTATAACGATCAAATTTGGGGATTTCACAGTGTTTAGGAAATGGAATCATGTTGAGACTTCTATCAAAAGGATAAGGACATATGTCATCCAAAGTGTACTTCTTGGTTGTGGTTCCTCCTTGTAACTCTTGGATTTTTCCCTGCATCTCTCTAAACTCTTTTTTTAAGGAGGCATATTCAGATGGGGATGGCTCTTCCTCGGTGGTTTTTAATTTCTCAATATCAAAGTCTTTAGGCAATTTAGCTCCTTGATCTGCTAGAAAAAGAAAGTATTTCTCTTTGTCACGTTGTATAATCTTTTCAAGGACTTTAAGAAACTTGGGATTTTGTTCTGCCTCTCTAAGTTCAAGTTCGTCGTCTTGTTCATCATCACTATCTATAGGAGTTTTGTTCATGTTTTTTCTCTTAAGTATTGAACTTTCCTCTCCGTCAGCCATATTGTTGTTACTGAAAAGGGGATTGCGACTTACACTAAAAAGAGGACTACCTCGTTCACCCTCTTCTTGAGGTGTTTCTCCTGCTTTGTTGTGTTGAGATCTCGTAAAAACATGCATATGTAAGAAATCCTTGAATATGGTCGAGGGTCACTGAAGGATCTGATTGGGACACATTGAATATTCAATTGAAGGTTGTGGTATGTTCTCAAACTCAAGAGGTTGATTCAAATTATGATGTTGAGATAAGGCTAATGTTTGATAATAAGCTTGGGTAGCCAAAGGTTCTACAGCATAATTGTCGGTGAATCCTCTAATGTAGTCTTGGTATCTATGGAGGAATGTGCGATAATGGAGCAAGACGTCTCGACTCTTATACAGGAATTTTCTGCGATCTAAGGTCTTCTTGTAACTAAAATTTGTTTTGGGCTTCTTGATCCTATTGAAAACTGATTTCTTGGTGAACTTGGTTGATTTCCACTTTCTTAACATGGGAGTAAAATTTTAGAAAGCCGAGTCTGTGAAAAAAAACCTAAAAGCACTATTATGTTTCCCAAATGCGCTACAACAATGGTTAAGTGCGCTGCAGAAAATCTCATATGCGTAGAAACAGAGCACCTATGCGCAGCAGAAAATCCTAAATGTGCCGAAACAGAACACAGATGCGCTAGAACAGAGCTTAAATGTGCTGCAATTTTTCCCTAGATGCGCTAAAGTAGTTTTTCTAGGACAGTTTTGACTAGTTTTTAGCTAAAATTTGTCATGTTTGTTCTTGGATGATCCATTATCTGAATTAATGTTTGGAAAGCACAGCAAACAGTATGATTTAAGTTGATTCATAACCAATCACATAATAGAACAAGCACAACCTAGGTTAGGCCAGGACAATATCCGCTAGACTCCATGTGGGTTTCCCCAACCGCATATCAGTAGCGTGTGAATCCAGAAGCTTGGTTGCACGATCTCCCCCTTATAGTGCACTCTCTTCTCAGGCCAACCAAGCTTCCAACCCCCATGAAACTCCCATGGTGAGCTGATCACCTCTACTATTGACTGCAAAAGTGTGGAAGGCTTCACACTGACCAGTGCTGGACTAGCAAATAGAAGGTTTTTGGCTTTTTAAACAATGGTATTTAGTTCGGGACCCCCGTTCGAGTGGCCATACATGGGGCAAGAGATTAATCACCATTAAGGTGGCACTCCAGCCTGAAGAGGTTAAGCTCAACAGGGTTTATGGGAGTACAACTTCGTCCGTATGACACATCCGCACAAGCAACCTTAGGTTTTTCCCTTAAGATTTACATTTATATACCAGTCGGGGGTAGCTTGGCATTAGCTTCGTTGCCGGTTTGAGTCATCCCTTAAGGTGAGTACTTTTTCCCTTAAGGCAAGCCCAATTTCTAGAGTCAATAACTGTTTCTCTTGCACCCAAGATCGCACAAGTGCGCAAGGGGAGAGGATACTTCGATTATCAAATCAGGGTTACACAGGGAAAAGTGGGTCTGGTTTTCTGATCACCTAGTTTGCACAGGGTGAGAGCATAATCACCTACCGCCTTCAAGCACAGTCAATAAGAGTAGACAGATTCATTTTATGTGTGCCAAAATCAAATGTGATTTAATCTAAGTGAAGATGTTGCTTCACAACAGACATGGGGTTCGTTTTAACTGCATGATAAAAGGTGTGGTGGCTACCCTAGGTTGATTCATTTTAAGCCCAACATAAAATAAAAGAAATTCTGTCTGTAAAAGGTGTTAGACTCAGAATCTCGGTTACAGTTCCAAATGTGAAGCTCTGTCTCCCGAATGCGCAGAAACAGAGACCAAAAGCGCAACTCTATTACATAAATGCGCTAAAATAGAAAACAAATGCTCCCTTCTGTTACCCAGATGCGCGAAAATAGAAACTATATGCGCTATTCTAAATGCAGAGATTTTTGTTTAATTTTCTGATACAATTTTAAATGTGCTAAAGAAAGTCCTAAATGCGCTAACTAAATGTCTAAATGCGCTGCAGAAAGTGACGGATGCGCCACTCTATTTCCCAGATGCGCCGTAGAAATGACCAGATGCGCCAAAACAGAGCCCAGATGCGCCGAAGTACCTGCAAATAAAAATTTCCCGAATCTTCCAAAACGCGCTGCCGAATGCCAGAAAACCTGTAAGCAAACCTGCAAGAAAAGCCTGCAAGAAAGAAGTCTAAAATTGGGGCATAGGCCCCACGGTGGGCGCCATTTAATGTGTGTGTGAAAATTAAGTGCATAAATGAATTAAAACCAGTTCAAACACACCAATAGAACATTATAACAAAAACAGAAATATAAAAGGAATAGAGATGTGCAAACTCAGTATCATGTTTCCGTTGTCGTCCTATCGTCCTCTATCTTTAGTGTTTTTGTAGATTCCAGCCTTGTGTTCTCAGATTAGTGGCTAGGCTCAACAAACTGTCTTCCTAAAGAACGAGATTTTGCTATGATATGAATGCATGATTAAGCTATGATGTTGATTTTAGCTAAGAAACTTGAAATAAACATGATGCTATGAATACTAAATGAATTAAATGCATAAACTCTACTTAATTGCCTATTACCAATGTTTGGATTCACACAGGTATTTATAGGGCTTTCTGAATGATTCTGATTGGCTGTCTCGATTGACGGTTGTGATAATTCCTGGCAGATCAAACGGTTGAAGAAAGATGAAACTGAAGGATAAGATAGAAGAACCCTAGAAACAGATTTTTCTATTTTATTATGAAAGAGGAAAAAGAATGGAAGATAAGAATAAAAGAAAGATTAAAAGCTAATAAATAATTAATTAAAAAAAATCAATTATTTATTTGTGGAGGACATTCATCTTTTCTTAATTAAATAAAATATTTAATTAAGCTTTTAAAAGCAGAAGAAAACTTGTGGTGAGAAAAGAGCTTTAATCAGTTTTATTGAAAAAAAGCAGAATATCTCATAATTAAATAAAATATTTAATTATGATATGAGAAGATTGCACAATTAGGTTAAAATACCTAATTTTGGATTTAGAAAGAAATCATAAGATATTTTGAATTAAATAAGATTCATTTTTATGAAATTAATTAGATGAAACATTTAATTAATTAGAAGAAGAAATTAAAATAGAAGAAAAGGATATTTAAATTTAATTAAATCAAAAGATTTAATTTTAAATTCAAACCGTGATAATTAATTTAAATAAATAGAATGTATTTATTTAATTAATTAAGTGGACATATGAAAATAATTAAATAAAATAAATTTATTTAATTATGGAAGAGAAATAAGATGAATGAACAATATAATTAAATTAAATAAATTTAATCATATGTAGAGGACTTTTAGAAAAATTAATTAAATAATAAATATTTAATTAATTGCCAGGATTATAGACATGACCATTTTTATGCATATACACTTATTACTATGTCAGTTCCCTACAACAGACTAGGATGGGAGAGACAAGTTGGTGGTTCCATTAGATTGATACCATGGTTTCATTCATCTGGAGGCCCTATAGATATTGCCAACATTGGGATGATGAGGATGGCCACCTAATCATATGTAGCCAGTACCGTTATCTAATTGGTAGGACATTGCAGAGTCATCTCATTATAGAGATGTACCTACCACAACATGTACTAAGATAGTTTGGGGAGCAGCAGGGCATACCAGTAGGTACAGTTGAGTATGCTAGATCTTCTAGGGAGTCAACTTGGGGGCCACCGATTCCTATAGCCTTTTTCGAGTAGTAGATTGATGGGCTAGTAGCCCAGTAGTGGGGATGGAGAGGTGGAGTTGCAGATCTAGGGACTACAACTGACTATGACCTATGGTGGTAGGCACATTGACTAGTGCCACTGACAGATCCAGATGTGCCAACATCGATTGATAGGAGGTTAGTTATACCATGTGTGTCATGAGCTAGGCGAGGGGGCCAAGATGGTGACAAAGGAAGAGGTAGGGGAGGGATTGCGGTAGGGATGGAGGCAAGGGGAGGGATGGAGGCTGGGGTGCAAGGTAAGATGGGGGAAGGGATGGAGGTTGGGGCAAAGATGATGGAGGAGAGATGGGCAAAGGCAGGGTAGGAGGGTTCTATTGCATGTGGCCAGAGCGGCATTGGATGCCATCCCAGAGGTGGCCGAGGAGGGGAAGAGAGAGGAGGAGGAGATATAGGAGGGGGAGCTAAGGTAAGAGTAGGAGGAGGAGAGATAGGAAGGGGAGTCAAGGCAGGAGTAGGAGGAGGAGAGATAGGAGCAGCTGAGGTAGGAGCAGGAGGAGTAGCCGAGGCCAGAGTAGGAGGAGGCTAGACAAGAGCAAGAGCTTGAGGTGGATGTGGATGTGGATGTGCCTCGGGATGAGGGAGTTGGTAGTGAAGAGGTCGTAGAGGAGGAGGATGATAACATAGACAATGATGATGCTATGGATGAGGCCAAGAGGCTCCTGAGATTTAGGATGGTGGAGGGAGATGAGGAGATACCATCCAGCTCAGCATTACCCCATGATGCCATGATAGATCAGAAGGTGGAAAACCTTTAGAGGAGACTAGATGAGAGTGCTACATAGGTCAGAGCACTGCATTCAGAGCTAGAGGTGGCTTGGGTAGAGTGGGATCAGGTAGTGATCCGTCAGCAGGAGTCAACATAGTGGTGTGTGGATTTTATGACGCTATGTTCAGGACCTTTAGGGGATATGGTTCATGACCTTGCCAAGGTGAGCACTCGGTACATGCAGTAAAAGACCCTCTATGAGTAGGTAGTGCCTCCCGAGCGATGAGATCCTACACTATCGCGCTCATAGATGAGGATAGGCAATGGTCATAGATTAGGGAGTGAGAACAATAGCAAGAGTCAAACTAGTGCAGGAGGGTCTACCTCCTCGAGGCACAAGTCCCACCACTCGCACAAGCATGCCTCAAGTCATCATTTGAGCCATAGTCATGGGTCTATTGGTTCAGAGTAGAGGTCATTACAAAGGAAGCCACTAGTGATAGATCCTTCATCCTCTCAAAGTCAAGCTGCAGTGTCAGTACAGGTGTCATCAATGTTAGTGCTATTAGGTTCATAGACAGAGGCTATTATCATTCCACCTATTACCTGAGTGCTAGTCACAAGTCCTCAGCCACCACACTCTTCACCATGAGGGGATGATGAGAGCCTTTCCTAGGGGCATGTTGACTATGTTTGGCCTCATGTTTTAGTTTTTTTGTCATGACACTTTATGTATTGACTATTGAGCCTGCGTGCTCTATTTTTTGGGATATCTCATGACTCTATCCTATGAAATTATATATTTTGAGATGATTTTATGTGATGTAGTTTTGATGTGGCCTACATGTGTGTTATGTGATGTTATTTGGTTTATGCATTATGATGTATGTAATGTGGTGCCTATGTGGATTTATGCATTTATGATGGATGATGGTATTAATTATATGCCTTGTCATGTATGTCCTATGATGGTTACTTATGATGTGATGTTTTGATAATGCAATGCTTATTTATATGTTGTGTTGATGTTGTGCAATGGATGATGATGATACATGTAATGTATTTCTTTGAATGGCTGCCATGTTTATGATTATGTTCATGCATGACTATGTATAATGCAATATGTATGTGAAATGTATATGATTTAATGTTATGGGTGATGCATGTATGGTCTTAATGCAATGTTTATGTGATTATGTATGCATTTATGTTTTTGTATATCACAGGATATCATTGAGAGATGGATAAGAGAAGATGACAGGATAGAAGGAGATGCATGTTAGCTCCTAGACAAAATCCTTCAAAACCTTACCATAGGACTTTAATGTTTATTGCTCTTAATCATCATTGGATAGATTGTTGTAATGGATAACAAAACACCATGATATGACATAAATCAAGGTGTGCAAGGTCGTACCATCACATAAGACAAGAAATCATAGACACAGATGATAATGATTCATACAAAGAGAGCAATTGCCCCAATCTTTTTTTCATAGTCAACCACAAGCAGAAAAAGACAAGAAGGACAAGTCATAAAACATCGTTGCTTCTCTAAATCATGTTTCCAAGACATCCTTGAGAAACTAGTAACATGATCGTCAAAAAATACAACAATAAATCCATTATCATGATACGTCATTGTTTTTCTAAATCTCTAAATCAGGACATCGCTAAGAAACTAGTAACATGCATGTCAAGAGATAAGACAAACATCATGATACACCACTGCTCTAAATCTTGTTGCTAGGATCTCACTAAAAAACAACATGATAAAAAAACCAAAGACAAGATAAGACAATCATGATACATCGTTCCTTTTCTAAATCCTGTTGTTAGGATCTCACTGAAAAATTAGTAACATGATGAAATCCAAAAGACAAGTGCCAAGTGTTTGCCAACCTAGATGCCAAATTTTTGTAATGTTGAGGTGTTAGGTATGATGATGTTAAAATGCCAAGGTTTCAAGGTTTTGACAATGCTAAGGTGACAAATGTCAAAGATTTCCAAATTTAGGAAAGACACATCCTAAATAATGTTGATATCGAGAGATTTGATCCCTAAATGTCAAAGGGATCCCTCAAAATTCTAGTAACAGGGACAGTGATGATGCCTAGGAAGGAGACATCCTAAGGCATAAATGATAGAGTTTGTTATGCATAAGGAAACATTTGAATAATACTGATGTCGAGAGGAGTGATCCTTAGATGTCAAGCGGATCCCTCAAAATGTCGAATGACCATGACGATGCCTAGGAAGGACACATCCTGAGACATGAATGATAGAGGCTATTCTTCAGAAGGACACATTTGAAAGATAACCAAGAGTTGACAGTTTGATAGGTTATGACCATTTGACCTATTTTGACTAAGTTTGACTTGTGCTGACCATATGTCAATTTCTTTGACATGCTGATGTGATTTTCATGTTTGAATAAATGATTACCATACTTTGTTTTAGGAGTTTTTCCCATTTGGAAAAAAAATAATTTTGTCTTGACTTGAAGAATTTTGATGTGTGCGCTAGTGTAATGCCATGAACCCTAATGGACTAACCTAGTGCGACCTCAAGGGCTCATCGGTAGATGGCCTTTCCTACATCATACACTCAGAGACTTCGTAGTTTGACATGACCAATGAATTTTTCTTGATGACCAAAGATTACATCATGATTTTATTTTGACAAACTTAAAAGGACTGATCTAATGTCTCTGGGACTCGAAAATGAGTCTTACCTATGTAGAAAATGCACAGAGACAATGTAGTTCAGACAAGTGACAAAAGACTGATTGATTTGATAGGCTTGACAAGGAATGACTCCGTTTTGCGTTCTTAAGATAGTTTGATGTTTGTTGTGATTTCTTTAGGATGCTTTTCAAATTTTTAGGTATTTTTTAGGACATTTTATAATGTTTTTGTCTATTTTTGGGACTTTTTGTGATGTTTTTGGTCTTTTTTAGGACTTTTTGTGATGTTTTTGGTCTTTTTTAAGACTTTTGGTGATGTTTTTGGACCTTTTTCATGACTTTTTGTGATATTTTTGGTCTTTTTTTAGGACTTTTTGTGATGTTTTTCGTCTTTTTTCAAGAATTTTACAATTTCCGAGACCATGTGTGATATCCACTACGACTATGATAATTTTTTTTCCCCTAGTTAGGTCCAAGACTTAGCCAATTTTAAAGGACATGAAAGGGATATGCTTGGGGTGCCGAATGGAAAATATTTAGGACTTGATTTCAACCTTTTGTCAACCATGAAAGGAAGGGTATGATGTCATGGAAGATGTCGTGGTGGTGATGGGAAATGTGTTTCATCATTTTCCAAGATAGATAAAGTAACAGTAAATGGAAAAGCAATGATTGATTATGCATGGCACCTGTTTGCTAGGTTTTCACCATGGTACTTATCCAAAGCACCTGTTTGGCAGGTTTTCACTATTGGATGAATTATTTCTCTTTACTATTTTGGTCATTTTTTCATTTTTTTGGTTCCCCCAAGATGCCCGTTTGCCAGGTTTTCATTAAGGTAATAATTTTTTTATTATTTTCCATTTTTTTTGTATTTTTAAAGTTTTCAACCCAACCTTCTGATGCTATGCATAAAAATTTCAGAGATGCAGACTATTGATAGGCTCTGTCAATTTTTCTCCATCTAGAGTGGCCAGCTGACAAGCTCCAGAACCAAAGGAGGATATGATGACGTAGGCATCTACCCAATTTAGTTTGAATTTGCTAGTTTTTTTTGTCAGCCTGATTCTTAGGGTTCTACATGAGGACTTGGTCACCAATGTCAAACTTCCTAACCATTATTCTCTTGTTGTAACTGTGACAGAGACAGTTCTGATATGCTTGTAGATGGTTCAGGGAATTATGCCTTCTTTCTTCTAACATCTCTAGCTCGTAGAAGTGACTATCTATACTCCTCATCATCGGTCAGACCCTTCAGGGAGACTCATAAGGAAGGAATTTCAACCTCAATGGGAAAGATGGACTTAGCTCCAAAGACCAGGGAAAAAGGAGTGGCTCCTGTAGGCATACAAATGCTAGTTTGGTAAGCCCATAGATTAGGGTTGAGTTGAATATTCCAATCATGGCCAACATCATTAACAGTCTTTTAAAGGATTTTAACAATGGTTTTATTTGATGCCTCAGCTTGACTATTTCCTTATGGGTAATACGGAGAGGAAAAATGATGTTGGATATAAAATCGCTCACATAAATCATGAACATCTTGGTTTTTAAAAGGATGTACGTTGTCAATGATGATGGATTGTGGAAGGCCATACTAGTAAATGATGTAGTTAAGAATGAATTTGGATATTATCCACTTTATAAAGTACTCAGTGGTGGTTATGATGAATTTGTGGCCATTGGACAAGGTAGGATGGATCTTGCCCACGAGGTTGATTCCCCATTGTACGAAGGGCCACAGAGACGTGATTGGCCAAAGTTCTTGTGCTAGAGCATAAATCAAATCACTATGAATTTGGTATTGGCAACAAGTCTTTACATATTCTAATGCATCTTTCTCAATGGTTGGCCAATGGTACCCAAGTCTCGTAATATTCTTGGCTAGATAAGGACCACTCAAATGAGACCCGCATATACCCTCATGTACTTCGCATAAGGTTGTGCATGCTTCATTGGTGTCGAGAAATCTAAGGATGGTGTTGTCAAAGCTACAGTGATAAAGGGTGTTGCTAACGATGGCATATCTTGCGAATTTATAGATAAAAGACTTCCTCTAGTTATTGGATATATTAGGGGGGAGAGTTTTAGACTTAAGGTAGTCATGGATGTCTTGGTACTAGGGAGAATCGGGACCAACAAGCTCATAGACCATCTCCGATTCTGGAACATCATAGGTAGGGACCAACAGTTGTTCTATCAAGAATTCCAGCTAAGGCATACTGATTGCAATGTCAAGGAGAGAGCCTATTATAGCCATGGCATCTGTTGCCTTGTTCTGTGCTCTTAGAACTTGCTCAAAAGTCACCATGTGAAAGTATTTCTGGAAGTTTTCAACCATCTATTTGTAGGGCATTAGCTTCTCATCTTTTGTGTCATAGTAATCATTAACTTGGTTGATGACTAACTAAGAATCCCCATAGAAATGCAATGCTATGATTTTCCATTTTATTGCCATTCTAAGTCATGTAACCAATGCCTCATATTCTTCCATGTTATTTGGGCATGGGAAAGCTATGCAAAAATATTTGGGAATGGAATCTCCTTGAGGGGTGATAAAAATACCCCTGCCTCTGAGCCATGATTGGTATGTGATCCATCAAAATATAGCCTCCAGGGTGACTTTGGTTTCATATGGAATATTGATTCATTTGGGAAATATACCACTAAGGGGTGATCACTTTGTATAGGTGTGTCTTCCAATTGGTCTGCAATCACTTTTCCTTTGATTGCTTTTCTTTTGACATACTGAATGTTGTATTCGCTTAGAATCATGACCCATTTTTCCAAACAACCTATTAATGTTACCCAACTTAAAAGATATTTGAGAGGGTCAATCTTTGCTACCAGTTGTGTATGATGGCTTAACATATAATTTATTAACTTATGGGCTATAAAGACCACTACTAGACAAGCTCGTTCAATTGGTGTCTAATTCAACTCATACCCAACCAATGTCTGACTGATATAATATATGGCCCTTTCTTTTTCTTCTTGGTTGTTTTGTGCTAGCAATTCCCCCAATTTTGAATTAGTGGTAGAGATGTATAAAATCAAGGGTTTTTCGTGAATGGGCAACATGAGGACTGGTGGTGACAGTAAGTAATCTTTTATTTGCTAAAAAGCTTCTTGGAATTTATCTTTCCACACAAAGGGGATGCCTTTGTGCAAAAGATATTGGAATGGTTAACACTTGTCAACCAATTATGCTATAAAGCACCAGATAGATTGTACCCTACCCTATAATGTCCTAAGTTCACTTATTCCTCTAGGAGGCATGTCCAAGATGGCTTTGACTTTTTCTAGATCAACTTCAATTCCTCTTTGAGAAACTATGTATCCCAAGAGTTTTCCAGATGTTACACCAAATACACATTTCTTAGGATTCAATCAGACTTTGTATTCTTCTAGTCTCTTGAAAATTGTGTCTAACACCTTCAGATGATATTTTCTTGTTACTATTTTAGCCAATAGGTCATCTACGTAATCTTTCATTATTTTATGCATCATGTCATGAAAGATTGTGGTCATAGCCCTCTGATATGTGGTGCCTGCATTTTTTAGACCAAATGGCATGACATTCTAGTAGTATGTACCCCAAGGGAAAGTGAATGATGTTTTATGTTGATCTTCGGGGGAAATATGAATCTAATTATAGCTAGAGAAACCATCCATGAGGGACAACATCTCGTATCCTACCGTTAAGTCAAATATGATATCAATATTTGGCAAAAACAAGTCATCTTTTGGGCATGCCTTGTTTAAGTCTCTAAAATCTATGCAAACTCAGATCATTCCATTTGGCTTTGTTATTGGCACAAGGTTAGATATCCATTCAGCATAATCAATAGACCATATGAACCCAATGTCTAGAAGTTTCTTCAACTCATCCTTGACCAATAGAGTGACTTGAGGATGCATTTTGTGTAACTTCTGTTTAACTGGTTTGGCATTTGGAAATAGTGGTAGATGGTGCATAACCAGTTCTGGGTCTAGTCCTGACATGTCTGCATAGGACTATGCAAAGTTGACTTTAAGTTATGCAAAGAATTTGTGAAATTCTAGTCTCTCTTCTTTAGTCAAGGATGCAAGAAAGAGTACCATTTTGGGATCTGCTATTGATATGTTGTCTTCTATGGTGTCCTCTATGAGCATAGCTAATTTATCTTGTGTTATAGGAAGAAAGTCCAGTCCTCCATCTTTGGGTGCCTCAAAGAGGTTTTCACCCGCATATATGTCCTTTGTTTTTACTGTTTTCTTGTTAGAAGGTTCCTTTCGGTTTTCACCTAAAGACGTTTCATTTTTTGTTTTATTTTTATTTTTAATTTTACAACTGGAGGACAGAGCAGTCTCACTGAAGTATGCAACACAATCTAGGTCAATGGCGAATCCTTCCTTGTGATCACCACTAGGTATTCCCTCACATAATCCCATAAATTCTGCAATAGCCTCATCATTCTAAAAGGTGTCCAGGACTAGCGGGGCTTGTTGGTCTCAATCGATTAATTATGTATAGAGTAGGGAAATTCCATCGTCAACATTGGTGAATTGAGGGGAGTATGTGGAAAGCATGCAAATAGATTCAAAGATATTGTAGATGAAATTATCATCATCCAATTCCACATCAGACTCTATCCAATATTCCCCTTCACTTGTTTCATATTTGTTGTTAAAGGGGTGAAGGACTCAGAGTCATGTTTGTTAGCGTTATTTGGAGATTCAAATGAATTTGACTAATGGTTATGAGGTTGGGATGGAGGGGCTTGTATGTCACGGGGAAGGGAAACAAAGCTATGACTATTTGGTGCTAGATCGATTTTAAATGTTTGCCAAAAACAATTTCAGAGGTAAGCTCCCCCATTTCAATGAACAAATCATCGAGGAAATAGTCACTTAAGGATCATTGAGAGAAAAATTCCCACTCTTGGGAGTTGGTTTTAGTAAAGGTTTCCCTAGCGGTCTCAACACTTTCTAAAGTATGCACATGCTCACTCAAAATTCCACTGGTATATTGGTCGTCATTGTCGAGAAATCCATACCCTAATCCAAGATACTCTGGTATTTTGAAATATTCTATGGGATCTCTTCACTAGGTTTATTTCTACCTATTCCACTAGCTCCATCGTAGCCCTTAACCTTCATCATGTCATATCCCTTGCCATATTTACTAACTGGTAATGGAGGTAGGTCGACCATTTCTTTATAGATACATCATGTAATATCGACAAGGTCCTCGTTACTGATGTCTCCCCATTTTATGAAAACCATTTTTGGTGGAACTTTGAAAATTTCTTTAGGTTCCATTCTAAAACATGCTCAATCGTAGACCTTCAAAGACTTGGGTATTGTTGTGATGCTATATGCCGTATGTAGTTTGAATTCTCCATAGCCTAGGTCTTGGATCTTGACATTGGGTTCATCCTTAGGAAGTGTGGAAGATGGTGCTGTGATGGAAGACATGGATGGAGTGGTTGTGGAAGATGATGCAAGTGTGGATGGCTCAATGTATTTGGAAGAAGAGGAGTTAGGAGCTTCTCAGTTGATGGGTACTTGGTTTGCAGAAACACCCCTTAGGTTGGTGCAATATTGAAAAGGATCGGGGTTTCCATATATGGTGATTTTTGTGCCATCAAATGGGAATTTTAAGGATTGGTGATATGTGGAGGGAACATATTTTAGGGCATGAATCCATGGGCGGTTGAGCAAGATGTTGTAAGGTAATTCTAGATCTAGGACTTGGCAAGTTGTATCCACACTGACTGGTCCTGCTCTAATAGGAAGAGAAATAACACCTCATGAAGAACGTTCTTCATCATCATATTCTTTTATGACTATACTCTTTGTAGGGTCCACACATGCATCAGAAAATCCTAGAGCCTTAACCAGATTCAAGGAGCATATGTTCAATCCTGCTCTGCCATCTACTAAAACTCTTATGACCTTGTGCTTATGGATGGAAGTTTTAATATGTAATGCGTCATTATGGTTGGTCTTGGGTGACGAGTAATCTTGATTAGAAAAAGTGACATGATGAGGTGTAGTGAGGTATCCCACCATGGTCTCAAATTGGTTAACATCAATATCCTTAGGGACGAATGACTCTTGCAGGGTTTTATCCAAGATATCCTTATGTGTGGGAGAGATGCGAAGCAACTCAAGTATCGAAATCTACGTGAGAGTTTTTCCAAGCTAGTTGATAAGGTTAAATTGACTCTTAGGCTGGCATTGCTTTGTGGTCGAGGCAAGTTGTGACTACCTAGGGGATGGACCAAGTATGGTGATCTTAGGTTTCCTAATGAGAGGCAGACCAGCTATGGTGACCTTTCCACTTCGAGTAGTGGCATTGCATTGGGGTGCTCATTTGATTGTGATGGTGTTGATGTATCCATCGTCAGTTTGGACATTATTTATAGTAGGTCCACCTACATAGTGATACTTAGTGTGGGTGTAATTGGATTGATTATTGTTTGTCTTAGGACCTGACATGGAAGCATTATTAAAACCATGGTCTTGTAATGGGTTCTTATGAATGGTATGGTCGACATTTGATGGAAATTGTGACCCACCCAATTCGATTATTCGACTCTTGATAAGGTCTTGCACAATATTTTTGAGTTGTCGATAGGATGATGTCTTATGTCCTTTAATCCGGTGGCAAGCACAGAAGGAATTATCATCCCACCATGATGGTTTAAATTTCCCTGGGTCATACGGTTTTGATTCTTCAAGTGTGATGAGACTGTTCTAAAGGAATTTCTTGAGGACTTCTTCCATGGGCTCACCCAAGGGAGTGTATGTGTGACCTCTAGGGAATTGTCTAGTTTGATGGTATTGTCCTTGATTTTGACTATTTTGACCATTTTGGTTGTTTGGGATGGCATTGGTAGGGGGTGTTAGTATTGTCATTAGCTTTTTTTGTAGTTGATCCCCTTTCAGAGCTAGTACAGGATCCATAGTGTTTACAACCTTAACATGAACAACATCATCACTGGTAACATGTTTATTTTTGACCCAGTACTTATTTTTGTCAGTGGGAGGATTTGCATTTGTGTTTTTAGGACCGTACTTTATCTCTCCCTTTGGAATAAGGGCTTTCTCTATCTAGACACCTTTTTCGACTAGGTCTGTGAATGTTGTGCAATAATGTACTTGTAATGCATATTTTAAGGGTCCTAGAAGTGTTTGAATGAACATGTCCACCTTTTCCTTTTTGGGTAGGTCGATGTGAAAACAACTAGCTAGACTTCTCCATTTTTGAAAGAATGGGATGAATGTTTCACCAGCATCTTCTTGCTTGAGATTGCATAAGCTAGTAATAGAGGTGTCCATGTCAATGTTGTACGCATAATTTTTTTATGAATTTGTGTTTAAGTTCATCCCATGTTTGGATATCCTTTTGAGTGGAGAACCATTCAAGGGTAGGACCTACAAGACTTTTAGAAAAAAGTCTCATCAAGTATGTTTGTTCATAGGTGACGTCCATACAGTTGGTTGCAAATTCTCAAACATGTTCGATAGGGTTTGTCTTTCCTCTATATTTGGTAAAATTAGGTGACACATATCCCAGAGGAAATGGTGGCATGTATAAGTTCATGTCAAAGGGATATACAAATAAATCATATGACATTTCTAATTTCTTTCCGGATAATTGTATGTTCTCTATGGTCTTCTCTAGACACATCAACTTTGCTTGTAAGGCATCAATTATAGGGTCATTTGTGTTCCCATACATCAAATTGATTGGTACACCATCAATCCCCATTTATTGTGAGTGGATATTGGCATGTTGTTGAGGTACATGTTGTTGTGGCATGTATGATGTGTTCTGATTTGCATGTTGTTGGTATTGAATGTTTGGATTGGGGGTATGTTGGTGGGTATGAATATGGGATGAGTATGTTGGGATGTGTTCCCCAACCATTTAGGTCGATATTTGGGGAGTATGGCGACCATGAATATTTTGATGTGCGAATGATGCCGTAGGTTGTGTGTTTTGATTGCCCTATCCAAATTGTTGGGTTTGTACAAGGGGAATGGTCGTATTTTGTCCTTGGGAGGTGATGGCATTAGAATGTGCTGACGTGTTAACATTTTTTTGTTGTTGTTGAATAAAGATACATTGTTTACCTCCACCCAAAGGATTTTGTGAGATACCAATGAGAGGATATGATGATGTACTCATGGTACTAGATGTAGTTGTCAATGGAGGATTTTTATGGCTTGATGATGCCCCCATCACATTTACTGTAGTGGTAAAGAGAGGATTGGAATAACTTTCCCATACTATTGAGGATCCAAAGGTGGTTCTAGCCAATTGTGATGGTGTTGTGGATATTGTGGGAACTGTGAATGATTGTGATCCTCCAATGGATGTAGCGTTTATTGAATTGGAGTTGTTTGGAATGTTGGAGGTAGCACTCATGGTAATTGTGACATTTTGCAAGGTAGCATCAAAAAGGGTATTGCTTGTAGTGTTTGGAGGTTGACCACTATTTGACATGTTGTTATTATTATTATTTACATTATTGGTAGGAGATGTCGATCTCAAGGTATCAATGTCAAACCCATGAGGTAATTTAGTGCCTTGACTTAAAAGTATGGCCAAATATCTATCTCTATCATATAAGACCATTTGTTCTACAAAGTAGGCTACTTTTGGATCTTGTGCTGCTACCTCTAGGTTTTCCTCAAGTATTTGTCCATATTCATCCTTACAGAAGAATGGTTCAAAGGGGCTATTTGATAAGGATGGTATGGTCATGAGAGGTTGAGTATTCATGTTGCTAAATGGGTCATCAAAAGTCCAATTTGGCTCATAAGTGTGATTAGTGACATTGGAATTAGAATCTTGTCCAAAGTTTTCCATTTGTCTTTTCTTTCTTTGGAGTCTAGTTTCCACCATAAAAGGGAATTGCTCAAATGAGGGTAATGAAAATGATGACCAAATGCAAGGATGATACTAGCCTATGTGTTTTTTTTGTATTTTTGTGCCAAAGGATGACAATACAAGGTGATGACCAAGGAAATGATTGATGCAAAAAAAACAAGGTTGTCAAAGCCAAAGTGTTGAATGAGGAATAAGATGGTGATGTTGACGAAGGACTAATGCAATCAATGAAAAGTCTAGGTTAAAAATGAGGACTAGAGGTGGACAATGCAAGGTCTAAGTTTGAAATGATGACTAAGTTTGGACAATGTTTGGAGAAAGGCTTGTCTAACCACTCTAAGCTTGATGTATGTCTCAATTTAGGTTATCAAAAGGACGTGCTAAAGGGACTAAATGACAAGGTCAAAATGACGAGTGAGCCTGCCTAACTACAATGTTGAGTTGGAGGTTCTCACGAAAATGACAATGACCGAAAAGAGGAATAATGACTATGTCCGAGGATATACTAATTTTGAAAATAATGGTTTTTGCAAAGTGTGGAGATTTGGACTAATCCAAAGTTTGCAAAGATGAAACCTAAGGAAAAAAAATGATGATTATGATGGCTAAGGAATGCAACTAAAATATGAAGATTTTAAACCTATGGTTAAAGTGTAAACTAATGAATCCAAATGATGAACGATTTGAGCAATTTCAATTTTTGTTTCTGCCAAAGAATTTTGAAAAAGATGTTTGGACAGTCCTAGGGTAAGATGTCTAGACTCAGATTTTGGTCTGAAATAGGGTTTAATTTGTTGATAGGAAAATGCATCGTTATAGGCAACAAATGCATTGCATCGATCAAATGCGGCTCTAGGAATGGCAAATGCAGTTTAGTTTTGCAAATGCAACTTTACAGAAGTCAAATGCAGTTTAGTATTTTGAATGTGGCTTTACAAAAGGAAAATTCAGTTTAAGATGGGAAAATGTGGTGTTCAGAGCAACAAACGTGATTTATGAAAGAAGATGCATTGCGAAGTCTAGAAAATGCAGTGCAACAGAGCGATTGCAGTTTAATAGATGCATCTTAGGGTGTAAGAAGGTCAATTTTTTTGATGTTTTGGTTAAAAAACTTGAATTGTTGAAAGTTTGACTGTTTGTTTCTAGATTTTTGAGTGTTATTTGTTTTTTTTGAGTAACTAGCAAACACTTGGCAAGCATGATATTTCAAAAAGTAAACAAGCACACAAGAGAACAAGTGCGATCCGAGGTTAGGCTAGGATAGTACTCGCTAGACTCCATATGGGTTTCCCTGGCTGCATATCAATAGCATGTGAATCCAGAAGCTTGGTTGCATGGGATCCCCCTTACAGTGCACTCTCTTATTAGGCCAACCAAGATTCCAACCCCCATGAAACTCCCATGGCAGATTGATCACCTCTACTAAAGACTGCGAAGACATGGAAGGCTACACACTGACCGATGCTATACTAGCAAATAAAAGGTTTTGGGCTTACTACACAAGATTTTTTAATTCAAGACCCCCATTTGAGTGGCCATACATGGGGCAAGAGATTGATCACCAATTAGGTGGCACTCCAGCCTAAAGAGATTAAGCTCAACAGGGTTTATGGGAGTACTACTCTGTTCGTATGGCACATCCGTACTCGTAATCTTAGGTTTTCCCTTAAGATTCACATTTATATACCAGTCAGGGGTAGCTTGGCTTTAGCTCCATTACCAATTTGAGTCACATTGGGGTGATGAAATCCCTAGGTAGGACCAATTTCTAGAGGCAATAATCATTTCTCTTACACCCAGGATCACATTACTGTGCAAGGGGAGATGATACTTTGGTTATTGCATCAGGGTTACAAAAGGATAAAGTGAGTATGGCTTTTTGATCACCTATTTTGCATAGGATGAGAGCATACTCACCTACCACTTTAAAACACAATTAGTGAAAATGAAAGACATGTTTATTTTAAGTGCACTAAAAAGAAATGTGTTGTAATCTAAAATTAACAAGCATAATGTTTAGAATCGAGTCTTTGACACTCGAACCTACAAAACCACAAGTTAGTAGTTTGCTTAAATCATCCTGGACTCATAAAATATAACTGCCACATGCTACAAACAAAAATTACTAAGAAAAAAACTCTATGCTAGAAAAGAAAACTAGAATGTCAAACAAAAAAGAACAAAAAATAGAGAAAAAAACATAATGCAAAATAGAGAATGACATAAAACAAAAAAACTAGAATGCAAAAGGAAGAAAAAATTTTACTAGGAAATTGTGTCGCAACAGAGTGAATGCGTCTCAATTTGACAGAGAGATGTGACTCGTTTATGTCGAATGTGGCGTTTCGTATTGTGTATGCGACACCTTAGAGCAATTGCATCATTTTAGCCTTCGAATGTGTCATGACGCATCATATGTGGCATGATAAAAATAAAATGCGACTTTATGTACCTATACCTACAAAAAAGATAGAAAAACAAAAAAAAATGTACAAAACAAAAATTAAAAATAAAGCAGTTAGGTTCACCAATGTATCTAAGGGTTAATTTCCTAAGATTAGATTATCAAATATTAAAGCATAGAAACCCAAAGAACTATGAAGTGCATTGAAAACTAAAAGAAGAAACGATTATACTAGTCAATTGTTGAAGCTTCCATGATTCATCTTTGTAGCACCTTCTAACTTGTTGATTGTTGCCCTCAAATTGAACATATGAGCAACTTGATGACAAAGACTATGCCAAATTCCTAAACAAGCTTTGAAGCATTTGAATGACCAAATGAAATCTAAATGCCTATGAAAAAATGAGTATAATGTCTATGACTATAATTAAGTATGCCAAAATCACTAATAATAAAAATGAAAGTATATGAGTATGAGCGTGAGTAGTCGAAAATGTGAGCAAAATTGTCATTTTATAGAAAATACAATTTTGGATGAACAAATGAGATTGAAAGTTGATGAAAGCCTAAAATTAGAGGTTCATATTTCATGTGACAATCCCTAATTAGGGTTAGGGAAAAATCATTAAATAAGTGGACAAGATGTCATTTGACAAGATTGAATCGACAATCGAGAATAAATGAGATAATTAATCCAAAAGATAAAGATTTTTGAAAATCAAGAAGATAAGGACTGCTTGATTTGTGAGATTCGAAAAATCAATAAGATAAGAGTTGAACTAAAAAGAAAATTTAGAAAATCAAGAATTTTCTCAATTGCTTGATTGTTGGAAGAATATTACCATTTTGAATTAAATAAATTCAAAATATGGATTTTGTGTGATAATAAATAATCGATTTTCAGATTATTTACTAAAATGAACTGACAGTCAAGAATGTGAGATCATTTAAAATAATTTCATTTATTTAAAATGAGGGAAATATTAAATTTAGAAATTAAATAATTAAAAATAATTATTTAATTTAGAGGATATGATTAATAATTAAATAAATTAATAAATTTATTTAATTATGAGAATTAGTGACATATTAAGTAAATAAATGAAATTCATTTATTTAATAATCAAGAAGAATAAATGAATAAAGGTAACTAAATAAATTAATAGATTTATTTAATTGTAAGAAGATAATAGTCCCTTAGTGACATATTGAATAAATAAATATGATTTATTTATTTAATAATCATAAAGAATAAAAGAGATATGAATCAATTAAATAATTATAAATTATTTAATTAATAGTCAAATGTGGACCAAGGACATAATTATATGTCATAATTATAATAGGACGAAAGTGGTAAAAATAGAGCTTGTAGGCCTAGGTCATTTTATGTGTCTACAATGATGATTAGGATATATGAAAATCTAGATGATCATTTAAAATTATTGAATGTCACAATAGTAATGTATAAAAAATAAAGAAAACTATAGACAACATTTATGTCTAGATTCTTCACCACTCAAACACCAAATCAACTAGATAATATTTAAGTTTGTGGAGTTGAATGTAAATAAACTAGGTTTTGTATGTAAATTGCACACACACACACACACACACATATATACAATTTAGCTTGAATATATTAGTGGAGTTGAACAAATATTTAAATTCAAAGATTTGAAAGTGGAAAGTGTTTAACAATTCCATGTCAAACATAAAAATACAATCAAGGAATAGATAGGGATGATTTAAAGGAATTTAGGAAAAATACATGAACTTTTTAATTTAGTCAAGTTAAAGGTTTCAAGTAAATTGTGCATGTACATATGTATGATCTAAGATAATTTGAAGCAAATGAACTCTAAGATTCTTGAGTGAACTTAAAAGAATTCCATGTCCAACATAAAAATGCAATTTTGGAAATAGATGATTTAAATGAATTCAAGGAAAAATGTAAATGAAAACATTTTTAAAGTCACTAGGTTTTGTATCAAGCATATATATGATCTAACATACATGTACATTTAAGTGGAGTTTCAAATGTAAATTAAATGATTTTAAATCAAAGTTTCTTGAACTAAATTTTAAGAATTCCATATGCAACAATTTTTTTTAAATACAATTCCAAAAATAAATGACCAAGCCTTTGAAAAAAACCATTATAAATCATGTCACATGTCCAATCAATACAAATATATTATAGATCTAGATCTATAATTTAAGTTTGAATACACACACACACACACACACATATATATATAGTCATACATGTGTACATATATCCAAAAAATAACTTAAAGCTCCTGGTACATAAAATTTGGATCCTCTCTATCTTTAATTATCTCTAAAATATTTTCATGATCTTCAATAGGCAACCTTCACTTTTGTTTGGCATGTCTTCTTTTAGGTAAAGTTTCTAAATTTATTTTTGTTGCCAAAACTAAGTGACTGTAATGCATAACCTTTTGTCCTGGCCTATAATCAACAAATATAATACCATTTTTATCTATCTTTATTTGTTGATAATATGTGCCTTCAATAATGATTGATCCAATGGGATACTCTTGTCCATCACCATCTGTCATCAATTCCACCAATTTTCTTTTCGGTTGCGTACACCTTCCACATTTTTAGGATCTGCAACTACAACAAAAATATCTCCTGTACACACACCACATATATACATAAAGTAAATACATTTAAGTTGTAAATATATTTTTAATTATATATATAAACATGCTTCAAGGAACTTACTTAAACACAAAATATATATATTTAAATCTTGATTTTAACTAAATCAATCAATTTCCATACCTGTAACAACTAAATCAGATACATGTTTGTAATAAGCTAAATATAGTGGATCATAGACATTGACATTGTCATCTTCAGTAGGAGCCTGCATTAATATTAATTGTTTCATTTCCCATTGTGAAACATACCCATCTCTAATATTCTCACATTGATCAATATTTTCATTGTCCTCAATGCAATTAACACAAAAACATGATTTTATCTCACATTAATTGCATAAGGCCTATTATTCCCCATTGTCATGATTTGATACATATTTCTAATACCATGAATTGCTTGACAATTATAAGGATTTGATTGATCAATATCTGTAAATTCAAACTTGAAAATTCAATTTGAAATCATGTACATGTACTTGAACTTTGAAATTAAAATTTTTAACAAATTTTGACTAGATGTACTTGTAACTTCCCAAAAATACCATGTGTTGTATGTTGAGTCACGAGCAAAAAAATGACTTTTGCACCATTCAACAATTTTGTTTGCATTCCATATGGCATTACCTAGAAAAGTACACAAGTTGGCACAATTTGTCACCTATTACTTTCAAGGAACTTAAAAGAATTTAATTTGGTATTTAAATATATATCTAATCTTTTAAAAAATATCAAGCTAGATTCCATATATATATATATGGTGAAAGTTACATACCAGCAAGTTCATGTTGACGAAGTCCATGCTTCACACATGCTCCTACTCCATCATGCTCTCCTTTTCCATGTCCACTTTCATAAAAAATCCACAAAAAATTGGTGTTGCATCTAGCATGTTGATTGCTTAACCAATCAAAAGCTTTTGCAAACTTAAATTGTCCTATGAAGTTAAAAATAATTAAACACTCAAACCAAATTAGCTTCAAAAAACTAATTTTATGCATACATACAAACATACATACATACATACATACATACATACATACATACATGAATACATATATATAAGCAATTCAACAATTTAAGTCTTAAAGTTAAAAGTAAATATAAATTAATTTTTTTTTTAAAACAACAATACACATCCATCAGACCATATCCAATGTTGTTCTTGATTTATGCCATGTCATCTCAAGTCTTCAAAAAACATTTTGAAACAATGAGCTACATAGCTTCTATCATGATTCATATCATCACTGATATAAAAGAGAACCTCTTTGATGATAATTCTATCATCTTTGCTACTTTGTATTCCATCGACTACTAACTCTACATGCCTGTAAAAAACTTGCAAAAAGATTGCAACTTGCTCTGAATGATAATAATGACTTTGGATCTCAATTTGAGGACTAAATGTATAGTTCTCAGAGAAATATACAATAGAGAGAATACAACTTGGTGGAAAGCAATTCTTTGAATCACGAAATTTCTTAGCTTGCCATCTTGCACCATGACAATGATGGATATGTGGACATATGATATTGTGAAATTTACTCATGAATTCATTGTAAGCCAATCCACTCTCTTTGAGAACAATTTTTTGGCCTCAACTCCTGACTTTGTTAAGTATGTCTCATATTCAAATCTCTTCCAATTAATTTGCATTTCATTATTGTCAACATGCAAAAGATTCTTCAAATCTCCACAATCATTACATACATTTTTTATAATTGAACATTGAATTCATTTGAATCTTCTTCTTTTTGCATAGAAGAGACTTCACAAATTGTGTTGTGCTTCCAGGGATGGCTAAATTTTGATCAATTGTTGCCATATTTTTTCTATATGATTGTAGGTGTAGATCAAATTCATCATGATTTCGACAACAAAAAATTTTATGTACTTTATTTATATGTACAAATGATGGTCATAGTGTTTCAAACATCCTTTGAAAAATCTTCACATTTGAAAATTCTTGTTTAAATGCTTCAAAAAGTTCACTTTATGTTGTATCTATAAAATTTTTTGGATGAGAAATTTTTGTAGCATCATCACTTATTATTTGTATAGTATCCCTTTTATTGGAAGAAACACTAGAGTGGGTGGTCCAATATTCAACTACCCATTTCTTTACATCTTCTGAAATTCTATTTTTTCAGGGAACCCTACAAATATTTACCCAATTTTTCTTAAATTTTCCATCTATTTCATCTCTCTTTTCAATATACCTTTGAACATTTCTTCTAGAAACATTTAGTAATTCAGAAATTTCTTGAACTTGTCTTTTATGTGATAATTTCTTACTAGAAATTATAGTCATCAACGTTCTACGTGCAACACTTAAATCACTAGATCAAATCTTCTTTTCAATACATTCCAATGCTTCTTGCAAGTTTTCAACAATTATTTGTTTTAAATCTGATGACCTTTTCCTATTATCAACCCCTAACAACTCCAAAATAGGGGTCATTTCTTTTCATCTAAATATCTTTGCAACTAACTGTGCTCTTCCAATTAGAGATTTTTCTTCAAAATATTCATCCCATATTTTTTTAAAGTGTAATTTTAATGTGCTTTTAGATAACATATCTTTAGATGAAATGTTATTGAAAAGAGAATATTCATCCATCTCCACCAAATTTTCCATACCATAGTCCAAAAAATTTCTATTACTAGGTTCAATTTGTTCTTGTACCTGTACATCACCTTGATCATCAATATTTTCCATGGGTTGTTGTTCAATAGATGTTCCTTCATCTAATTTTCTCTTTCTTTGTCTTACTCATGTTCAATCATACTTCCTCGATCTAGTCCTTGCATTGGCCATCACAAATTGCACTCAAATTTGAATGCACTTGCATACAAATTTGTACACACATGAGCTTTCAATGAAACATGTACAATTAATATGGCATAAATATTTTAAAAAGCTTGTAACTAGATGCAAAACATAAACATAAAATATTTAAACAAAGGTTTTTAATAAGCATAAACATGCAAAACATAAAATATTTTTAATTGAATAATATATACATGTGTATAAAAGATAAGTCCAAGTTGGAAATAAAAGTAAAGGAAAAGGTAAATCTAATAAAACATAGGTAGTTAAGGAGGACATGTAACATCAAGAATGGAAGAACATAGAATTGTTGATCAATAATAATGAAATCTAAGAATTTAAATAGTGAAAACAACAAATGCATTCATGTTTAAACAATTTTTAAATAAATAAAATAATTGTTCAATAAATAATGTAAATAAAATAAAATAATCTTCTTTCTATATAATTCTTTATAAATATATTTTTACAAATATTTCTTTGATGTTAATATATGTTAATATTTTAATTAAAAAAATAGCGAAAACAAACTTCAAATGCATTTTTTGACATAATCAATTAAATAAGTTGAAGATCAATACATACCTTCAAAAATAGCTCTCATATTGTCCAAATGTCAAAATAAACCTTCTTTAATTGAAAATAGCTTTCCCCGTCGAATATTTCAAAATATCTATTTTTTTGAATTTTCTCAGGTTGAAAAATTAGAAAATAAATAATTTCTTTTATTTCGAATGTGTTCAATTGGGTTCTTATCAATTGGTAGACTTTCGACCGATTTGTTTTTGGCCGAGCCTTGAACAAGAAGTTTTTGGTTGACCCTAGTTCAATCGAAACCCTCTCAATCGAGAATGTCTAGTTGGCATCCTACATGGCAACCAACTCATCATTTTTGAAAATTTTCTAAAACATTCACATTTGACAGAGTATTTCTCTAGTCAAAATGATATTTCTGTACAAAATAAAAATACCCTTTTGTAGAGCTCAGAGTGTAGAATCCAAATATATAATTTTTATAATATTTTGATTAGTTTTAATATATTTTATTTTTAAAATAATGCAAGTAGGTTTTAAAAATAAAAAAAATAGGCTAATTAGAAAAAAAAGATAGTAAAAATTATTAATTTTTTTTAAATCTTATATGGGGCACAAGAGGAGAGAGTCTTCTTCAAAAGGGTATATATATTTTTTTAAATGATTAAAAAAATTGAAAATAGTTGACGGTCTGTGAAAACTGTCAAATTCTGACATGTTTGACTTTAAAATATTATTACGAGAAAAATATACATTAAAATGTGAATTTTTTTTCCATGTACAAGATATTGAAGTTACCTATTTGGAGAAAAATAAATTAGGGAGAAATGAAGTTGTTTTCAATTTTTTTTTTGATGGCTTGTGAAGTCACTCTTTTTTGAAATTTTTAGCATTCCAAAATCTGTCCTTAAATTGATAAAAACATAATGGAAGCAAAAAAAATTTAATTTTTAAAAATTACAAGAATAAACTACATCAAAAGTTCTACATTTCATTAGTTTACACCATTTTGAAATTCAAAACATAAAGACGACTTTTATGTGGTTGAAGTTCATAATTTTTTTTACTGTTGGCTGATTCTTTTATAAAGTGTGACACAAGTTTGTTTTTTTACCCTTTATGTTATCTTTCTTTATCAGCTTCTTTTTGATGTAAAGGGTTTTGGACCCCTTCAAAACTCATTTTTTAACCTCGAATCAAGACAAGGTGAAATTAGTTAAGGTGGATAATTTGATGAATGTTGTAGATTATTTAACTAATCTTGTGAGCAAATAGAATTTTAGATGGTGTTTGGAGTCTATGAGTCTCTTGGTCTCTAGAAATTAAATTATGGCATTGATTCTCTTATTGCTCTTGCAAGGTGTTCAATAAGTGGGAGAATATGTTTGGGAAAATTGTGTATTAAGTCTTTGTAGTTATAACAAGTTAATATATTAAGTATTGAGGGGTACCCCCTTGTGAGACCTAAGGGGATCATCCTACTAGGGGGTCTGAGGGCGACACACCTCTATGGGGTTTGGTCTTGAAATCCATATTATATGCATATTTATCATTGTAAATCTAGACCATTCATCATTAGGTCATATATCCAATGATAGAGATTATGTTGGCTTGTTTTTACTTAGAAGGCAATAGTAAATTTGATGATGACATTATATTATGAATAGGTATTATACTATTGTATTACATGTAAGAGTTTGATAACTATTGAGTTCCCTTTGGATCTTTGATTTGTGATATTCCTATAAAAGGTTTTCTCTGCAAGTATATTATAATATTGTTAATTTTTGAATAATATATTGGATAAATTTTGGATTGTGGGGTTTTTCTCCCAAAAGGGTTTTTCCCATGTAAATCATTGTGTTGTGGAATGTGTGATATTTATGTTCATTATTTTTTAGTTTTTGTAACTGTTATAAAGATCTAAATTTTTTGGCATAACCCTCCTTGGTAAAAGTACAAAACCATGTCACACTCTTATAGAGGAAACAACCAACACTAATCCAAATTTTTAACTTGAATCACTAAAAATTGACATATGTGTTTTGAATTTTAAAATGAATTTAGTTGATAAAATATGTTTTTTAGTGTATTTTATGTTTGTATTCTTTTAAAAAATTTAAAAAATATTTGAATATATTTTTTTATAAAATTGACATTGTAATTTAGTTGTTGATAAAATGTTGAAAAATGAAGTTAGATGGGATGTCGCTCTTTATATTTGTAAATTTTAATTATTTTTCCTTCACTATTTTTATGTTCATTTATAAATTAAAAATTTAGTGCATATATTAATTCTTACTCAATTTTGGTAAATAGATTTTTCGAACAAATCTTAAAATTTGTGTATTGAAAATATAATTGTTTCCATGGGACATCATATTTTTAAAACTATTTATCCAAAATAAAACAAAAATTATACCATCTTGACATAGAATATTTTATCTATTGCATCATATTTTTAATTTTTTAATAAGTTTTATTATTTTTTCTCGACAAGATCATCAACCTTATGTTTTAATGTTGATAATCTAATTTTAATAAAAAAATAGTAAATAATAAATAATAATTAAACTATTAATATGTATTTTTGAAAACTTCATATATAGATCTACAAAACGGTATTTTTTATATTAAAAAATATATTATTTACATCAATAAGAATTTTTGAAACATTAAGTTTTTTGAGTAATTTTACTTTTTTGATAAATTGGCCTCAAAGTGGTGCTACATGTGCATTTATTAAACACTTTCAATTGGAAAAGTTGTGTCCATGTCTAACATAGCTAGAATTGATCTAGCTAGATCACATGTTTGATCATAATTAACTTTTAGAATGGAAATGATTGAATTCAATCACATCGATAAGTTGGTTGAAAGTGTGACACAACTTTATACTTTCACACTTTGTCAAGATTAGTGTAAGAAGTTGTTTTGATACCTTAGCTTCCTTAAATCTTTGCTGCTATCTTATAGTGATGTTATCTTTTATTTACTTTTGTTATAATTTCTCATAAGGTGATGTTGTTAAGCATGTTATGTTGGCAAATTTTTAGCATCATAAAGGAGATGGATCTAATCATGTGGTAATTTCACATTAAGGTTAATTTTAGATTTTTATATAATTTTAAATTTTTTATATTGTAGTAGTCCAAGCCTAGTATCTCACCAATTCATATCATAACTTAAGAACATAACTTTAATATTAATTAATTAGATAGAGATTAGAAATTTCCCAACAAGATTAGTAAAAGCAGGGGTGTTTCCACAATAGTGTGTCCCACTTTTGTGTCATCCTAATTTTTTCTGAAAATAAAATATTTTCCAATGATTTAAGCCTTGAGGGGTTCCATCTAAAGGGTTTTAATTGTAGAGGGTTAGATCAAACCCCATTAAATCAAATTTCCTTGGATAAAACCATCCTAGTCTTAAATCAAACCCATGGAGTCTCCTCAACACCTATCAAAACATTGACAAAAACCACTTCTACTTCACCTTTTGGGGGATCAAATGAATTCATTTAGGTGACCCCTTTTTTAATTATATCGCCTTCATTATTGTAGCATCGAAAAATTGTCACCCTTGACACTTTCACACTATGTTTTTTTCCCCCTTTAATTACTCAACCTAATTGAACCCATAATTTCCTAAATTATGTATTCAATGGCCTAATTTTAACAATTATTGATAATTTTTTTCTCCCCCTTTAATTATTGAACCTAATTTCCTAAATTATGCATATGATG
This sequence comes from Sequoia sempervirens, assembly GCA_007258455.2. NCBI lineage: Eukaryota > Viridiplantae > Streptophyta > Pinopsida > Cupressales > Cupressaceae > Sequoia > Sequoia sempervirens. The sequence goes on from VDFB02047230.1 coordinate 602,926,362, forward strand.
ACCTAATTTTAACAATTATTGATAAATTGCAATCAGAAAACAAATGCATTCATCTAATACTTTACCCCCGACACCTTAATTTATGGAAAATAGGGCTAGGACAAAGATGCCCTATGGTGGATTTGTCCCCTATTTTTCCTAGCCCAAAATTCAAATATGTTGATGTCAACATTTTACCATTTGTAATTCAAATTTTCAATGTCGACTATTGGGATTTAAGCTATGGGAAATTAGAGCAATTGCATATAAATGCCTAGTTATTACATCACTTGAAAACCAACAATAGATTATTAGCAAAGGTGGTGATTAGGAGCATTATCAAGAAAGTCAAGAGAGACATTTTAGTTATTTATTGTATAAATTCAAGATCCAAGCATCAAGTCATATCATATGTGATTTTATGCATGCCTATGTTATCATTGTTTGTGAAGGCTAACCCTTTTGTAGGTCTCCAAGAAAATAAAGCAAGCGAGATCCAAGCCTTGAGGAGATGTATATGAACTTAATCCTTTAAGGAAGTCATTGAAGGGTAGTGAGTTGCAATGCTTTGTGAATTAATCATTCCTTCCTATCATTTATCCTTTTACCATTGACATTTCCATTATGGAAGTGGAAGTTACACTAACATGGGGTTTGACTAAGGCAAGCCCCTAAATGAAACAACCATCTCTCTCTTTGAATGTGTAGGTTTCATATTTTAAGGAGACTGAAGAAAATTTGAATATCATTTATCCATTGTTTTATTCAAATACCTATACCTTGTAAACTCATTAAAACTCAACTACAAAATTATCTGAAAATGATCCATGATCAAATTTATAGGCATAATCGGGAAGCTCTAATGCAAAATTAGATGACTACGAAAATAGAATTGGAATATCTCTACAAGGACATAGACACCCTTGGGTATCTCTATCCTCCTATTTAGTCCATCTCTAAATTTATAGGGCAAGTGCACAAAACTCTGCTTTTCTCATATTTTCTTGTGGAATTTTCGTTACAGTGTCTCATTTGCCATAATCTTGCATTTTCATATTAGGGCACAAAATTTAATTAGGTTGATCAAAGAAAATAAATTCCAATCAATTTCCAAGACACACAAAGATGTATATCCACATCTAATTGAATCACCTACAAGGTTGAAATTCAATCTAAATCACCTTGTTGATTTGCATCCTAATGAAATTTGAAAAGAAAAATGGAAATTGATCCTAGGTTCTTAACATTAAAAGTTTAAGTTTCACCCTTTTTCCATATTTCATTTTGGTGAACTTGACCTAATAACATTAAATACCTTCTGAAATTTGACCCTAGATCTAAGTTTTGCATTGTACACTTAGACCTTTCATTTTTTCCATCATAAAATACATAAAAATTCAAATTGCATATCATATTGCATCATAGGTTGTAATAGGATTAGTTTCAATCTTTTAGGTTAGATCTACATTCAAAATTTCATGCCCAATTGTCATTTGTTGTTCAAGTATTGTTACACATTTGTGTTTGAGTTGCATTGTCTAAAATTTAGAAAATTTTAGAAAAATACTCATTTTTAGACCTATTTTCACATAGATACAAAATCCTTAAATAGTCTAATAAATAATCAAACTTTTAGTTTTCCAAAATCCTATCTAGGATAGAGACACCCTTGAGAGGCTTTGTCCTACTATTCTTGGTTCAACAAAATTTTACTCCAATCTTTGTTTCTATGTGCTTAGTCTATTTCTACTTGTTGATTGTTGATTCTAAATTCTTAACTACATACATTTAGGCATATTTCATATAGCTCAAAAATTAAAAGAAATTACATTATTTTTCATCAAAATCATCATTTTCATATTTTGGGCATCTTAGAATCAATCAATTGTTGCATTTTAGATTAAAAATTGCATTCAAAATTTTCATTTATTTTTCAAACATTTTTAGCATTTTTATGCAATTGCATTGGCATAAATTGAGTAAATTCTAGAAAAATATTCACTTTCAAACTTGTTTGCAAACAAACTCATAAGCCTCAAGCAATATCATGCACACTAAAATTTTCAATTTTTTGAAACCCCATCTAGGAAACAGATGCCCTTGGGTGACTTTATCCTCCTATTTTTGGCTCAAATTTATGTGATAGAGCTCTCTCAAGATTCTCTATCTAGATCAAAGTCTATTTTCTAGTTACCTATTGTATAACAATTTGAACATTAGTACAATCATCATATCATCATGGCTCAACGTTTTGGTAAAATGTTGACTTATTCAAAATCCTTGGTTGATGTTTCAAGCTATGTTTTTGGAAATGACCCTAATTCAAATGATGATATTAATGATCCTTAACCCCCCAATGCATGCCTTATTAATGAAGATATCTTGGGACAAGATGAGGAGAGCATGAATGAATTCATACATATTTCTTTGTGTAACCCTGAGAATAATGTGGTCTTTTATCCTTCAATGGAATTTCCTAATCACCCATATCAACAATCAACACCACCTCCCATACCACCACTTGAAATGTTTTCCACATCTAATAAGAAAAGTGACTTGCAATTCATACCTCAACCAATACACATGAAAAAAATTTTCAATAACAATCACAAGGAAAATATATCAACTAATCTCCCATCATATGAGAAAAAAGTTACAAACACACCTATTAATTTGGAGCAAATCTATGGACAATGCTTTAAGATTTTTAAAAAATGAGGGTGTGACACAAAGAATGAACATGGAATCCATCCCCATTTTGAAAAAACACCATCCAATGATACCAAAGGAATAGGTTACCAAGGTACTCCACCTATGCATAAAACATTTGTTCCACCAAGCAAGCAATACACAACCCATGGTCCTATTAAGAAAGATTTGTTACCTACTCGACATCCTCTATCAAAGATCGAGCATAGTATAGCTATACTTTTAAACTTAAGATACATTACATTACCACCTATGCATGAATGAAAAAAAAAAAGACTAAAAATACATCCTACTATGCATATCATAGAATATTTGGACATACAACTGATGAATGTTGTGCTTTAAAGAATAAATTGAAAGAATTTATTCCTTACAAGGGTAAAAATGAATGAACAATAGATTAACATATATGTGCTTTTCTTCTTTCCATGTGGTATTTTTTTGTATCATAACATACTCACTATCATGCATGGGGGTATAAACTAGGCTTTATGCAATCATATTTCATATCACAAGGAGCGATGCATCATCATCCATTTTGGGCTCATCTTTATCCCTACACTTGGGGATCAAGGGGTTAGGTAGCCTTGTGTTAAGTACATTCTTTCTATCAAGGGATCCCTTTATATCTCCTTAAAACATTAGTGTATCAAGTACACTAACATTTTAAGGGGGGGCATATAGTCCCCCGCTCATTGTTTGTATAAGGAATGGTCCCTTTTTAGTGATAATAACATACATCTCCTAGAAAGTGTGACATTGAAAATGAAAGTGTGGCCTTCTTGATCTATGTTAGTGTCTCCTTTGTGGTGGTATTTGGCTTGATATCCCTTAAGAGTGTGACTCTTCATGTCATATGACATTCTCCTTGGTGGCAATGCTATGGTTAGTATTCCCTAAGGTGTGGGTTTCTATTCCACAACTTATCCTCTCTTGGTGGTGATGTCATTTGTGATTTCACCTAAGGTGTGACCATTCATGTATTGAGAAATGCCCTTTTTTTTCTTTCTTATAAAGCAACTTTTGTGGTGGTGTTGATTATAACACCCATAGAGGTTTTTACCTTGTCTTGTTTCATCTTCTTAGATGCTTATGCACCTTCTTAGGTGATTTTTTGTGCCTTCTTAGGTGAGTTTGTGAACCTTCTTATGTGACTTTGGTATTTATGCACCTACTTAGGTGATTATTGTTCCTTCTTAAGTGAGTTATTACACCTTATTAGGTGAGAGAAAAAAAAATTCATGGATTTAGCATAAAACAACTTGTTGACTCATGGGCATCCATTTTAACATGGCCATTGAGCATAACACACCTTGCTAGATAGTAGAGCTATGTCTTTCATGAGTTTCTTGCATAACTCAACTTACTAGCCTTGTGGAACCCATCATATTGCATGGACACCTAGCATTGCACAACTTGCTAGCCAGGGGATCCATGTGGCTCATGAGTGATTTGGCATAACACAACTTATTAGTCCTCATGAGAGCATTCCTTTGACTAAAATTTATTTGATGGATGACATTTGGTATTTGAGACAATTTAAGACTGAGGTCCCTTTACTTTACCGACTCAAACCACTTTAGTATTAACCTTGTATTTTGGTTGTGTGTCTTTTTATGTGTCCTCTTTGTGTTTACATCATGTTTGTGTTCATTTCATTGTCATCTATATATTATGTTATGTCATGTGTTTTCATCGTGTATGCTTCATGTTTTAGACATGTATGTATGTGTATGTTGTCTTGTTGTATTTCATACATGTGTGTTCCTTTGTGCTTATATTTTCTTGCCATGGGATCTTGGATATTGTGGTTTTCATCCTATCTCTTCAACATTTTGACAATTGGACCCCTCTTGACCTAGATTTTCTACTTTAGTGCGAGTCTGAGCATAAGTTCATACTCTCACTAAAGTGGGGGATAAATGTAGTGTCAAAAAGTATAACCCTTGACAATTTCATACTATGTTTTAATCCCCCTTTAATTATTGGACCTAATTGAACCCCTAATTTCCCAAATTATGTATTCCATGGCCTAATTTTAACAGTTATTGATAAATTGCAAGTGGAAAACAAATACATTCAATAATATTTTCCCCCAACACCTTAATTTCTAGAAAATAGGGATAGGATAGAGACACCCTATGGTAGCTTTGTTGCCCTATTTTTCTTGGCTCCAAATTTAAATATGTCAATGCTGAAATTTTATCATTTTCTATTCAAATTGCTAATGTCGACTATTGGGATTTAATTTGAAGGAATTAGAGAAATTGCATATAAATACCTAGTTATTGCATCACTTGAAATATAACAAGAGATTAGTAGAAAATTTGGAGATCAAGAGCATTATCAACCAAGTCAAGAGCAACATTTTAGTTATTTATTGTAAAAACTCAAGATCCAAGCATCATGTTAGATCATATATGTGAGTTTATGCATGTTTATGTTATCATTGTTTATGAAGGCTAACCCTTTTGTAGGTCTTTGTTATCCTCAAATTTAGCTACACTCAATTTTTGGGATAGCCCCTATGAAACTTTTTCATTTCATAGTCCACATCCTCTAAGCATGAAAAATGAGGCAAATTTTGATTTCCCTCATGCATAGTCCGACCCCTTGAAAATGAATTTCGATTGGATCACCTTTTTTCCTTTTGAATTTTTTTCCAAAGTTACTATCTTATGCCTTAGCCATTTTCTTTTTAGTGTAGTATCACTGAATTTTAGCACACTTGCATACTTTTAATAACCTTCATGTAGTGTCAAGAAAATTACCCTACATTACATATCTTTCATGTAGTCTTGAGAAAATTCCCATTCATTACATAACTTTCATGTAGTGTTGGGAAAATTCCCCTACATTACATATCTTTCATGTAGTGTTGGGAAAATTCTCATACACTATATATTTCATGCAGTGTTAGGAAAATTCCTCTACATTACATATCTTTCATGTAGTGTTAGGAAAATTCCCCTCCATTACATATCTTTAATGCAATTTTGAGAAAATTCCTCTCCATTACATATCTTTCTATATAAGAGTGAATTTGCACCCCATGTGCAAATTCCCCTTTTTGCCTTTATCCACCTTAGAAAACCAAGTTTAGAGGCTTAATTCCACCTAAGCCCGTTGCTTGCATCACACTTGGCACCTATTTTGAGCATTGGTGGAGGAATTTTTGTTGGGGACACCTGCGCGGTGCATAGACGTCCACATGAAACACTTATGTCCTTGAAAAATTCCCATGTTTGGAGCTTGTAGAGCCATTACACTTCCCATTGGGGGTTGATTTGTAATGCTCTCCTCAGCCGACCGACCCGAATATGTCCATTTCCTTCATCTCCTTCTTCAAATTCACCTCTTCTGGATCCATTTTCACTCTCTAGCTCTTTTGGGGCCCTCTCTTAGCTCTTCACAATCTCTCCTACAATCTCTTCACAAGCTCTAAGCAGCTTCTTCACCATATCTTAAATATCCAAACACTTTACACTTCACAATAGCAACATCAACACTCCACCACTTTAGTAGAGCAAGTGTGGAACAAAAAACCATCGTAGCAGAGGCTTGATTTCCTCTCATTTTTCCCCCATTAGCCTTGAGTGCTCTTGGTGGAGGTGGTAAGATTTCACTCCTCTCCTCTATTACTTGGTTGAGTAGTGTAACACTATTTTGTAGTGCTTTAAGTGCTCTTTACTTCATTTCTACTTTTCTCTCTATCTATCTAGGTGTTCATGGAGGTGGGAACACCAAAACGAGGTTTGATTGAGGTAAGCCCCTATACAACTACCCAATAATTTATCTCTCCCTCTTGTGTGCAAGTATTGAAGACACTCACGAGCTAGAAGCTTCATCACTTGCACAGTTGTAAGTATTTCCTTTCTTCTCCTTATCTTTGTCAACTCTACTTCTTTATTTCAGTTCTATAACTTTATGTTATTTCCCTATATTCTATAAGTTCTTAGAAATCAGATAGAAGCATTCACTTTTCTATTTTATGAGACATTCTAGTTCTTTGGTCTATACTAGATGCCAACACACTGCGTTGTTGTCTGTTTTCTGTGCTATCATCCTTTGGCCAAGAGCTTGTCAGTGTGTCCAGAAAATCCCTATGACTTGCTCTTTTGGATTTTGAAAATTTCACACTATTCCATTGAGGTAGATTAGGGAATTTCACCTCGTGAGGCTCTTTGAACGAAGAGAACTCATAAGTAGCGAATCCCCCTCTTCTACACTTTCATGTAATTTCATAATTTTTTCCCACTTATGCATGTAACTTTTCCTACCCCATGTAGGGATGGGATTTTTCCCCGCCCTTACATCAACATTATTTACCCACTTACAATATCTCAAAAAAATTTCACCATTGCATCCAAAGTGGAATATCTCATGCAATAGCCCAATTTTTCCCGCTTGTGCACTTAACAAGTTTTACCTTGTGTAAGAGCTCAATTTTTCTTTTCCTTTTCATCTTATCTACCCAACTGATATGCTATCTTAGTTTTTTAGTGTCATTTCACCTGAACTACCAAAACACATTCAAAACCTCAATTTTTTCTTGCTAGTGCATAAAACCCTATTTTTTTCTCTAATACTCGAAAATATGAAATTTCTATAGCTATTCTTGTATGTCATTTCGATCTTTTGTGTCTGGATTCCTAAGTGGTTTTGATTGATTTCTTCCTAATCCACAAATATTTTGACCTCATCACCAGAATCAAGTAGGAATCCTACCAAATAATTGAGGACAATCAGAAAATCCTTCCATCCAACACGGTTATCCAAGAATTTACTTCAATGATGCAAAAGGAATTTGAAGATGAAGCTTTATCAATAGCTTCAATTGAAAAATTGATGGAAATTCAAATAATATTGGATAATATTAAAAGTATTTTTAGAAAGGCAAAGGAAAGCTTGTATCATCATCAAGGACTCAGTCACATGAGTTCTTGCTATCTCCAAACATACTATGAGACCTAATGATTCAAAAGTCCAAGTGACCTTGAAGAAATATATAGACTTCTTGGAGAAAGATGGTGAAGAATAGATGAATGTGCCTTGCCACACTTAGTTTATTTTCAAATTTTTCTTTATGTAATTAGTTGATGACATGTTACATGTCTTTTATACATATGGATTTACATGTAAAAACAATTCAATCTTAAATCAAATTAGACTCTATTGTTGAATAAGTCAAGTTAATTTAGCTTTTCCTATTTTTGCTCTCAACTCTCCCCTATATATATGAGGGAGTTTTGTTGTAAATAATACCTTTTATCTTTTGAAGTGAATTATTTCCTATTTGAAAAACATATTGAGAATTTGTGTTTAATGTGCATATCAAATTTTCAATCAATAAAAGAGGTGAATTTTGCATCCATCCTTTGTTTTGGATCTTCTTTGTTATGAGTGAGATTGTTCTTATATCCTTCTCACTAGATTTCCTTGAAATTGATGGATTAAGTGATTATATTTAGAGTTTGTATTCTAGTGTGTGAACTTTGCTAATAATTCAGAGACTTTGGGTTGTAGGTTATTTGAAACTTTTTGTGGATCTTTTGGTGGCATATGTTGAAGTATTTGAGTTGTAACATGATTCACTCTTTGTCTTTAAGTATCATCATTGAAAACAAAAAAAGTATTTGAGATTTTATGGGTTTTATAGCTATAGAACTCATTGGTATTGCTTTGATTACTCTTACATTTAATCAAGTTGAATATTGGTTCTTACTGCTCATAATAATGCTTTGAAGTGAATTACATATCATAATTGTATTGTTGTAAAGAAAGCATCTTTTCTAAAAAAAGAGAAAAAGATGCATGTAACACCCATGGATAAATTTAGTGTACATAATCTAGGTTAGGTACCTATAGTTTTAGTGAGCAATAAGAAGGGAGCCTCCCTTTTCTAAGAGGAGAGATTTAAATCTCATCATAGCTATGGTTGAAATTAACATTTTATAATTAATCAAGTGATTAAAAAAATATTTGTCCAACAATTTTTTGGCGACTCTACTAAGGATTATGAATACACAACCAAGCCTCACACTTTCGATTGAAGTATACCAATTTCTTATTGTGTTTGCAATTATTTCTTTATTGTTGATTTTACTTTCCTATCAAAGAGTGAACTCTAGGAAAAAGAAGCTACACACATGGTTAGAGGGAACAAGGTCAAATTGATCCCACATTTGAACTACTGAGGAAACATAACTTTGATATTCTTCCTCTAAGGATGAGATCTCCTCTACAATGCCGAAGAAGTTTTCATCCTTGAAGTGTAAGGTCACCTATTACAAGTGAATATTCTAGTATTCAAAGAGCTTTGTTTATTACAATAGTTCAAAAGTATATTATCCCTCCATTCAATCAAGGTAGAATAACAGCTCAACCACCTCAAGGTCCTTGGGGTAATGCTTTCAGTCCTTTGAATTTGACTCCACCTTTACATAAAATTCCTCATAACTCACACAAGAACATCCCCAAGTTCTATGTAGATGGAAAGAAACACCTTATATGAATATCACTACATTATATATTGTATGCGGGGTTCTCAACATGGAACATGAGGATGTATTAGTAAGATTGTTCATTAAAACTTTACAAGGAGTAGCAACTGATTGATTCTACAATCTTGCTTCTAGAACTATAATGAATTAGACCACTCTTCAAACCAAATTTGAGGAAAGATTCAAGCTTGCTAAAGATGCTCATTCCCTTTTGGATCAACTTACACAAATGAAGAAAGAACCACAAAAACCCATGTGTGAGTTCATGGAAAAGTTCAAAAAGTTGAGAACTAGGATTCTAGTCAATGCTTATCCAATTACTCCTAATTTAAAATGCTTCATTATCAATACACAGTTGCTGAAAGTAAGTTTTATTCTACAAAGAGCAGTTCCTACCACTCTTGAAGATGATCAAAGAATGGCTATTGAAATGGAGGAATATTTAATCTTCACTAGAAAGATAAGGAAGGAAACAATTACAAACAAAGGAAAAATATCTTCAATCCAACCTTCCACAAGCACCATAGATCCTATGGTGTAAAGGTTAGAAAATGAATTGCTAGCTTTAAAGAAGAAAATTTCTCAAGGTTTGTATATTGGAATTTCTACAAGACTTGATCTTGAAGCACCACCCACAAATGCAATAGTGGGCTATTATGAAGTTGATCAAGAAGATTTTTTGCAGCTAGAATATCTCTCTGAGGATAATGCCAATCTCTTCCAGGAAGAAGAAGCAGATGCTAATAGTGACTCTAACATTGGTTTCTTACAATATGAAGAAGAAGCTAAGAAAGAAGAGGAAGCTTTTTATAATGCTTATGATGTGTTTACTCATTCACAAAACTAGCTTGATCATCAACAAGGTGATGCAACTAAAGAAAAGGATAACCCATTTTCACAATTACTATTACTAAAAGGGGAAATCCTTTGTAGGTTCAATTGAGAGATATAATAGGAAATAAGCAAGAAAGTACCTCCCATTCTCCTACATCTTCTTCTATGCCTAAGACCAATAATCCAATTCCTAAGCCTTCAAATGAAAAGATCCCATCTTATTTTATGAATTACTATCAATCATTTGTAATTATAGATCATGCAAAGGAGACCAAAATCTAGATGTCAGAAGTTGAATATCTCAAGGCTAATCCTGACTAGTTTGACAAGTCCTTGCTAAGTTTTTCGAAGACAAGGGAACTCACCCTATCCAAGATTCTTCCTAGGATATACTAGTTGTTCCCAAACCTAGGCCTCTACAAAGTAATTTGGTTTTGGTTTCCTCATCAGTCTCTAAAAAGATAGATCCATTTTATATCTCCTTGTTGGTTAATGGTTTTAAATCAAGCAATTGTGTCATCGATTCAGGTGCCTTGAATAATGTGATGCCTACCCAATTGGCTACTATAGACATCTAAAAATGACCTAGGCCTGCAAGCTTCATTTTTACCACTTTTGTCCTAGCATAATTATGACATTTAATTATGTCTTTGGTCCACATTTGACTATTGATTAAATAATTCATAATTATTTAATTAATTCATGTTCTTTTATTCTTCATGATTATTAAATAAATAAATTTTATTTATTTATTAAACACGTCATTAATTGTCTAAATCTTCCTTTAATTAAATAATTTTCTTAATTTATTTAATTACCTTCTATTCACTTTATTCTTCCTGATTATTAAATAAATAAGTTTTTATTTATTTATTTAATATGTCACTAATTGTCATAATTAAATGAACGGATGAATTTATTTAATTATTAGTCTTATCTCCTAAATTAAATAATTAAATTTAATTATTTAATTTCCAAATTTGATATTCTTCTCATTTTAAATAAATTAAATTACTTAAAATGTCATCTCATTCTTAACTGTCAGCTCATTATGGTAAATAATTTGAAAAATTGATTATTTATTATTTCAGAAAATTCACATTTAGAATTAATTTAATTCGAAAACGGCAACTTTCCTCTGAGAATCAAGTGATTGGGTAGGTTCTTGACCCTTCCAAAACTGTTCTTCAGTCCGGTCTTTATCTTCTTCTTTTTCAAAAATCTTTATTTTCAAATTAACTTCCTCATTTATTCTAAACCGCTGATTCGATTATCTGAGATGACATCTTGACTGCTCGATTAATGATTTTTCCCTAACCCTAAGTAGGGATTCTCAGATTTAATCTAGACCTCTAGTTTTAGGTTTTGGTGAGAATTCAGTGTCACTCGTCCATTCAAAATGGAATTTTCTATAAAATGCCATTTTCTGCTCATTTCTCGATTACACATACACACATCCACTTCATGCACTTTCACACTTGCATGATTAATATTTTTTCATAGCAATTGTTAGCATATTTCATTGAGTCTTGACATCTTTAGGCATAAACATTCTTCGTCATTTAGGCATAGGCTTTAGAAATTTGATCAAATCCTTCAAAGCTTGGTGTAGGACTTCATCAAGGCTTGCTCACACAACGAATCTAAGGGCAACACATCAACCAGTAAGTAAGAAGGTACTATGGAGGTAATCATGGAAAATTCAATTTACAGGTATAACTGTTTTATTGTTTAATTTCCTTTGTACTCAATAGGTCTTTGGGTTTCTTTGTCTCTATTTATTGCTAACACTCCTAACCTTTAATCTTAAACCTAAAAGAAATCCTTAGTTACATTGGTGAACCTGACTCTATTTTTCTTGTTATTTCTGTATGGTTTTCGTGTGTTTTCTATTTTTTTTGTAGGTACAGCTACGGAGTAACACAACTATTTTTTTTAAATCGTGACGCATTTGATGCATCACGACGCATTCGAAGACCCCAACATTGCAATCACTTTGTCGCAATGCAATCATGATCTAGAAATCTGTAGTTGAATTTCTGAGCCATATTTGATACATAGAGCAACGCAATTGCTCTGTCGTGATGCATTCATCTGCTAAAGTTTTCTGGTGATTTACATTCAATTTTTTTTGGGTTTTCTGTGTCCTTTCTATTCTGGTTATTTTCTGCATTCTGTCTAGCATAGGTTTTCTGTTACTAATCAAGATTTTCAACTTTTTGGCAGTTACTTTTTGAGGGTCAAAGGAAAACATTAAAACTACTAACGTGTGGTCTTGCAAGTTTGACCATCAAAGACCAAACATCAAAATAATGTGCCTGCATTTTTATTACTATAATACACATTTTATTTTGGTGCAATTAAAACGAACCTTTGTTTTACTATGTCTGAATGTCTTTGCAAAATGGTAGGTGAGTATGCTCTCACCTTGTGAAAACTCGGTGATCAGAAAACCAGACCTATTTTTATCTATTTTTATCCTTACAATTTGGTATATCGAAGTATCCTCTCCCCCTTGCGCATTCATGCGATCTTCGGTGTAAGAGAAATGGTTACCAACTCTAGAAATTGGGCCTTCTTGGGGATTTCATCACCCCAATGTGACTAAAACCGCCAATGGATCTAAAGCCAAGCCACCCTCAACCAGTATATAAATGTGAATCTTAAGGGAAAACCTAAGATTACGAGTGCGAATGTGTCATACAGACAGAGTAGTACTCCCTTAAACCCTGTTGAGCTTAACCTCTTTAGGCTGGAGTGCCACCTAATTGGTGATTAATCTTTTTCCCCATGTATGGCCACTCGAATGGGGGTCTCGAACTAAACACCTCTGTCTAGTAAGCCAAAAACCTTCTATTTGCTAGCGCAGCATTGGTCAGTGTGAAGGCATCCACACTTTCATAGTTTGTAGTAGAGGTGATCAACCTTCCATGGGAGTTTCATGGGGGTTGGAAGCTAGATTGGCCTGAGAAGAGAGTGCATTGTAAGGGGGAGCCCATGCAGCGAAGCTTCTGAATTCACACACTACAGATATGCGGTTGGGGAAACTCACATGGAATCTAGTGAATATTGTCCTAGCCTAACCTAGGATTGTTCTTATCTGATGTGCGCTTGCTTACATTCAAAAAACTTTGCTTGTCAAGTGCTTTATGGATTCATGACATTTACAGCTCTCAAAAAAATAGTCAATATCAGACATAACAAATTTTCCATCAAAATAACAATAAACTCATTTTTCACAAACTGTGTCACATTCAATAAACCACATTCGAGTTTCTGAGTCACAATCGCTCTGTTAAACTACATTCAAAATTTCAAACACCGCATACACATGCATCGTGACGCAACTAATTGTCACAGAGACACATCTGCTAAACTAAGTCACATTTTCCAGTTCTCGAGTCACATTCTCTCAACCCGAGCTGCATTTGCAAAACCATGATGCAATCAAAACCTCGAATGACGCATTCGCCTGTCACAATTGAAAACTTCATACAAAGTCAAATATGAATTCTTCATCTTGTTAATCTTTTGTCAAACAATGTTTCCAAGGAGACTCTATTAGAAACCAATTTTGAAATTGCTCAAAGTTTTGACCATTAGTTTGCATTTGTCACCATAGGTTTCATCCTTCATTATTTTTTTAAGTTGCATACATTAGGCATTAGGTTGTCCTTAGGTTTACATCTTCCATACTTTGGATTAGGCAAATATCAGCACAATTTGCATCATCATTGATTTCAAAATTAGGTTCTCTTGGACTAAGTTATTAAATACCTTTTTTAGTCATTGCCCCCTTTTGTGAGATTTTTTCCAACTCAAAAGTCTAGTTAGGAAAACTCACTATTTATTTAGACCTTGTCATCTTGTCATTTTCAACAAAGTCCTCTAGTAACCGAAATCAAAAACAAAGATTGAACTTAGAAGTGCTTAGGTACCCTTATCTTAAATTGCATCATAAGCTTGACATTGCATATTCTATTCCCAAAAATCTAAAATCATTAGTCATCCTAATCGTCATTTTGAACTTAGACCTTGCATAGTGTCATCATTGCATTTAGTTGTCATTTTCATTTGAGCAAACTTATTTATGGTGGAAACTAGACTCCAAAAACAACAATGACAAATGGAAAACTTTCGAAAAGACCCCACTTCCACTGTTAACAATCCCACATACGACCCAAATTGGACTTTCAATGATTTATTTGGCAATAAAAACAATCAACCTCTCACAACAACACCACCCTCATCAAACAACCCATTTGAACCATTCTTGCAAAAAGATGAATACGGTCAAATACTTGAGGAAAACCTAATGATAGCAGCACAAGATCCAGAGGCCTCTCAATTTGTCAAACAAATGGTCCTATACAATAGAGATAGATACTTAGCCATACTCTTGAACCAAGGAGCTAAGTTACCACAAGGATTCGACATTGACACATTAAGACCAACACCTCTTGACTCTAATATCCACAATGCACATAACATGTCAAATAGTGGTCAACCTCCAAACACTATGAGCAATACTTTCTTTGACACCACAACGACAGTGCATGCTACCTCCAACATCCCAAACACCTCCAATAAAATAAATACTACATCCATTGGAGGATCACAATTAGCCACAATGCCCACCACATCCATGATACTATCACAATTGGTTGGAACCACCTTTGGCTCCTTGGTAATGTGGGAAAATTATTCAAACCCTCTCCATACCATGATAGTAAATGCAACGGGGGCATCATCAAGTCACAACAATCCCCCCTTGACAACTACATCTACTACCATGAGCACACCTTCGACATATCTGCTTAGTGGTATCTCACAAAATCCTTTGGGAGGAGGCAAAGGACGTATCTTTATCCAAGGACAACAACAAAACATTAACATGACAACATAGTCACATGTCATTGACTCCCAAGGTACAAATACAAACATTCCCCTTGTGCAAACCCAACAATTTGCACAAGGTGGCCAAATAACACAACCCATGGCATTACTAACACATCATAACATTCATGGTCATCATATTCCCTAGGTAATGAAACACATGGCTTGGGGACACATCCCAACCTACTCATATCACATTCATAGTCACCAACATACACCCAACCCTAACTTTCAGTACCAACAACACGCCAATCCACACACATCATACATGTAACAACAATCCATACCACCACAATACACCAATATTCACGCACAAAAAATGGGAACCTATGGTGTACCAAGCATTACAACGTATGAAAACACAAATGACCCTATTATGGATGCCTTCCAAACAAGATTGATGGGTTTAGAAAAAACTATCCAAAACATATACATTTTAGGCAAGAAATCAGAAGTATCATATGATCTAAATGTATACCCATTCGACATGAGCTTATACATGCCTCCATTTCCTCTGGGATATGTGTCACCCAATTTCACAAAATATAGAGGCAAGACAAACCTTGTTGAACATGTTCGCGAATTTGCAACCAATTGTATGGACATCGCCTATGAACAAACATACTTGATGAGACTTTTTTCTAAAAGTATGGCGGATCCTACCCTTGAATGGTTTTCTACTCAAAAGGATATCCAGACATGGGATGAGTTTAAACAAAAATTCATAAAAAATTATGCTTACAAAATTGACATGGATACCTCTATCACTAGCTTGTGCACTCTCATGCAAGAGGATGCTGGTGAGATATTTATCCCATTCTTTCAAAAATGGCAAAGCCTTGCTAGTCGGTGTCACATTAACATCCCCGAAAGGGAGAAAGTTGACATGTTTGTCCAAACACTTATGGGGCCCCTAAAATATGCATTGCAAATACATTATTGCACGAACTTCACATACTTAGTTGAAAAAGGAATCCAAATTGAGAAAGCCCTTATCGCAAAGGGAGAACTAAGGTACAATCCAAAAAATGCAAATACAAATCCTCCCGCTGACAAGAATAAATACTCGGTAAAAAATAAGCATGTTACAAATGACGGTGTTGTTGACGCCAAGACTGCAAACATTGTAGGTCCTATACTAGCCCTAAAAGGGGTTCAACAACAAAAGAAACCAACAACGACATTGACACCCCCTATTAATGTCCCTCCAAACAATCAAAATGGTCAAAATAATTAGGGACAACACTGTCAGATGAAACAATTTCCTAGGGGTCACACATACACTTCTCTAGGTGAGCCCATTGAAGAAGCCCTTAAGAAATGTCTCCAGAATGGGGTCATCATACTTCAAGAGCCAAAATTGTATGACCCAGGACAATTCAAACCAACATGGTGGAATGCCAATGCATTTTGTGAATACCATCAAGCAAAAGGACATAAAACCTCTAACTATAAACAATTGAAAAACCTAATACAAGATCTTATTGAAAGTCGCGTCATTGAAGTAGGTGGATCACAATTCGCCTCCAATTCAGATCATACTATCCATAAGAATCCACTACAGGACCATGGTTCTCATAAGGCTTCCACTTCAGGTCCACATATGAACAATAATCAAGCTAACTTTGCCCGAGCCAAGTATGACTATTCTGGTCGACCAATTATAAATAATGTCTGAACTGACAATGAATACATCAATACCATTACAGTCAAGAGAGCACCCCAATGTAATGCTACTACTCACAGTGGCAAGGTCACTATAGCTGGTCCACCTCCCGCTAGACAAGCCAAAATCACCATACTTGGTCCATTTGTTAAACAGTCAAAACTTGTCCTGACCATAAAGCAGTGGCAACCCAAAATTTAGTTTAACCTTATCAACTAGCTAGGCAAGACCCCTGCACAAATCTCTATACTTGACCTGCTTTGTATCTCTCTCATGTACAAAGATATCCTAGATAAAACCTTGCAAGAGTTGTTGGTTCCCAAGGACATTGATGTCAATCAATTTGAAACCATGGTGGGATACCTCACTACACCTTACCACATCACCTTCTCAGATCAAGACTATTCATCACCTAAAACCAAACACAATGATGCATTGCACATAGAAACTTTTGTCCACAAGCACAAAGTTAGATGGGTTTTAGTAGATGGTGGAGCAGGATTGAACATATGCTCCCTCAAACTGGTTAAGGCTCTAGGATTCTTTGATGCATGCGTAGACCTGACAAAGAGTATAGTGATCAAAGCATACAATGACAAAGAACGCTCTTCACGTGGCATTATCTCTCTCCCTATCAGAGTAGGACTAGTCATTGTGGACACAACCTACTAAGTCTTGGATTTGGAATTACCATATAATATCTTGCTCTGTTGACCATGGATTCATGCCTTAAAATCCATTCTGTCCACATATCACCAATGCCTAAAGTTTCCATTTGACAGCACGAAAATAACCATATATGGAGACCTGACCCCTTCTAATATTGTACCAACCTAAGGGGTATTTATGAAAACTGAGTGTCTATTAACCGAGAAGCACCTGGCTCCTCTTCATCCAAATACATTGACCCATGCACACTCACATCATTTTCCACATCCACTCCATCCACATCTTCTACGACACCACCATCTCCCGCAAAACCTAAGGCTGAATCCACTATCAAAACCCAGGACCTCGGATATGGAGAGTTCAAACTACATATAGCATATAGCATAACAACAATACCCAATTCTCCAAAGGTATATGGTCAGCCATGTTTCAAAATGGAACCCAAGGAAACTTTCAAAGTTCCACCAAAAATAGTTTTCATTAAATGGGGAGACATGAGTAATGAGGACCTTCCTGACATCACAAGATGGATCTATAAGGATACTATTGCACTACCCCCATTACCAGTTCAAAAATATGGCAAGGGTTATGACATAATGAAAGCTAAAGGCTACTATGGTACTAGTGGCCTAGGAAGAAATAAAACTGGCCTAAGGGAGCCCATAGAACCTTTTCAAATCTCAAAGTATCTTGGATTAGGGTTTGGATCGCCCGACAATAATGATCAACATACCATTGGAATTTTGAGTGAGTGAGTATATGCTTCAAAAAGTGTTGAGACCACTAAGGAAACCCTCACAGAAATTGACTCCCACGAGTGGGAATTTGGCTCAGAACAATCCTTTAGTGACTATTGCATTGATGATTTGTTTGTCAAACTAGGGGAACTGATCTCTAAACAAATATTTTGGCAAACATTTAAAATTGAATAGGCACAAAATAGTCAAATTCCCATTACCACTCTCCATGAAATCAAGACCCACCATCTAAATGTCTTCAGTCCAATCCATCTGAAGTATCAGACGACATTTACAACCAAGACTCTAAGGCCTTCACTCCTTATTTCAACAATGAATATGACACTAGTAAAGGGGAATATTGGATAGAATCTGATGTGGATTTGGATGATGATAATCTCATCTACAACATCACTGAATCAGTCTACATGCTGTCTGCATCCTCACCTCAATTCACCAACATTGACGATGGCATTTCCTTAGTTTACCCTGAGCTAGTCGATTGGGACCAACAAGGCCCGCCAGTCTTGGACACATTTCAGAATGATGAGGAAATTGCTAAATTTATGGGATTACATGAAGGAATACCAAGTGGGGACCACAAGTCAGGATTCACCATTGATTTAGACTGCACGACATACTTTGGTGAGACTGCTTCGTCCTCTAGTCACAAAAGTAAAAATAAAAATAAAATAAAAAATGAAACATCTCTAGGTGAAAACCGAAAGGCACCTTTTGACGATAAAATAGTAAAAATAAAGTACATATCTATGGGTGAAAACCACTTTGAGGTGCCCAAAGATTGAGAACTAAACTTTCTCCTCATGCAATAGGAGAATTCAGCTATGCTTGTCAAAGAAACAATAGAGGAAAACATATCAACTGTAGAAGATCCCAAAATGGTCCTCTTTGTTGCATCTTTGACTGAAGAAGATAGATCAAAATTTCACAAATTATTTGCAAAACATAAAATAAATTTTTCATGGTCCTATGCTAACATGATAGGATTGGACCTAGAACAGGTTCTACACCATCTACCACTACTACCTAATACTAAATCAGTCAAGCAGAAGTTATGCAAAATGCACCCTCAAGTTGCCCTATTGGTCAAGGCTGAGTTAAAGAAATTGCTAGATGTCAGATTCATATGGTCTATTGACTATGTTGAATGGATTTCTAACCTGGTGCTAGTAATGAAGCCAAATGGACCGATCCATGTCTGTACATATTTTTGAGACCTAAATAAAGTATGCCCAAAGGATGAATTTCCTTTGCCAAACATTAACATCATAGTTGACCTCACAGTAGGATATGAGATGCTATCCCTCATGGATGGTTTCTCCGTCTATAATCAGATTCGCATTGCTCCTGAACACCAGCACAAAATGACATTTACTTGCCCATGGGGTACATACTATTGGAATGTCATGCCATTCGGTCTCAAAAATGTAGGTGCCACATATCAAAGGGCTATGACCACAATCTTCCATGACATGATGCATAAAATAATGGAAGATTACGTAGATTACCTATTGGCCAAATTAGTAAGTAGGAAAGATCATCTGAAGGTGCTAGACACAATTTTCAAGAGACTTGAAGAGTACAAAGTCCAACTGAATCCTAAGAAATGTGTCTTTGGTGTCACATTAGGTAAACTCTTGGGACACAGTTTCTTGGAGAGGCATTGAGGTTGATCCAAAAAAATTCAAAGCCATCATAGACATGCCTCTGCCTAGAGGAATCAGTGAACTCAAAACTCTACAAGGTAGGGTACAATCTATTCAGCGTTTCATAGCCCAATTAGCAGATAAGTGTCACCCATTCCAATATCTGTTGTGCAAGGGTATCCCCTTTGTGTGGATATATAAATGTTAGGAAGCCTTTAAGAAAATAAAAGATTACCTACTGTCAACACCAATCCTCATGCCTCCCATTCATGGAAAGCAATTGATCCTATACATCTCGACAACTAGTTCAACACTAGGGGCATTACTAGCACAAAACGACCAAGAAGAAAAAGAAAGAGCTATATATTACATCAGTCGAACATTGGTCGGGTATGAACTAAAATACACACCAATTGAACGAGCTTGCCTAGCTGTGGTCTTTGTAACACAAAATCTAAGAAATTATATGTTGAGTCTTCAGACACAACTAGTAGCAAAGATCGACCCACTCAAATATTTGCTAAGTCGGGCAGCATTAATAGGACGTATGGAAAAATGGGTCATGATTATGAGTGAATATGACATTCAGTATGTTGAAAGAAATGATATAAAAGGACAAGCCATAGCGAACTAGCTGGCAGACACACCTTTGCAAAGTGATCACCTGTTAGTGGTAGATTTTCCAAATCAGTCGATATTCCATACGAAACCTAAGGAACCTTGGCAACGCTACTTTGATGGATCACACACAAATCATGGCTCGGGGGTAGGAATCCTATTCATCACCCCACAAGAAGACTCCATTCCTAAGTCTTCTCATATTGCCTTCCCATGCACAAACAATGTGGCAGAATATGAGGCATTAGTTACAAGACTAAGAATGGTAATAAAATGGAAGATTAGAGCACTACATGTCTACGGGGATTCTCAACTTGTCATCAACTAGGTTAATGATGACTATGACACAAAGGATGAAAATTTGATGCCTTACAAACAGATGGTTGACAGTTTCCACACATACTTTCATATGGTAACTTTTGAACAAGTTTTGAGAGCCCAGAACAAAGTGGCAGATGCTATGGCTACAATAGGCTCTCTCCTTGACATACCAAGAAATTTTCCTCAGTTGGAATTCCTAATAGAGCAATTATTGGTCCCTGCCTATGACATTCCAGAGTTAGAGATGGTTTGTGAACTTGTTGGTCCTGACTCTCCCTAGTATCAGGATATTTCTGACTACCTAAAATCTCAAACCCTTCCATCAAACCTGTCTAATAACCAAAGGAAGTCCTTCATCTGAAAATCTGCAAGGTATGCCATCGTCAGTGACACCCTTTACTACTGTAGCTTTGATGACACCCTCCTTAGATGTCTCGACACCAATGAAGGACATACGACCTTATGCAAAGTACATAACAATATATGCGGGTCTCATTTGAGTGGTCCTACTCTAGCCAAGAAAGTAACAAGACTTGGGTATTATTGGCCGACCATTGAAAAGGATGCAATAGAATATGTCAAGACTTGTCGCAAATGCCATATTCATAGTGATTTGATCCATGCTCTAGCACAGGAACTTCGGCCGATCACTTCTCGTTGGCCCTTTGCTCAATGGGGACTCGACCTTGTGGGTAAGATTCATCCAACCTCGTCCAACGGCCACAAATTTATCATCACCGCCACTGAGTATTTTATGAAGTGGATCAAAGCCATCCCTTTGGCATACATAACTGGAAAGAAAATATTCAAATTCATTCTTAACTACATCATTTTCCAGTATGGCCTTCCACAATCCATCATCACTGATAATGGACGTCCATTTAAAAACCAAGATGTTTGGGAGTTATGTGAGCAATTTCACATCCAACACCATTTTTTGTCTCTGTACTACCCACAAGGAAATGGTCAAGCTGAGGTGTCAAATAAAACCATTGTCAAAATCCTCAAAAAGACTGTCAATGACGCTGGTTGTGACTGGCATATACAACTCAACCCTGCTCTATGGGCTTATTGAACTAGCATCCATATGCCTATAGGAGCCACTCCATTTTCCCTAGTCTTTGGCGTTGAGGCCATCTTGCCCATTGAGGTTGAAATTCCTTTGTTACGAGTCTCCCTGAAGGGTTTAACTAGTGAAGAGGAGTATAGACAATCACGCTTGCACGAGCTGGAAATGCTAGAAGAAAGAAGGAAAAATTCACTAAACCATCTCCAAGCATATCAGAACTATCTTTGTCACAGCTACAATAAGAAGGTTATGGTCAGAAAGTTTGGCATTGGTGACCTAGTTCTCATGCAGAACCCTAAGAACCAAGCTGATAGAAAAGCCAGGAAAGTTTGAACCAAACTGGTTGGGTCCCTACATTATCATATCTGCTTTTGGTTCTTAAGCATATTAGCTGGCAACTCTAGATTGAGAACAATTGACAGAGTCTATCAACAGTCTACAACTTCAGAAGTTCTATGCATAGCATGAAGAGACAGGGCTGAAAAACCAAAAAATACCAAAAAAATTGAAAAATGATAAAAAAATAGTTGCCTTGATGAAAACCTGGCAAACAAGTGTCTTGGAAACACCAAAAAAATGAGAAAAAGGACAAAAATAGTAAAGAGAAAAATGATTTTTCCAATAGTGAAAACTTGGAAAATAAGCACTTTGGACAAGTACCATGGTGAAAACCTAGAAAACAGGTGCCATGCCTAATCAATCATTGCTCTGCCATCTACTGTCACTTTGTCTGCCTTGGCCTAGGATGAAAGGTATTTCTGTCATTATCACACAAATCGCCACCACTTTCTACCCTACCTGTCATAGTGGATAAACAATTGACATCAAGTCTTGATGACTGTCCACCTAGTACACCAGTAACATCCCCTACATGTTCCTTAAAAATGGCTAAGTCTTGGACCTGACTGGGGGAAATTTTTTTATCATGCAACTGCAATGGATGTCACACATGGTTTCGACAATTGGCAAAAAGTCCTAAAAAAAGACAAAAACATGGCAAAAGTCCTGAAAAAAGATAAAAACATGGCAAAAAGTCTTGGAAAAAAGACAAAAACATCATAAAATGTCTTGAAAAAAGACCAAAAACATCACAAAAAGTCCTAAAAAAAGACCAAAAACATCACAAAATTTCTTGAAGAAAGACCTAAAAACCATAAAACATCCTGAAGAAAACTACAACAAAACATCAGACTACTTGAAAAACACAAAAACAAGGTCATCTCTTGTCAAGTCTGTTATGACAAATAAATAAGTCTTTGTCATTTGTCTAAACTACGTTGTCTCTACGCATTTGCTATGTAAGCAAGACTCACATTTGAGTCCCTGAGACATTAGGTCACTTCATTTAGGTTTTTCAAAATAAAATCATGGCACAATTTGTGGTCATCAATACAAATTTATTGGTCATGTCGAACTATGAGGTCTTTGAGTGTATGATGTAGGCAAGGCCATATGTCGATGAGCCCCCGAGGCCACACTAGGTCAGTACATTAGGGTTCATAGCACTACACTAGCACACACGTCAAAATATCTTCAAGACAAAGAAAGTCACTCCCAAATGGGTAAACTCCTAAAAAAAAATCATGGCAATCAATTATTTCAATATAAAAATCTCATCAACAGGTCAATCATATCATCATGACAATATCGACATATAATCAAACATAAGTAAAATTTAGTCAAAGCAAATCTAATCATCATAACCTATCAAATTGTCAACTTTAGGGTAATCTTTAGATGTATCCTTCTGAAAGATAGCCTTCGTCATTCATGCCTTAGGGTGTGTCCTTCCTAGGCATCGTCACTGTCATTCGACATTTCGAGGGATCCTCTTGGCATCTAAGGATCACTCCTCTTAACATTAGTTTTCTTCAGATGTGTCCTTCTGAAGAACCAACTCTATCATCTATGTCATAGGATGGGTCCTTCCTAGGCATCATCATCATTTCGAGGGACCCCTTTCGATTGTTAGGGATCAAATCCTGTCGACATCAACATTATTCAGGATGTGTCCTTCCTGAATTTGGCAATTTTTGACATTTGTCATTAGAGCATTATCAAATTTTTGACACTATAGCATCTCATCATCATCAAACCTGACATCTTGACATTAGAATAATGAATATCTAGATGCACTTGGCAAACAATTGACTCTTGTCTCTTTGGTTTTTATCATGTTATTAGTTTTTCAGCGAGATCCCATCAACAAGATTTAGAGAAGCAATGGTGTATCATGATGATTGACACACATGACTACTAGTTTCTCAACGAGGTCCTGATACAGGGATTTAGAAAAACAATGACATATCATGGTAAGGGCTCTATTTTTGTATTTCGACAATCATGCCGCTAATTTCTCAAGGATGTCCTAGAAATAGGATTTAGAGAAGCAACAACGTTTCATGAATTGTCCTTGTCTTTTTCTGGTTGTGGTTGATTATGACAAAAAGACTGGGGCAATCACGCTCTTAGTATGAGTCATGATCATCCTTGTCTGCAACTGCTTTCCTTATGTGATGGTATGACCTTCCACACCTTGATCTATGTCATATCATGGTGGTTGTTGGCCATTACAACAGTCTGCCCAATGATGATTAAGAGAAATAAATATTAAAGTCCTACGGTAAAGCTTTGAAGGATTTGGTCTAGGAATTAACATGCATCTCCTTTGGTCTGGTCATCTTCTCTTCTTCGGTCTAGTCATCTTCTCTTCTTTCGTCTGCTCACCTTCTCTTGTCCATCTCATAATGATATCCTGTGACATCCAAAAATATAAGTGCATCCATGATCATATAAACATTGCATTAGGTCAAGACATATATCATCCATAGCATTAAATCATATACATAATTATAAACATTCCATTAACATAACCATCAACATTGCATCCATTTACTAAATACATTATACACATCATTATCATCATCATCTCATATAGGTAAGCATTGCATCATCATGCAATCAAAATCATAAATAAGCATCATAGGACATACATGATACCTCATAAATCAACATCATACATCACATATATTATAATGCATTAAATCAAAGAACAACACATAACACACATGTAGACCGCATCATAACTGCATCATCATATAATATCATCTAAAAAATGTACAATGTCATAGGATAAAGTCAAGAGATATCCCAAAAATGGAGCTCGTAGGCTCAATAATATATACATAGTGTGTCATAATAACAAAAATTCCCCTAGGGTAGACTCTCATCATCCCCTCATGGTGTAGAATGTGGCGGCTGCAACTCTGAAACTAGCACTGAAACAATAGGCAGACCTATGGCAACCTCTGCTTGTGCCACTAATGGAACTGAGAATGAAGGAATCATCTCCATGGTAATAGACACCTGTGATGTCACTACGGCCTGACTTTGAGAAGCTGAAGGATCTACCACAGGTGGTTGTCCCTGTACTGACCTCTGCACTGAACCAGTCGACCCATGACTATGGCTCGAATGGTGACTCGAGGTGTGTCGGTGTGAGTGATGTGACCTGTGCCCTGATGTGTGCCCTATCGAGGTAGACCCTCTGACAATTGTGTGACTCTTGTTTCCACTGGCAGTGCTTTTCCTTGTCTGTGACCGTGACAAGGTAGGATCCCGTCATTCAGGTGGCCAACTCGTGAGCCATATCCCCTGTAGGTATGGTACATAATGTTGCAAACTATATACACCACTGAGTTGATTCTTGCTAGTAGATCACTGCCTGATCCTACTCTACTCGAGCTACCTCTAGCTTTGACTGCAATGATCTGACTTGGGCCATGCTCTCATTCAGTCTCTGTTGTAAATCGGCCACTCTCTGATCTATCGTGGCATTCTGGGGAAATCTCAAGGAGGATGGTATCTCCTCCTCTACCTCCACCATCCACCATCTGAGGAGTCTCTCAGCCTCATCCATGGCATCATCCTCATCATCATCATTGTCAACCACATCCTCTACCACTATCACATCCTCCTCATGTCTCTCCTCCTCCGCCACATACTCCTCATGTCTCTCCTCCTCTGCCATGTCCTCCTCCTATCTCTCTGCATTTGCCTCATCTTGTCTCTCCTCACCCTCTCCCTCCTATTTGGGCTGCTCCTCTCTCTCCCTCTCCTCACCAACCTTAGGGATTGCATCTAATGCTACCCTCGCCACACGTGGGCATACCCTCCAGGCTTGTCTCTACCCATCTCACTATCGCCTCCGACCGTCTTTGCCATCATCCCCATCATCTGCACCCCTGCCTCCGTCTCCTCCTTTGTCTCCATCTTTTCCTCCATCCTGCCTCCAACTTTGCCTCCATCCCTTCCTCTACCCCTATCACCACCTCTGACTCCCCATCTGGCCCTCAGCACACGAGGTATCACTAACCGCCTATCCATAGGTGCTGGCCCATCAAGATCTATTAATGGCACTAGTCTATGTACCTACCACCATGAATCATAGTTTGTTGTGGTCCCAGTATCGGCTACTCCACCCCTCCATCCCCATTCTTGGGCTCCTAGCCCATCAATCTATAGCTCTGTGAAGGCTACTGGAATGGTTGGTCCCCAAGCATACTCTCTAGATGATCGGGCATACTCGGTTGTCCCTGTAGGTACACCCTGCTGCTCTCCAAACTACCTAAGGAAATGTTGTGGCAAATACATCTCAATAATTAGTGAGGTATGCATGGTCCTCCCAATCAAATATCTATACTGTTTGCAAAGGATTAGGTGGTCATCCTCATTATCTCACTACTCGCAGTCTTTGTATGGTCTCTAGATAAAGGACACCATCATGTCAATCCTGTGCTGCCACCAACTAGTCTTGCCCATCCGGGTCTGCTGTAAAGTACCTATGTAGTAATAAGCATAGGGCGTCCCCTTGGCTAGCTATGGTCTATCAATCAGTGGACAAAATATGGCTATGTGCTCCCAAGCCCAAATTATCATTAGAATAGTCCCACAGGAGATACTCTCTACCCTCCTGTAAGCAACATCATGCAACTAATGATAGAGTGTCCCCAATAAACATGAGCCCCAGGCATAAACTATCCTATCACATCTCATCCCAACTGAGACTTCTCCCTAGCCAATGGGGAATCTATGTCCCCGATGGTCAGGAATAGGGATACCTCTAATCAAGGTCGCAAGGAATGCATCAAAGCGACCATAGTGCTCTGCCATGAACTCCCACTGGATCTCATATCCCTGGATGCCCAGTCTTGCACCCTCATCTAGATAGTATGCTTGGAAAGTATGCTCACCATGGTGAGGGTCGTAGACGATTTTCTCCCCTAAGATCGACACTCGCAAAATCTAGTACACATCCTCCAATGTGATGGTCACCTCACTTGTTGGTAGGTGGAAGGAGTAGGTCTCCAAATGCCACTGCTCACATAGCATAGTTAGTAGTCCCCTATTCAGTTGAATGACAGGCATATAAGCAACATAGAACAAACCTAGTCGCATCAACTGGCATCGCTCTCGCGGACTCAACTAGTCAGCAAATCAAAATGTCATCAGTCTACTCTCTCATGTGTAAATTGGGGCAAGCTGCCTCTGCGCAAAGACAAACAAGTCATCAGTACCTATTGCACAAACTATCAATATTATCAAAAGCATTTAAAGTTACACAAACATCAAAATCAGCCCTGGTCAAAGTCAAAATCAAATGCTTCACGTTGACCACAAGTGCGTTGTAAAGCATCAATTACACCGTTTCATACTTCAAATGTGTTGCAAAATGGCAATTGCGTCGTTTCACTACTCAAATGCATTGCATCAGAGCATTTGCATCACAAAATTTGACACTTGCATCGCATAAACGTGAATGTGTCACTTAATCATGATTGCATGGTGGAAATGGGCAAATGTGTCACAATTTTATGATTGCGGCTTTCTAATTGGCAATTGCGACTCAAAAAGGCATTTGCATCGCAATTTTTGGAAAATGTGGTGCAAAACCTTGGTCTCCTCTAATTTGGTGTTGCACTTGTGTTGTGACACATCAAATGCATCGAACGTGCATGAAAATGCAGCTTATGCGAACACATATGCATCACAGCGCATTTGTTATTCACCCTAGAAACCTAATTATGACACATAATGAAAAAATTACAAAGGAGGATGTGGGTACATACCGCTAGCTTTGAGCCCTCTGGCCGCCTAAATGTTTGCATGATCTCACCGTGATGCTCGATCACTGGAATCACCATCTTTGTTGCTGTCCTTTTCGTTCTGACCTCTTGAAATTCACAAAGTAAATAGTGAGAATGAATTGACTTTTACCCTTTTGTCAACCTATTTATAAAGTCAAAATGTCATTTTTCAACTAGGCTATAACTGTAGACTTATTTGACCAACTTTGACCACCCCGTTGGCTGTCTTAAACATGTTAGAATCCAAAATTGTCTGTGCCATTGTTTTTTTGATCACCGAATTGACTTATCGGGACCCTTTCCAAATTTTTTTGCCGCCAACCCAAAATTTGAAAAAATTCCCAAGGGGGCATACTACTACCCTCCTCGTCATTCTTCCTCATCTTATTTTGCACTGGGGCATATTTGACTTATTTTCTTTGTCACAATGCGACATGCTATATTATGACAAAGAGGGGCAAAATGTAGATATCTAAAAATGACCTAGGCCTGCAAGCTTCATTTTTACCACTTTCATCCTAGCATAATTATGACATTTAATTATGTCTTTGATCCACATTCGATTATTGATTAAATAATTCATGTCCTTTTATTCTTCATGATTATTAAATAAATAAATTTTATTTATTTATTAAACACGTCATTAATTGTCTAAATCTTCCCTTAATTAAATAAATTTCTTAATTTATTTAATTACCTTCTATTCACTTTATTCTCCTTGATTATTAAATAAATAAGTTTTTATTTATTTATTTAATATGTTACTAATTGTCATAATTAAATGAATTAATTATTTAATTTAATTATCACTCTTATCTCCTAAATTAAATAATTAAATTTAATTATTTAATTGCCAAATTTGATATTCTTCTCATTTTAAATAAATTAAATTATTTAAAATGTCATCTCATTCTTAACTGTTAGCTCATTATGGTAAATAATCTAAAAAATTGATTATTTATTATTTCACAAAATTCACATTTGGAATTAAGTTAATTCCAAAACGGTAACTTTCCTTTGAGAATAAAGTGATCGGGCAGGTTCTTGACCCTTCCAAAACTGATCTTCAGTCTGGTCTTTATCTTCTTCATTTTCAAAAATCTTTATTTTCAAATTAATTTCCTCATTTATTCTCCACTGCCGATTTGATCATCTGATATGACATATTGACCGCTTGATTAATGATTTTTCCCTAACCCTAATTAGGGATTCTTAGAGTTAATCTAGACTCCTGGTTTTAGGTTTTGGTCAAAATTCAGTCTTACCCGTCCATTCAAAATGGCATTTTCTATAAAATGGCATTTTCTATAAAATGGCATTTTCCTCTCATTTCTCAATTACAAATATACACATCCACTTCGTGCACTTTCACACTTGCACACTTAATATTTTTTCATAGCAATTGTTAGTATATTTCATTGAGTCTTGACATCTTTAGGCATAGACATTCTTGGTCATTTAGGCATAGGCTTTAGACATTTGATCAAATCCTTCAAAGATTGGTGTAGGACTTCGTCAAGGCTTGCTCACACAATGAATTTGAGGGCAACACGTCAACCAGTAAGTAAGAAGGTCTATGGAGGTAATCATGGAAAATTTGATTTACAGGTATAACTGTTTTATTATTTAATTTCCTTTGCACTCGATCGGTCTTTGGGTTTCTTTGACTCTATTTATTGCTAACACTCCTAACCTTTAATCTTAAACCTAAAAGAAATCCTTAGTTACAACTACCACTTTGGGTTTGACATTAAGAAAAACTTTTGGTTGATTTTTTTCAATGGAAAACAAGAAGGTTCCCCTTATAGGGTATATTAAAGATGCACAATTTGCATTTTCTACATTTCCAGATAAGAAGATTAAAATGATTTTTTTGGTAGTTGATGCCCTAACCTCATATGGGATATTGTTGGGGTGTAATTTATGTAAAGATGTAGGAGGATAAATCAACATGTACTAGTCTAAGGATAGAATACCTGTAAAGGGTGTTATGCAAAAACTGTTTCCGAAAAGGGAAGCAAAATTTTATGTATAATAATCTAATGACCCAAAGGCTTAGATTCTCTTTGAGTCTTCTAGGATGAGCTATTATTTTTTGCAAATTGATGAGGTATCTGAGTCTTCATATAATGATTTAAATGAAGAGCAGGTAACTGATGGCTCATCTTCTTTAGATGGTGAAACTTCTTTAGATGAAGAGATCGTATATTTTGAAAACGTCAGCATTTGGAGTTCAAATGATGTTTGTACTTTATAATTTGATGGAAATTTCTCTTCCAAAGGATTTGGAGTGGGGATTTCTTTTATATCTCCATAAGGAAAAATATTCCCTTTTTCCTTCATACTATAATTTGATGATACTAATAACACTATGAAATATGAGGCATTATTGTTAGCGATGGAGGTTGCACGTAAGAAAGGAATTAAAAATCTTCATGCTCAAGGTGAGCCAAAGTTGGTTGTTTTTCAGGTAAGGAATTTGTACTAGACAAAAAATGAAAGGATAAGGCATTATCACAATCATGTTTAGGATCCTAGCATAAGATATTATATGATGCATTATGGGACAAAAGAAGAGAACCAAAAGGAATGCAAAAAAAGTTTGATTCCATGTGGAGAGGACCATTCATAATTCACCAAATTTGTGGTGAAAATAGTTTATTTTTGCATACTAGGATGCAACTGTTGTCAAATAAAGTTTGCACCATTGCTAAGCTATCAACTATAGCAACCTATTGACACATGGGAACACTTCGAAGTTGTGGGTGACCTAAGAATGAAGTGGACCTCTAGATTATGGGCTAGTTCCCCTTAAGATACTTTAAGAAAAAATTGAAGAGTGACAAGGGAAAGAGTAAGAAGGATATGCTTGAACTCAAAACCTATCATTAACAGGTGACACACCAAAGATAAAATATGACAATACTACCAAAAATTCACAGAAAATCTTAGTAGAGTTAAACAATCTCAATATACAAAGATTTATGTTTATAAAAATGAGTCTATGCAAGGCTCCAACTATTCCAATGCTTTAACACAAGGAAAACAAAGATTTTTTCACAAATATAAACACAATAGAAAGTGATCACTGACATAAACTAGCTTTATGACATAATACCCTTTGCATCCAGTACTAAAGAAATCTAATAAAATAAAGGATCACACTAAATTTTATCATGCAACTCACAACTAATACTAAAACAACAAAGAAAATCTATGAAAGAAATGACCTTCTATATATAAATAAGGAGTGTCTATGTTACAAATCTATAGTATTCATGAAAAATGAGTTACAAAGTCTGAATAATGCTCTTTCAGTGGTCTCCTAACTAAGAACTACTTTATAAAAAGGGAAAAATTCCATATATACAAAAGAGTGTCGGCCCCTGCCTTAGGGTTTTCAAAAATGAGTCGGCACTTGGACACGTCGGCTCGAGAAGTACCTTTGAATGAAGTCAACGAAGCGTTCAATGCTCAACCCCCTTCATGTCAACAAGAGATTGCTCCTAGGGATGTCTTTCAAATCTTTTACAGCCGACGTTATTAACTTGCAGCCTTCGAGTCTATCATTAAGATTTCATCAAAGTCACCTTGAATGCTCTGTGACATGGTCATTAATGCCTCTTCGCTCCTCCAACCGTCATCCCCAGTTGTCGTCGTGACTCGCGGCCTCTTCTGGTCGACCATATCTGATGAACAACACTAGATTTACTTGCTAGATTCAGCGCCATTACTTCTTGAGCTGACCCACGCCGTGCATTCTCGATGGTCAAAGGTGGTAACTGTAGAACGCATGTCAGTGAGAGTTTAATCGCATCTCCTTGATGTGAGCACATCATATGGTAGCTATCAGCATAGCTTAGGACTATCGGCAGAACCTCTTACCGAGCTATGGGAGTTAGAACGATATTCATTTTCATGGGCAAGCTGATCGCTATCGGCAAGACATCCCTCTTTTGGAAGGACCTCATAGCGAGCTCCTTTCTTCTCCCCGAGATCCCTTTATTCTGGCAAGACCCCATCGGGTTGGTGAGACACTATGGTGAAGGCAAGATCCTTCGGTGAGCTTACTCCATGTTGGGGAGACTTTTACAAGTCGGGGAGACATCATAGCAATGGCACAGCTCTCACCGAGACCACGATTTAGTCTCCCAGACACCATCGAGTCAGGGAGACTTCCCTCTGAACTCATTTCATTTCACTGAGACCGCCCTACTATCGACAGGACATCAACTCGATGGCCAGAAGTTATGGCAATGTCATCTATATTGCATAACCCTTCACATCGGTGAGAACTTTGGTGAACACAAACCACCCCTCCAGCCTCAAAGACTTCCTTTGGTGAGACACCCATGTGTTGGTGGGACCTCTTGTCGATGTCCTCATCTCCTGGTGAAGGCACTCCTTTTTACTGAGACACTTCCAAAACTTACGAGAGCGAGGCCAAGACAAAACCAGAACCAGGACCAGGGTGAGAAAAGGGCTGGAAGTGAAGACAGATGAATCCTGACAGAACTGAGATTGGGACCAAATCCATCGTTGAAACTTTCTTCAAGTTTCAGGTTTAGATTCTGACCCGGTCTCGCCCCTGACAAAACTCAAAAGAAGGCAAAGGAAGGGACAAAAAGGAAGAAAGACAGATGGGAGAAAGAAACCCCAATGAAATACAAGGAAGAAAGGAAAAAAGGTTGGTGGAACTCGGACCAGAGTGGAACCAAAACCCAAAGACGCACAAGGTGAAAAAAACAAGAGGCAGAACTAGGAGAAGAGCCGAAACTAGGGAAAAAACAAAAGTTAGTTGAACGAGAACCAGAACCAAATCTGGACATGAAACTTTCTTGAAGTTTCAAGTTCATATTTTGTTCTAATCTCACCCCCGGAAACATATGAGGGATGAAGGAAGGACAAGAAAAAACATAAGGGGGAACCAAGGAGGAGGAGACATCCCTTGATCATAGGCCATAAAGAAAAGAAAGAAGAACAAATGGGACAGGGGTCAGAACTGGAACGGAAACCAGAACTAGAACTTTGGAAAAGTTCCAAGTTCAGACTCCAACCCAGACATGAGCCCATCAAAAATAAAGAAAATGTACGAAGCAAAATAAATTAAGGTGAGATTGGAACTAAAACCGATCCCAAGTAAAAACACAGTGGGGGCAGGGGTGGAAACAAACTTGAAACTGAAACTTTCATCAAGTTTCAAGTTATGATTTCATCTTGAACCCGCCTTCGACGACATACAAGGATGATGAAAAAGGGGACAAAAAAAAGAAGAAAAAGAAGGGGAGGAACAACTCCCCGACCACAGAAAAGAGAAAAAAATGAAGACAAACGAACAAGCCCGACGGAACTAGAACCGAAACCAAATCAAGAACTAGAACTTTTGGAAAAGTTCCAAGTTCACACTTTGTTTCAGTTTTTCCCATGACAAAACAAAGGAAAAAAGCATGAAGAAAACAAAACAGAAAAGAGGGAAAGATAGGGCAAAACATAAAAAAGAAAACCCACCTGAAACTGAAGACTTGCATGCCAGGCTCAACCCTCTTGGAAGCCACATTTAATCCACGTGCTGAATTAAAAATATCATTTTCCCCTACATCTGCACAAGAAGCAAATAGGTTAGAAAATATGTGATCCCGATGCAAGTGTTCCTCCATTTGGTCTTCGAGAACCTCTAAAAGCATGGGTTACCCTACTTGATTGAGCCCATAGGTGAAAAATGGGTAACATTTTTGGCAACTTTTACTGGATGTTTGCCTACTAAACATGGAAAACAGTAGCCTAGGCCTATCCATTGCGCATGGAGTCATGGGAAAACTTAGAAACAGACTTGGAGTAGCCTTGTGCACAGCTGTAACTCACTTGAGACTCATAGAACACTTGAAAACTTATTGAGAACAAGCAAAACTTTTGAAACTATTTACTGTGCTGGGACAACACTTAGGGAATGAAAACTACACCTGTTCTCTAGGATTTTAACAACTACGTACAAATTTAGGTCCATACCTCAAAAGAAATGTTTGAGGTGAACCCCATTCACTGGGATTGGTTCCACTATACCATCTAACCTAGATAGCTGGAAAGCATTATGCTATTTCTCTTTAGTAATGTTATATGGCCCAGTCCAAAGTGCATCAAATTTGGAGTGCCTTCTAGGCCTACTTTTAAATTCATCCCACTTTAGCACTATGTCACCTTGTTGGAACACTCTAGGAGATGCCTTTTTATCGAATGACCTTTTTATTTGAACTTGATATTACTCAATCCTTTTCACTGCTTCAGCTCTGAGTTCTTCAAGCTCAATTAATTGAGCTAACCTTGCTATCATAGGCTCCTCCTCAATCATATCAAGTTGATTTACTAGATCGATGGCTGGGATCTCAACTGAAATGGGAAATCTTACCTCTTTTCTATACACTAACATGTATGGATAAATTCAAGTAGACCTTTTTGATGTAATCCTATTAGCCCACAAGGCTGATTTTAGCTTTGTGTGCAAGGCCTTTTGATTGTCCTCCATAGTTCTCTTAATGATCCTCAAGAGATTCTTGTTAGTGGACTCAGCCTATCCATTGCCATGTGGATAATAATTAGAGGATGTACTTAGATATATACCATTTTCGATAGCCTATTCAGAGATTTTAACACTCACAAAATCCAGGGCATTGTCTAACACAATAGAATCTAGGATACCAAATCTGGTAACTAGCTCTTCGTAGAAATTCAAGATAGTAGATTCATTATCTTATTTAAGGCCCACAACTTCATTTCATTTTGAAAAATAATCAGTGGCTATGAGTATCCACTTGTTTCCTGCACTTGATGGTGGGTTTATAACCCCAATGAAATCCAAACCCCATTTCATGAAGGGTTGATCAATTTGAATCAGTTGCAGTAGGAGGGCTGCCAACTTTTATTTTCTAGCAAAAATAGCACACTCTTTGCACCTTCTTACCCATGCATGAGTTTCTTTGAATAAGGTAGGCTAGTAATAGACTCCTTTCATTATTTTAAGAGTTGTGGCTCTCAGAGAAAAGTTTCTGCCAGCTGACCCTTGATGGAATTCATGCAATACTCTATCAACCCGATCAGCTTCAATACATCTTAACAGGACACCATGAAAGTCTCTTCTAAACAACAAACCATTTAAAAGAACATAAGGTATGGATTGTAGTTGATAATACCTTCTTTTATATCTAGTCATATCAAGAGGGCACTCACTAGTCAATAAAAAATGTGTCATTTCTGTAATCCAACCAATAGGAGAAGGTATAGCAGTTTGTTGTCCATCTTGGAGTACTAAAACAAAACTTTCCTCCTTAGTTACACTTCTATTGCTGTCCTCAGTAAGTTGTTCGTAGAGACCTCTGCCTCTTATTAGTTTGGTAACCTTTATTTCAAGGTCATACTCCATCACCTTCATGACCCAACCAACTCTTCTATTACTCAAATCTTTGTTTAACAAAAATTATTTCACATTGGGATGAGCAACCATTAGTATATCTTGTTATTGGAAAGCATGTTCCTAAACTTCTTTAAACTTCGTATGATAGTAAGAAAATGTTTCTCTACAAAGGTATAATTGAGCTCGTAATCTTTGAGTCCCTAAGTGAAGAACGCCACGGGCTATTCAGATCCTTCATCATTTTGCTGTACAAGTATGGCTGAAAGCGAATCAATATTTCCATAGGCATATAAAGTGACATCTTTAGAAAAGTCAGGATTCAGAAGTGTAGGTGCAGTTGCTAATGCCTCTTTTATAAGCTCAAAGCTTCTTTTCCCATCCTTAGTCTAGCTGAAAGGTACATTATTTCTCAGCATGTGAGTTAGTGGACTTAATAAATCAGCAATGTCAAGGATAAACCTCCTAACAAAGTTAATCCTACCAATAAAACTCTGCAAACCCTTTTTATGCCTTGGTAGGGGAAGAGCTAAGATAGCACTTATTATTTCAGGGTCGATAGTAATACCCTGTTTAGATACCACATAACCAAGCAATCCTCCTTCATGAACAAAAAACACACATTTTTTGGGATTAAGTGATATCCCGAATTCCCTGCATTTTTCAAAAGTCTGCCTCAAATGATTCAAATGAACCTTAGCCTCCTTAGAAAAAATAGTGATATCATCAAGATAGACTAAGACTATCTTGTACATTAGACCCTGAAAGACCATATCCATCACTTTTTGAAAGGTTGCCCTGACATTAAATAAACCAAAGGGCATTTTCAGATAGGCCATGGTTCCCCATTTTGTGGTGAAGGCTATTTTGTACTGATCTCCCCTCTTCACCAATATCTGGTTGTAACCAAAATAGCTATCTAATAAGGAAAACCTTTCAGACCCTGAAACTACCTGAAGTATCCGCTCCATAGAAGGCAGAGGATGATGGTCTTTTAAGGAGGCCCTATTTAAATCACATAAATATACACCAAGTCTTTCTAGACATCTAAATTTAATTACTCCCATATGATTAAACTTACTCCCTTTTCGTCTACCATATTAAATATTAATTTATTAAATTAATATTACACCTTTTATCTCATATCTATAAAGTATTTAATTTAATAATTAATGCTTTATCTTTCACCTTCCTCTCTAAATTAAATAAATACACTAATTTATTTAATTTAGTCATTTTTCCCCTTTTAATTTAAAATTAATTTAAAATTCTTCATCTTCTCTCTCCTTGTCACATCCTCCATAATCTTGCCCTAATCTGAATTAATTTAATTAATTCGTGATTATGATGTGCATCCTCTTAATCAAATATTAATGTCACATCCTCCTACATTTACCACTTGCCTCTAGTCTTCCATTAATTAGTCTAATCCAATATTTGCACAACCTTAACCAAGGTCATTAGCCAGATTTAGCACCACTTTTTAGCCAACCTTTGCATTTACCTTCTTTTGGCATTAACCCCCTTTCCCATGTGAATTTTTAATTCAAATTTATTTATCCTAGGTCTTAAGGCTTCCAGAACCTTGGACTTGTCACATCTTCCACATGTGACCAAGTCCCACCTTTTTGGACCTCACCTTTTATCCTTTAGATTCTCCTAAGAATGTGAATTTTTAATTCACATTTATGTTCTCAACCACCTCTCCTTTTCCCATGTAGATTTTTGAGGAATTCCAAAATCCCTCAAATGTCCCTTTCACTCTCACATGGGGACAAGAAATCCCTTTTTGAGAAAATCTTCTCTCCCTAAGGTGCTTGGAAGGTACTTGTCCTTCCTCCACCTCACTTACACCTCATCTTCTCTTGGCCACTTCACCATCCACATGTCAAGATGTGAGGGCTTGTGGGTTCTCAACCCACCATAGCCCTTCATCTTGACCTTGGATGCATCTTGACTGTTGAATTCTCTAGAGAATTCAAAATCTCCTATAAATACCCCCTCCTCAAGGGCATTTTCAACACTTAGCCATTTTATAACTACATGCTGCCAATTTGCATTCTCACTCATTCACTATCATCTAGCCATCCATTCTAATCATTTTGCATAAGTTGATCTTTCATTTAGTCAATCAAGAAGTCATCTAAGGAGCACACAAAGTCATCCAAATCAAGGGCCAACCAAGGAGTCTCCAACAGCAAGGAAGGTATAATCATTTGCATCTTGTTTTATCCACTTTCCTTCTTATTTTATCACTCTTTAGGATAATCTTGAAGTGTCCTTAGTCTTTTATCATTCACATTTTTAGTTATTTTGCATACTAGAGTAGGGTAAAATTCCAAGGTACACATTTCTGGCATGCCTGGTGGGACCCACAAATAGGTTCTTGCATTTAACCTTCGTTTTTGCTAAGAATTTTGCAGGAAAAGGTTGCAGAAAGGTGGAAGCACCCTCTGCTTTACTGCAGAAAGGTAGAAGCACCCTCTGTCCTACTGCAGAAAGGCAGAAGCACCCTCTGCTTTACTACAGAAAGGCGGAAGCGCCTTCTACTTTACCGTAGAAAGGTGGAAGCACCCTCTCCTTTACTGTAGAAAGGTGGAAGTGCCCTCTTGTCCACTACAGAAAGGTAGTAGCGCCCTATATCTAACAATTTCATTTTCTTCTAATAGTTTGTTGTAGTTAGGTGTGTACTTAGAAGATTTTTTCTAAGACTTTCTTGCAGTGAGGCATACAAATTTCTTTTTTAAAAAATTTGATAAAGTTTCCTGCAGAGGGGTGGATATGCCCTTTTATTTTGAAAGGCTCTTTTCCTCTAACATCTTGCTGCAGAAAGGCAGTAGCGTCCTCTAACATCTTGCTGCAGAAAGGCAGAAGCGCCCCTCTTTTGCTATAGAAAGGTGGAAGTGCCCCTTTTTTGCTGCAGAAAGGTGGAAGCACCCCCATTTTGCTACAAAAAGGCAGAAGCACCCCTGTTTTTGTTGCAGAAAGGCAGAAGCACCCCTATTATGTTGCAAAAAGGCGGAAGCACCCCAAAACAACATAGTTTGGAAGGTAAAACAGTCATTTTAGCTTTGTTTTTGCTCTCCTTTTTTGCTATTTTCAAGTAGTAACCCTCTAACATTATTTTGGAAAGAACATTGGTGTTTTCTTTGCTAACGTTTTGTAGCATATTATGGCGTAATTGACCAAGAACAAAGAAAAAGATAGCTAACATTTGTTTGCTGGGCCATCTATTTGATCAAATCTGCATAAATTATCCTTGTTGTTTTGGAACATAGTCTAACTAGGGGGAGTAAACTTCATTGCTTGTTGTGATTATTTATTCTTGTGTTACCAAAGGGGGTATTAATTTATTTTCACTTTCCCCTTGCACTTCGTGTGAGCCTAGGGAGTAGTTGGAAGCGGTTAGTGTCTTCTTTTTAGTGGGACCTGCTTGGGGATTTCATCACCCCAAGGGACGATTCCAACCACGCGTACCAGCGGGGTATATAAAGGGGGGAGAATGAAAGTTGTACCCCAATCCAGTCATGTCATAATTGGCAGAGCGTCGAAGCTAGGGCGATACCTAGATAGATGTGAAGAGTTGGTCTGAGCCTTTCAATATCTCACTGGGGTTCCCGACTCACGCTTGTGATGGGTTGGTGTTCATAGTTGTGCCTCACATACTGAGAGTATATCGAGGACTCCCTAGAAGCCTTGTGCATCCTAGATTAAGACCTTGCATAGCCATACCCTTAATATTAATCATAGGATTATGCTTGCTTGAAATGTTTTCTTGTGAAAAATCTATAAAATCTTTGATACTTTGGCCTTATTTTATCATTTTACATCTTTTCCATAGCCATTTCCATCACAACCAAGCTCTGTCTCACCGCAGAAAGGCATAAGCACCCTTGTTTTGCTGTAAAAGGGTGGAAGCGCCCCTGTTTTGCTGTAGAAAGGCGGAAGCACCCCTATTTTGCTACAGAAAGGTGGAGGCGCCCCTGATTCTACTACAGAAAGGTGGAAGCACCCCTATTTTTTTGCAGAAAGGTGTAAGCACCCCTGATTTACTGCAGAAAGTTGTCAACGCCCCTGATTTTAGCTGTAGAGGGGTGAATTTGCCCTCCTCAACACCTGAAATTGCCCCATTTGGATCTGTTTAGCCTCTAAACCATCATTTAACCCTTCTCAACCATTATCTCATCATCCTAAGCCTCTATATTGTCACTCTAAGCTTCCCAAAACCTCCATTTGATCCGTTTTAATCTCTATCTTATCATTCCAAATCTTTGTTTAACCATTATAAATCCCCACTCATTCTTCGCAATCATCTTCAATCCACCTGTTCATTCTAATTTCCTCATATTCCATTCAAAATTCTATACCATCACCTAGCAAACACCATCATTTTACCACCAAACACCACTCATAACCAAACTGCCTTAAACTTGTATTACAAAGAGGTTACCCAAATTGACCATAACATTTGAATTTGATTATTAGTCTTTAACTTTGACCCCAATCAATTCGCTTCCATCTTGAGGTGAATTCGGTGTCATAAGTTATAATCCTTGGCCCAATCAATCCATTCTTATCTTAAGGTGGATTCGGTGCCATAATCATTCTCTTAATCAATCAAAGCTCTAGGTGAGGATAAGAAGAGAGAAAAGAAAAAGTAAAGAGGTAAGTAAAAGATTTCCCGGGGCCGGGAAAATTATGTAAGGTGGTGTGGATGTAGGGATTTGTACGGTTCTGGACACATGAGTGATGGTCAGAGGTATTGACAGCGACTGTAGCAGCGATGACTGGCGTTGATCATGCGGTTTTAGAGCATGCAGGTTTATTGCACTTTTTAGAGGTGCTAGTGATGAGGGTTCATCGAATGATGCTAGCGGCCTTGATAGAGAGATGGAGCTCAGATACATCGACATTTCGTCTACCAACGAGGGAGATGACGGTGACACTGGAGGATGTATGGTGCATCTTGAAGCTCCCGATAGTAGGGTTACTACTTAGTGATGTGGTATGGAGAGGGGCCGAGTTAGAGCATACTATGATGGTGTTATTTGGACACATCAACCTGCCTTTATAGTGTTCGTAGTTGGATCTAGAGATGTTTGACAATGGGGGTACTACCTCTGCCTTTATTCCTAGGTGGTCTAATCAGTGGGATATTGTTACCAAATCATAGTAGGCGGTATTACAGTTTGAGGTTTATGGAGGTGATTCGACACATTGTTGAGTGGCATGAGGGATAGATCGCGTGGGGTATCTTTTTCCTAGCCTAGTTGTATAGGGATATGCATGTGATTTTCTACCGAAATATAGTGAGTTTGACACACATGACCCTTCTACAGGTGTGGGCATGGGAGCATATTATGGTGACGAGACTGATTGTGGTTAGGGAGGGAGAGAAGAATGATAGGGAGCTAGTGGCATGGGGGTATGGAGAGGCAAGGGGATGGATTTTGCGGCATAGGAGGTCGGGAGATATGGAGGGATGGAGGAGGATGATGGATGATTTGCAGGAGAGAGACATAGTATGGCGACCTTATATGTATCGAAACTTCAGGGGATGGAGGGAGCAGACTGAGAGGTAGAGAGGGTACTTTATGACCCAGTGCGTCCTGATTGGGATTCTTTCATGCATAGTGGAGATGCATCGACCAAATAGGGTGGTGAGACAGTTTGGGCTGACACAGGATATTCCTAGTGAGCCGAGGAGGTTTCAGTGACTCACTAGAGAGCGACCATGGGGGCCCGTGTTTAGACTGAGGGAGGCCAAAGTAGCATGGGCGGTGATAGTGCAGGTACCCTACCCTGGGAGATGTGTGGGAGTGGAGGATGCAGGGGTGATAGTACGATATGATTGGTGGTTGCACAACCATTGATGGGAGAGGATTACACCACTAGTACCTATTGTAGGAGCTGTAGGATTTGGATCAGAGGATGAGGGCTAGGGGGCTAGAGAGAAGAGAGGAAAGGCACAAAGAGGAGGAGAGAGGATGGAGGCTGTGGGACATTCAGCGAATAGGAGGAGGAGGAGGAGACAACGGAGGAGGGCTAGAGAGGTAGTACGACAGGAGGGTGGACCAGGTCCTGAGTTGGATGTGGGAGGATAGGTTGAGTTAGAGGTGGAGATGATATACTCAGTGGAGGGTAGAGCTGGTTAGCATACTAATATAGGAGATAGGGTATGATAGAAGAGAGTGTTGGTACAAGCTAAGCAGGGAGAGGATAGGCAGTAGGATGGAGGTCAAGAGGGGATGGAGGCCAGGATTCAGCCAGAGAGGATAGCGGGTAGCATACGACTGATGAGGGTATAGACCGTGACAGAGCAGGAGGGGATGGGAGGGGGAGGACAATAGGATTGAGCCTGAGAGGAGACTGAGGCCAGGAGTCACTCAGGGAGGATGGAGAGTAGGAGACGACAGAGGGGGGGCAGATTGTGACAAGGTAGGAGCTTCCCATTGTAGATATAGGGGAGAGTGAGGATGAGGAGCAGCCGGAGAGAGGAGAGTAGAGGAGGCTGATGAGAGTGGGGAGGCATGGTCAACTGCAGAGAGTTTGGGTCTGCCCTACTATGGAGGACTTGGAGGTTTAGCAGGATCGGGAGAGCAGGGGGGACAATGATGCTATGGAGATAGATGGAGATGTGTCGGATATGGATATTTGGGATGTAGAGCCTTTGGTGGTGGTTCCTGTCATTACCTTAGGATATTCGATTATTCAGGCAAGAGACACTACGAGGAGGCTTCAGAGCACAGATTAGAGGTTGAGGGTAGTAGAGGCAGAGGTGATCAGACTCAGAGTCGAGCTATCGAGAGTACCAATAGCAGGTCAGAGGGATTATGGAATGATGGTTGACCTCTTAACCACACAGGTCGAGGTGATGGGGAGGGAGAGAGAGAGTGCAGGTTGTCATACAGGGGATATGAGATGAGTTAGTCGCTGTCAGTTTTGACCGTGACAGACTACAGGCAGAGACTGTTATATTACAGGCCAAAGGGGAGGCAAAAGGGATGAGAGATCATGTGTCAGCAGGCAGTGGGCAGCAGGGGGTGATCTCCAGCAGGAGCGAGATGAGCTACAGGATAGAGTGTATTGCTTAGAGTAGATAGTGGGAGAGATGGGGGTGATGCAGGAGAGAGAGAGGCGGGCGAGGGAGCAGGCCTATATTATGCAAGTAGAGAGAGATGTAGCACAGGTACAGGCACAACCAGTGGAGGCAGAGAGGGATGTGGTACAGGTGCGGGTTCAGGTGTTGCAGAGTGAGAGAGAGTTGACAAAGGCACAAATATAGTCTCTCCAGAGGAGGAAAGAGGAGGTAGTTTTAGAGTTAGTAGCACTATAGAGAGAGTGAGATGTAGCAGTTTTGAGAGTGCAGGAGCTTCAGAGGGACATGGATGGAGTTGTGGCTTGGTCATAGGTGATACAGAGGGAGAGAGATGCTGCAGAGATACAGATGCAGGCGCTGCAGGGAGAGCGGGACGCAGTAGTGGCTCGGTGGCAGTCAGTCCAGGTTAGCGATGTGATAGGGATAGATACACAGGGGTTATAGGGGAAGAGGGATGCAGCAGTGGCTAGGTCAGTGGTTGTCAAGGAGATGAGAGATCGGGTTCAGGCAGAGATGGCATAGTTACGCCTAGCCCAGGAGGCCTAGGAGCAGGAGAGGAGAGTGATCATGAGAGATCGGGATAGATATCGTCAGGAGTGGAATTTCGCTCGGGTTTAGGTTGCGGAGGGAGAGGAGAATGCGAGGGAGGCAGGATTTTGGATGGCCGCGTACTACCATGCAGTGCCAGACCCGGCCTAGCGGATATTCCAGTATACTCGACAGACACCACAGATGTTGGCACCATCACAGTTGTTGGGGACAGGGACCCGAGGTTATAGTTATTTGCCGGGTGTTACACCAGGCAGGAGATCAGTACCAAATTCACCATAGAGATCAGATGTGGGTAGCTCATTCGAGAGGTGACAGGTTACTGAGTTTTTGACAGATGCAGGGTGGAGCATGTAGTATTTATCGACAGATATCAAAGATGCTCTACATCTCTAGATTTTGTATCTTATTTGATGATGTATGAGGGTTATATGTTGAATACATGGTAGATTTTGATGTATGATAGACCTATGACGTTCATGGTATTACTTTGATTATGATATGGGACAGCCCTTATTGACAATATGCCATATGTTTCTTTTTGTGATGGATGATTCATTTTACGCATGCACATGAATATGATATTTCCTTTTTATGTAGATGGATACTTTGGTTGATTTATGCACATGTTTATGATACTACAGGCCTATGTGGATATTTGAGTTGATTTATGCACATGTTTATGATACTACAGGCTTATGTGGATATATGAGTTGATTTATGCACATGTTTATGATACTACATACTTATGTGGATATATGAGTTGATTTATTTATGCTTATGTTTTATGATAATGGATGATTGGGTTTACGTATTTTTGGAATATGGATGATTTGTATAAATGTAGATATTCAGATGGTGATATGATTTATGCATGTTATATCTAGGATGACTTACGTGAATGGATTCCTAGTTGATTTATTGACATGTATGTATATGTGTATGATGGATTTTGTATGAACATTTTATAAATGCAGGATGTGATGTATTAGAAGCCTGGCACTTTGTAATGCAGGTGGCCATGCATGCATGGATCTAACATGTTGTGATGCAGGTGGTGATGTATGTGTGGTTAATAACATGAACCTAATATGTGATAATGCTTTTGTTATTTATAATGAATTAATGATGAAAGGAAATAACACATGGTCATAAGTGTCAATAAGAACTGACATGATAGTGGAAGATGGGTATGTAGTGATTGTGAAAGATGGGTGTAATTTGTCACCTGTCAAAAACTTTTATTATCCTAAGAAGAATGGGAGAGAGTGGGATAGTTTTGCACAACCA
The DNA here is from genome assembly GCA_007258455.2 of Sequoia sempervirens. Classification (NCBI taxonomy): domain Eukaryota; kingdom Viridiplantae; phylum Streptophyta; class Pinopsida; order Cupressales; family Cupressaceae; genus Sequoia; species Sequoia sempervirens. The sequence continues at coordinate 602,970,516 of VDFB02047230.1, forward strand.
AAATCATAGGGTGAATGCAATGCAACAAATGATGAAATACAATCCTAACATGAGTTGCCATCTTCGGAGCACTAATTTTTGCTATAGCATAAGATACCGGATACCCTATCATGTAAGATCAAGGCGAGTTGGCATCCAATGCATGAAACAGACACAACAAACATAAAGGCTACCCCAACACCCCAAGGGCATGATGACCTTGGTTGGGCCAGGTATTGGGATAACCACAAACACACAAGGATGCCCCAGCGTAACACAAGACCTCAGGGATCTTGGTGGGTACTACATGGGACAATCGAGAAGACATCAACAAAGAAAAGACCAAGATAAACCCCTATGTTGACTAGTCAAAGCACACCATGATATGATGGATCAAGGCGACCATGACAAGTGTTGATAGTGAGCTCAAATGACAAATAAATTCCAAAACATCAAAAGATCACAATCAATTACAAAATGTCATTTGCCATAGGATCAAGGGGATGGATGGGATTGATGAGGTCTGCTAGGAAGGATGCATCCTGTTGAGACCGACAATGGATACTAAACTAGAATGACCCAGTTTGATGCCAAATATTTTTCATTAACCAAATCTTTCGATAATATTAGGATTTTATTTGAGAATAACAAGCCAGATAAGGACACAGACTGACACATCCTACAGACCTAGGGGCTCGAGGGCCGATCAAATATTAGCCTTGCCTACGTAAAAGCGTAGAGCCCTCGTAGTTCATGAAAAGACTATGGATAAAGCGGAAAGAGGATAGGGAAGACAGATGATAGATGACTAGCATGTGATGGTCATAATACCCCGGGGGTAGATCAAATGATTAGCCTTGCCTACGTGACAACATAGGGGCAATGTAGTTCGATAGGTGATATGATAGGATGAGATCTAGATGGAGACTGACACAATGGATAATCCGATGTGATGACATAGATCGACTGACAAGGGGGATGAACGACATAAGCTCAGGATGGGAGATAGGCAAGAAGGGTCATCCAATGGTCAATCAATATATACCAAGCGGCCAAGGATTGGATGGGTGAGGACGACAGTGCGGATGAAAGCATAAAATAACTAGGATGCCAGGTAGATAATGATTAAGCCCTCTACGGATGATGCCTATTACCAGGTTTTCACCATCCATACTTATCCAAGGTTCCACCAAGAGGTGGTTTTCACCATAGGAAAAACTTATTTCTCTTTACTATTTTCTCCTTTTCTCCTTTTTTTTTAATTTTTTTTAATTTTTTAATGATTAGGTGGGGTTACCGAGTGGATTTAGGTGTAGAACTTCTTCAGATGCATGATATTGATGGGCTCTTCAAGGGGCTCTCCTTCAAGAGTAGTCAACCTATATGCCCGAGATCCATATTTGGCAGCTATGATATAAGGCCCCAACCAGTTGGCCTCAAATTTTCCCTTTTTATCACGATCCTGTTGAGTGCGCTGGTTCTCCTTAAGAACAAGATCACCAACCTGGAATTGTCGAGGATGAACTTTTTTATTGTAATTACGTTTGAGCCGGTTTTGGTATGCTTGCAGATGATCATAGGATTTTATTCTTCATTCATCCAGTAATTCTAGTTGTGCAAGCCGTGCAACATGAGCATCCTCTTCGCTGATAAGATTCTTTAGAGAAATCCTCAGTGATGGGAGCTCAACTTCAATTGGCAAGATGGCTTTGGCACCATATACTAAAGAATACGGGGTGGCACCTGTTGGGGTACAGATGGATGTGCAATATGCCCAGAGGGTGGGATGAATATGGAGGTGCCAATCTTGGCCCGTGTTATTGACAACCTTTTTTAGGATGCGGATAAGGGTCTTGTTGGTTGCTTCTACCTGATCATTACCCTGGGGGTAATAAGGTGTTGACTAACGATGTTGGATATGAAAGGTGTCGCAGAGGTGTTTCATGGCTTGGTTTTTGAAGGGTTTTCCATTATCAGAGAGGATGGTGGATGGGATACCATATCTGTAGAGAATATGGTAAAGGATGAATTTTGAGATTTGGATACCAGTGATTTGTGAGAGTGGTATTGCTTCCACCCACTTAGTGAAGTATTCAGTGGCAGTACTTTTGAATGTATGGCCATTGGATGATGGTGGGTAAATCTTTCCAATCAAGTCAAAACCCCATTGAGAGAATGGCCATGGTGCTAGGAGGGGTTGAAGATCCTGTGCTGGAGCATGAATTAAAGCTGCATGTTGTTGGCAGGGAAGGCATTTCTTCACAAATTCATGCTCTGATGTGGGCTAGTAATATCCAGCTCACAGAATTTGTTTGGCCAGAGCCATACCATTTGAATGAGCTCCACAAACACCACTGTGTACTTTCATTAATGCAGTGTGGGCTTCAGTCTCATTCAGACATCTAAGGAGGATTCCATCATACCTGTGACAGTAAAGTGTATCACCAACGATAATGTATCGAGAAGAGCGATGAACGAAGGATTTGCGTTGATTGCATGTAAGATTCGAGGGTATAATATTATCATGGAGGTAGGTGTATATGTCCTGGTACCATGGGGAAGTGGGACCCACAATGTTGCACACCATGTTAGTCTCAAGGATATCATATGCTAGGATTAAAAGTTGTTCCACAAGGAATTTGCATTTCATCTGATCTTTAGGCATGTCAATCAGGGAGCCGATAGTGGCCATTGCATCAGCTACTTTATTTCGTACCCTAGGAATTTCTTCAAATTGTATAGAGGTGAAATATTTCTTGAAATCATCCACCATGCGCTTTTAGGGTAATAGCTTATCATCTTTGGTTAGGAACTCATCATTAACCTGCCTAATGACTAGTAAAGAATCACCAAAGACTTTCAAATGAGTTATGTGCCACTGTTTTGCAATTCAGAGGCCGGTGAGGAAAGCTTCGTATTCTGCCATATTGTTGGTACACAGGAATGCTATCCTGAATGATTTTGGAATGTAGTCACATTGAGGGGTAACTAATAAAATCCCTGCACCTGATCCATTATGAGTATAGGAATCGTCAAAATACATTGTCCAAGTTGGTGCTTCTGTAACTATGTAGACTTCTTCATCTGGGAATTCAGTGTCTAGAGGGTAAGCATCTACTAATGGTGCCTCAGCCAACTCATCAGCTATGACCTGTCCCTTTATGGCTTTCCACTTCACATACTCTATGTCAAATTTGCTCAAGAGCATGACCCACTTGGCCATGCGGCCAGTCAAAGTGGTTCTAGATAGTAAATACTTCAGTGGATCAATTTTAGCAATTAATTTGACTGGATGGCTGAGCATGTAATGTCAAAATTTATGTGTGTTGAAGACTAGCACAAGGCAGGCCTTTTCCATGGGGAGTAGTTTAACTCATAGCCAACCAACGTCTGACTGATGTAGTAGATCGCCCTCTCTTTTGATGATTCATCATGTTGTGCCAACAATGCCCCTAGTGCGGCTGAAGTGGTAGAGATATACAGCAGGAGAGGTTTCCCTAGAATTGGGGGTATCAAGATCGGAGGATGAGCTAAGTATTCTTTGATTTTATTGAAACCTATTTGACATTGTTGGTTCCATTGGAAGGTGGAGCCTTTCTTTAGAAGATGAGTGAATGGCTGACACTTATCCGTGAGCTGGGCTATGAACCGATGGATGGATTGCATCTTCCCTTGGAGACTCCTTAACTGTTTCAGATTGTCTGGGGGTGGCATGTCTAGGATAGCCTTCACCTTGGCAGGATCAACTTCAATACCCCTTTGGGAGACGATAAAACCCAACAGTTTTCCTAACGTAACCCCGAAGACACACTTTTTTGGATTTAGCTGCAACTTGTACTGCTCTAATCATTCAAAGATCTTTTTTAGGATGGTAGGATGTTCTACTCATGTTCTATATTTCCCTAACAAGTCATCAACATAATCCTCCATGATGATATGGATGAGGTCATGGAAGATGACTGTCATTGCCCTCTGATATGTCTCCCTCGCATTTTTGAGACCAAAGGGCATAACATTGTAACAAAAAGTACCCCAAGGCATTGTGAAGGCGGTCTTGTGTTCGTCCTCAAGTGCAATTTGAATCTGATTATAACCAGAGAAGCCATCCATAAGGGATAGCATCTCATGACCTGCTGTGAGGTCGATCAACATGTCAATGTTAGGCAGAGGGAAGTCATCTTTTGGGCAGGCCTTGTTAAGATCCCTGAAGTCTGTACAGATCTAAATATCTCCATTTGGTTTGGAAACTGGTACCATATTGGAGATCCACTCAGAGTAGTCAATTGGTCTGATAAAACATGCATCCAGTAACTTTTCCAATTCCTTCTTGACTAACAATGCTACCTGTGGGTGCATCTTGCAGAGCTTCTATTTGACAGGCTTGGAATTAGGGCGAACATCTTGATGGTGGACCACTAAAGCGGGGTCCAAGCCTGACATGTCTGAATATGACCAAGAAAAGTTAACAACACCCTCTTGGAGTAACTGGACAATGACTGCATATTCTGTATTTGAGAGTGATTTAGCTACATAGGTGATTTTAGGATTTGCAGCAGTACCCAGATTAACTTCTTGAGTCTCTTCAATTAGGATGGATGATCGTGTAGAAAACTGAGTTCCCACAAGGGGAAGATGAACATCTCCATCCTCCAGTGCCTCTTTGAGGTTTTTTCCATCAGATTTGTCCTTTGTTTTTACTTTTTCAAGGTCAGGGAGTGCCTCGGGGAGGTTTTCACTAGCTGATCATTTTTTATTTTTCTTGTTCTTATTTTTGCGACTGGAGTGTTCATCCTCCCTCAATCCCATGAGGTTGACATATGTATCTGTAGACATATTGATGGGTATGCTTTCACATAGGTCCCAATCAATAAGCTCAGGGTGGTGAAGGGATAGGTTAATGGTATAGACGGATAAGCATTCAAACATGGATGACAGGTCAGTGTGATCAACGTCATCATATGCACGTATGATGGATTCTTCCTCAGGTATGTCTTCCAATGAGCCATCGTTCATGGCGACACAATTGGAAATATTAGATGATGTTGTAGGGATTTTCTATTTTCTATCATACCCAATGCCTATGTTCTTTGGCAGCTTTGACATATCAATAGGTTGCAACCGCCCTTGTTCTTCTTTACCTAGGCCCCTGCCTTGGTAGTTATAATTTTCTACAAACTTAGCTGACCACGGATATGCTTCCTGAAAATATTCCTTTAGAGGAGGATCCAGTTGGGGTTCTTCTCGGTAGACCCATTGGCTTATATCCTCTTCTGGTACATCTATCTTGACACTAGGGCATCTAAAAGTGGTGGTACAGATGTTTCTACCACTGAAGGTGACAGTCTTGTCTTCCTTTGGAGTAGCGTGTGAAGGTTGACCATACTCATGTGGTGAGGGTGGCATGGTTGCTACATTGAGAGCAGTATGCATTTCGTATTCACCACACCCTTTGTTAATGATCTGGACTTTTGTGACTGTAGGATCAGTGGTGGAAGATGGAGTGGTTATTGTGGTGGAGGGTGGATTAGCGGATGATGACTGGGATGCCCCCATTTCAACCTTGGTAAAATAATGTAAATGGGAAAATGATGCTTCTAAAGTGCGGCAATATTCAAATGGTTGGGGGTCAGCATAGATGGTGACTTCTTGTCCGTTGACCAAGAATTTTAGGCACTGATGGTACATGAAGGGGACGGCTTGCATAGCATGGAGCCATGGGCGGCCAAGGAGGAGATTATATGGCAAGTCCAGATCAAGGACATGACAGGTAATGTATTGAACCACATGTCCCACTTGGATAGGAAGACTAATAATTCCTTCTAAATTCCTTTCTGCATTATCATAGGCCTTGATTGTGATGATCTGATTACTTAAATATGCTTGAGTATACCCCACTTGTTTTATGAATTTCAAAGTACACAATTTGAGGGCAGAGCCATTATCTACCAAGACCCTTTTTATTTTATGACGAGCAACCACAACTTCAATATGCAAGGGGCGATTATGATTGAAATCAATGTTTGGCATGTCATTTTGGTTGAAGTGTAGTTGATGAGATAAAGTCAGGTGTCCTACCAGAGCTTGGAATCGTGTAGGATCAATGTCATTAGGTACATGGGTTTCCTGTAGAGCTCTGTTGAGGATTTGTTGATGTACAGGGGAAGACTTAAGTAAATCCAAAATGGAGATATGAGCAGGGGTCTTTCCTAAGTGATCAAGGATGTTGTACTGAGAGCTTACAGGAGTTGATTGGGTGGGTGTGGAGGCTGTAGGGACAGTGATGTGGGCTCATCGTGTAGTAACAATACACAAAGGGTCTTTGGCTTTGACATGTATCATGGATACATGAGGTTTTACTTGCTCAATGTAATGAATAATACCCTCGTAATTGAGGGGTACATTCTTATAGTTCACGTTATTTGCGTTGTTGTCTTGAGGATTACTATTGGAGGTGCTCGGGCCTTGATTATGGTGTGGAAAGGTGTTTTGATATATCTGCAATTGAGCATTGGACGATGAGGCCTGACTAGTGTCAACCTTGATATCTCCTCGATCAATGAGATCTTGGACATAGTTTTTCAGACCTTGACACTTATTCAAATAGTGTCCTTTGATTTTATGGAACTCACAATATTCATTTTCCCTAAACCATGCAGGCTTGGCTTTGGATTCATCAAGTGGCTTGGTGATAGGATGCGTGATTAGATAATTGACCTATAAAAATTTATTGAAGACAACACTTAGGGGTTCCCCTAATTGAGCATACTAGCGCTTAGTGTTCCCTTGGCTGTTTTGATTTGATTGTTGAGGAAGACGAGGTGCCCCCTACGGTACAGATATGGCATTAGGTATAGAGGGTTTTTGTCTAAGGGTTGTGTTAGCCACTTGGACATGTTTAGTATCAGTCATGCCATCATTCACTGCGTTCTTGTTCTTGTTCCAAAAACGTGGCTTGTCAACAAATGACCTTTCGTTATCATGGCTATGTATTTTAATGTGCCCTTTGGCAACAAGGGCACGTTCAAGGATAGGTCCCTTTTCCACTATTTTCGTAAAAGTGGTGACACAATGTAACCTAAAGTTATGAACCATGTCGGGATGAGAATTCTCCATGAAGAGAGTGACCATGTCCTTCTCTTTTAGAGGGGTTTTCATTTAGCTTGCTAGCGCATGCCACCTTTGGAGGTAGCTAGTAAAGGTTTCCCCTTCACGTTGTTTCTCTTTGAGAAAATCTAAGGTGTCAGTGTCCTCCAAATTGAAGGAGAAGTAGGAGACAAACTTTTCTGACAGGTTCGCAAAAGATTTTATGGATCCTTTTTCGAGGGTCATGAACCACTCTAGGGCGTTACTTGCCAGGCTTCATGGGAATAGGTGCAAGAGATAGTTGTCATTGTGCATAACCTCTTGACATTGGGAGTAAAACTCGTGCAAGTGGGCCTTAGGATCTTTGTTCCCCCTATATTTGTCAAACTTTGGCATTTCAAAATGTTTAGGGAAGGGGATCAATGAGATGAAGAGATCGAATGGATATGGGCATATGTCTTCGAATTTGAAAAATTGTTTGTCAGCCCTAGCTTGAAGATCCTTTAGAGCGGCTTTGATTTCCAACAGATCCGAGTTGACCGATGGCGGGTTGGGGGGATGTTGATGATAGGATGATAAAGGATCTTGCTAAGTGAGTGTCGGGTTGTTGAAGTATGGATTTTGATAGTTGGATGATGACATGCCTTGTTGGTAAGCCGGGGGATTTTTCTGATATGGGGGCTGTTGTTGTGGGGTATAGTACAGATTTGTTTGATAAAAGTGTGGGGTAAGTTGTTGAGGAGCTTGGATGGGATGTTGCAGAGTGGTTTGTTGGTGTTGAAGGTACTATTGTGATTGTTGGGAGGCCACATAAGGTGGTCGTAGATGAAATTACTGCTGATTATGATAGTAGTAGTGTTGAGGGGGTTGTTGTTGTGATGTCAATTGTTGTGTGGGCCGAGATGGGATGTTGTGTTTTGATTGAGCCTGCAGACGTAAAATGGATGCGAGAAAGGGGGATATGGTCTGAGCGATAGGTCGAGATGGATTGCCTTGTGGTTGGTAGGGTAGTTGTTGTGAAGAGACCAAAGAATTATGCATGGGTTGTTGCTGATGAGATGGCTGAGATAGCATAGAAGCGTTTTGTAAAGGGGGTTGTTGGGTACCACCTGGAACATTCAGCTGGGATGTGCCATGTGGAGGTAATTGAGGTGGAAGATTGGATTGATGAAGTTGTTGAGATGTATATGAAGGTGATGGTAGAGTTGCGGCCGTAGGAGGTGGAAGCAATGTGGTAAAGGGGGTGCCCCTAGTGTTGACGGTAGGCTGATTCAAAAGAGGTGGTGCTATTAGCGTTAATGGCGCAGGTTGTGGAACATTTTGTGGCATACCATAGGCGAAAGGATTATTGGGATCAGGCACTTGAGGACCCCCCATAACTGAGATTGGAGCGTGTGGTGGGTGGTTAACATGATAGAGAACAACATTGCCAAATTTAGGTTGATGCCAACCCTCAACCGGAGGAATATTGGGGATGTACGAACCCTCTGGTGTATTTTGTGAACGTTGGGGTACATCAGATGTGGAGCTCCTATATTTGGATAAGTCAACACCTGAGGAGGTTTGACACCCTTCTCAATTAGGTGGGCCAAAATTTCTTCCCCATGTTTTTCAAATAAGCGGTCAGTCATTTGTACATTCGCGGGATTACTAAAATGTTCCTCAAGCGTGAGTTCGGGTTGATTAGCCATACTCTCTTCACCGTGTGGTGAGTTGTTCTTATTTTCGGTGTTGGAGTGTGATGAAGTACCATTATGAGGATCTTGGGGGATATTGTTAGGATCTTGAGCAATATTTGTACCATTGGTGGGATTTGTATTGTTATTAAGGTCTTGAGACATGTTCGCTTGGGAATTTTGACCTTGTTGTTGTGTCATTTGTTTCTTAACTTGTGACCTAGTTTTAACGAGCATGCAAATGTGCTATGGGTGGATTATAAGGATGTTTTTGATGAATGATTTGATTGTGATTGGATTTAGATCAGATTTTGTTGGATTGGATTGGATTTTGATTGGGTCTGATTTTGATTGGATAGATTGGATTGGATTGGATTTTGATTGGATAGATTGGATTGGATTGGATTGGTTAGATTGGATTGGATAGACGTGATTTGATTGATTGGATAATTTGGTCAAATGATTGGGTTTGATAGATTTGGATGATTGAATGGGTATGATTGGATGATGAAGGATGTGAGAGACCCTAAATTTAATCAAAGAAATTTACCCCTAATGACCTAGAGCATTGATCGATTAAGTGGATGATCACGGCACCAAATCCACCTCAAGATAGAAATGGATTGATTTTAGCTGAGGATGATAACTTATGACACCGAATTCACCTCAAGATGGAAGTAAATTGATTTGGGTTGAATTTAACGACTAATAATCAAATTCAAGTGCTAAGGTCAATTTGGGTAACCACTTTGTAACACAAGGTTAAGGCGGTTTGATTATGGGTGGCGTTTATGAGATATGGGTTTGGTGATGTAAATGGTAAAATTTTGATGTTCACTAGGTGATGATATAGGCTTTCGAATGGATTATGGGAAAACTTAAAATGAGCGAATGGATTGAGGATGTTTGTGGAGAATAAATCAGGATTTAGAATGGTTAAACAGAGGTTTGTAATTATAAATGGAGGTTTGGGATGATGAAATGGAGGCTTGGAATGATAAAATGGAGGTTTGGTATGATGAGAAAAGGTTGGGAATGATTAAATGATGGTTCAGAGGCTAAACGGATCCAAATGGGGCGATTTCGGCTATTCAGGAGGGAAAATTTGCCCCTCTGCAGTAAATCAGAGGGCACAGTCGCCCTTCTGCGGTAAATCAAGGGGCGTAGTCGCCCTTTTGTGGTAAATCAGGGGTGCAGTTGCCCTTCTATGGTAAATCAGGGATTTGGTTTGATGAAAATGACTATGGTAAAGACTTTAAAATGACAATAATAAGGCTAATTTGTCAAAGAGTTTACTGGTTTCTCACAAGAAAACACTTTCAAGCAAATACAATCCTATGATTAGTGTTAAGGGTATGGCCAAAGAGGTCTTAATATAGGATGCACAAGGTGTCTAGGGAGTCCTCGATATACTCTTGGTATGTGAGGCACAACCATGAACACTAGCCCATCACAAGCGTGAATCGGGAACCCTAGTGAAATACTGAAGGCCTCAGACCAACTCTTCACATCTATCTAGGTATCACCCTAGCTTTGACGCTCCGCCAATTATGATGCGACTAGATTGGGGTATAGCTTTCGCTCTCCCCCCTTTATATACCCCACTGGTACACGTGGTTGGAATCGTCCCTTGAGGTGATGAAATTCCCAAGTAGGTACCACTATAAAGAAAGCACTAATCGCCTCCAACTACTCCCCAGGCTCACACGAAGTGCAAGGGGAAAGTGAAAACAAAATAATGCTCCCTTTGGGTAACACAAAAAGATAAACACAGCAAGCAATGAATATTACTTCCCCTAATTAAACTATATTCTCATAATAATGAAAAGAGCAAGGATAGCTTTAAAAAAAAAACTGAGCAAATGGATAGCCCCTCAAGAAAATGTTAATTGTTTTATCCCACTTTCTTCATCAATTTCACAAGAATATGCTGTAAAAAGTTAGAAAAAATACCAATATCCTTGCAAGAAACAGTGTTAGGGGGTTAGTACCTAAAAATAGCAAAAACTGAAGCTAAAATGACAGTTTTACCTTCCTAAATGTGTTGCTTTGCGGTGACAAGAGGGCGCAGTCACCCTTTTATAGTAAATCAAGGGGCACAGTCACCCTTCTACGGTAAATCAGGGGCACAATTGCCCTTTTGTGGTAAATCAGGGCGCAATTGCCCTTATGTGGTAAATCAGGGGAACAGTCGCCCTTCTCTAGTAAATCAAGGGGTGCAGTCACCCTTCTGCGGTAAATCAGGGGCATAGTCACCCTTCTACAGTAAATCAGGGGTGCAGTCGCCCTTCTGCGGTAAATAAGGGGCACAGTCACCCTTTTGTGGAAAAGTGTTAGCATAGTAAGTTTAACTAAGAGGCGTAGTTTCCCTTTTGTAGAAAATGTTAGTACAGAAAGTTTAGCCAATGGGGCATAGTCGCCCTTCTACAAAAAATGTTAGTACAGAAAGTTTAACCAAGGGGCGTAGTCGCCCTTCTATAGAAAATGTTAATACAGAGTTCATCCCAAGGGGGCATAGTCGCCCTTCTATAGAAAAACAGAGGGCACAGTCGCCCTTTTATAGTTACCAGGGGGGTGCAGTCACCCTTCTATGGTCACCAGGGGGTGCAGTCGCCCTTCTGTTGTCACCCAGGGGGCGCAGTCGCCCTTTTGTGACGTAATCCTACAAAAAGCTAAACAACAACAAATGTGAAATATAGGAACCCACTTTCAAGTCCCACCTAGCATGCCAGAAATGTGATATCAAAATGTTTAACCTATTCTAACCAACTAAAATGCAATAGAAAAACATAAAGAAACACCTCAAGATTAGCCTAAGAAATTTGTAAATGCAAAGAGGAAAAGTGTAAAATGATGTTAAATAGATATACCTCCTTTTTGCAGTTGAAACTCCTTGGTTGGCCCTTTATTTTGATGTGCTTTGTATGCTCCTTGATGGCTCTTGATATGGCTAAATGCAAGCTTTTAACTATATGCTTGGATGTAGATGAAAATGGATGAAATTGATGGCTAGATGAGTGCTCAAAATGGCAGAATTTAGTTGCAAAATGACTAAGTGTTGTAAATGCCTTAGAGGAGGGGGTATTTATAGATAAACTTGAATTCTCTAGAGAATTCAATGGTTGATATTTATCCAAAAAAGCCAAGATGAAGGGCTAAGGTGAGTTGAGGACTCACACACCCTCACATTTTGACATGTGGAATGTGAGATGGCTAAGGGTGAGATGATGTGTAGGTGATGTGGAAGGGAAGTACATGATGTGGAGGAAGGACAAGTACCTTCCAAGTACCTTAGGGAGTGAGAAGATTTCCTCAAAAAGGAACTTTTTGTCCCCAAGTGGGAGTGAAAATGACATTTGAAGAATTTTGGAATTTCTCAAAAATCTCCATGGGAAAAGAGAAAGTGGTTGGAGAAATAAATGTGAATTAAAAATTCACATTCATAGGAGAATCTAATGGATAAGAGAGGGTCTCCAAAAAGGTGGGAATTGGTCACATGTGCATGAGGTGACAAGTCAAATATTCTAGAAGCTTTGGAAAGATAAAATGTGAATTAAAAATTCACATGGGGAAGAGAGACCTAGGATGAATAAAAGTGAATAAAAAATTCACATATGAAAGAGGGTCAATGCCCAGAAAGGAAAATGGAAAGATTGACTAAAAACTGGTGCTAAAAGTGGCTAATGACTTTGATTAAAGTTGTGCAAATACTTGATTATGATAATCAATGGAAGATTAGAGACAAGTGGCAAATGTAGGAGGATGTGACATTAATCCTTGATTAAGAGGATGCACACCCTAATTATGAATTAATTAAATTAATCCTAATTAGAGATGGATTATGAAGGATGTGACAAGGAGAGAGAAAAGAAGAATTTTAAATTGATTTTAATTCAAAAAGATTAAAATGACTAAATTAAATAAATTGGTGTATTTATTTAATTTAGAGAGGAGAAAGCCAGATAAAGTGTTTAATTGTTACTTAAATACTTTAAGAATCTTATGTGGGAAGTGTAATATTAATTAAATAAATTAATATTGACAGAATTGATGAATAAAGAGGTACATATGGGAGTGATCAAATTTGAGTGTCTATAGTATAATTGTAGCTAATAACATAATCTTATTTTAATGTATTTGTAAAGTATAGATTTCATTAAAGAAAATAGTTCGACAATCATTCCTTTCAAAAGGGGATCAAAATAGATAGCTTAATATTGGAACCTTGAGCCTATGTTATGAGTAGAGTCATTAAATGCTTGGTATGGATGGGGTTACATTAAGGGTTGGTTTTGAAAGGATTCCTTATATGGCGAACTTGTAGTGGTCAAGGAAATAAGTAAATAAATAGTGTGAAACCTCTTCTCTTGTTCTTACCACCACCAGGAGGACTGTGTTAGTGTTGATGTTTTGCGTGATCTCATAGGTATAGTTTCTTTTGTTAAGAATAGGCCTTTTATAATTTATATGTCAATATTGGATGTGTTTGAGTATTTTGTGCATCAATTATTTATTCTAAAATTCTTGGGAGATTCCATAGGTGTACCAACAATATAACCTTTTCTTTACCCTTATTAAATAGTGTAAGATAGCTTCATTGGAGCATGATCAAAGTGTTGTTTAAAATTCATCCTGATTAATTGGGCCTAGATGATATATATATTACTGTTGACCTAGCGAATGTTGGATCAAGTATGGTGTTGCCTAGTCTTTGTATTTATTATATCTTGGTGAAATCAATGGTGAGATAAACCTTTGTGTTAAACATCATTTTTGACCAACTTGATTTATGTGAAAGTTAAAAGTGTCGAACTATGGTTCCTCTATGAATTATATACGTAGGAAAGGTTGTCCAAGATGAGCCCCCAAGGAATTAGGTTTGGCCCCTAGGATTTTTTCTCTTATTATTCTTGAGTTTACTACTGATATATATATGTTATTGATGGCATGTGACCTATATAATTTTTTTCAAATTAACTTTGGGTTGGTTTGACTATTTAAGTGTACCTCGGTGATGTGGATTCCATGTCTCCTCTTGAATTGACCATGATGGTCTAAGAAATTTACTTATCTAACTAAAATAATTATAGTTTATGTCTAGTTGAAATTTGTTTGCCTTGTTTAGTGCCTATGTTGGTAGCAAACTTTGAGGGTTTTTCCAACATAAGTGAACAAAATTTGAAATTTTTGTTTTGTTCTTAACTATATTTTGGTGTAAAGTTTTTGGCATTATAGAACAATGCTTAATTTTGGGTACTCTATCCAACTATTATGAAAATTTAGCACAATACCACCAAAATTTAACACCTTTTATAAATATGAGACCATTTAAGCCCTAAACTCAAAAATGTCAACATTTTGGTGACCTCGAACAAATGTTTTCTTTCTAAACACTAGGATTCAATGGCCTTAAGTAACCTATTGGGAATTTTTGTAATAAATAATATAAAATATCCCTAAGATATTAGCCTAGGTTAGAAAAAAACAACTAAAACTACCTCAAACAACAAGCAACATGAGGAAAAACACAAAAGTACCTAAAAGATAAAATTTAGTCCATCAATGAGAATAAAGGCATTTCAAGTCCATTAATACATTTTTCCTATACATCTTGTAAATTAGTTTGTAGCTATAAAAACCTACCTATGACCAACATTGGATGGTTGATTTATCATGCCAATGATGTCTAAACCATATTGGATAAAAGGTTGATATGTTTGGATAGGAGGAAGAGGAAGAACACCTAGTATTTTTTTTCCTATCAAATAAGTACACATTTTGTAACTTCTTACCCACTTGTGAGCATCTTTAAATAAATTAGGCCAATAATCACTACTCCTCATGATTTTAATAGAAGTGTTCCATAGTGAAAAATGACTTCCTAAAATACTATTATGGAATTATTGAAGCAATTTTTTAGTCTAATCTTAAACTCAATACGTATCAATAGATCTCCATTAATATATTTCTTGAATAAAAAAAAAATCAATGAGGATAAAATCAACATAATACAATATGAAATACCTTATTTTTTATTGTTTTAAACCATGTGGATACTCACTTGTTTGTAAGAAAACAACCACACCATGACACTAACTATTTAAAGTGTCAAGCTTAGCTAATTGAGCCTCTTGTAGAGTGTACATTACTTGAAAATTATTAGTTTCTAGGACTACACCCCACTATCACACAATTCTTTATGTCTTACAAGCTTGGGGATTTTGATATTTGCATCATAATTCATGACTATATTAATCTACCCAACTCTTTTTTCACTTACATCTCTACTCAACAAAAACTTTTTCACCAAGATGATTAAACACTAGTTGTATCTTATTGTTTGAAAGTATATATCTACATTTTTTAAACAAAGGTATACTTGAGTTCAATCTTTAATTTCTTCACTAAACAAATTCTATTGAATGCATTATTTGGTCATTGTTATATTGAGAAAAGATAGTTGATACACTTCCTTCACCTCTGAATTGATTAAGAATGGAATATTTAACATAGTTAGGATTAGCTAGAGTAGGATATTGATAAATAGCTTATTTTGTATCGTCAACTATCCTTACATTTCTTCTTCTATTTGAATACAATGTTTTTTAAGAATGGAGGTAAGAGCCTTATCCATAGAAGCAAAATATAGTAGGTATCTCCTCAAAAAATTAACACTTCCTAGGAAACTTTGAAGAACCTTCTTATGACTTGGAAGAGGAAGGGAAAAATAACACTTACCCTTTCTAGATAAATTGCAATACTCACTTTCAAGGCTATGTGTCCTAAAAATCTGATCCCATTATAATAAAAGCACATTTCTTAGGATTCAATGATATGCCAAATTATATAGACACCTACCAAAAAGGTTCTTCAAACAAACCAAGTGTTCATGTGCATGATTTAAATAAATAGATAGATCATCCAAATATACCAAAATTATGTCATTCATTAAAGGCCTTTGAAGTTGAAATCCATTGCCTTTGAAATTTTTGAACTAGAAATGGTTAACTAAAAAGACATCTTCTTATAAGCCATAGTGCCTCATTTTGTGGTAAAGGTTATCTTCAATTGATCTGATTCTTGGAAAAGGATTTGGTTTTACCTTCAATATCCATCTAAGAGAGAACCTTTTAGTTCCCACTACTATTTGAAGGGTTCTTTCCATATAGTGAATTGGATAATAATCCTTAAAGGATGTTTTATTTAAGTCTAGAATGTCCACAAAAGCCTAATTTCTATGAAAAGGGTAAATAAAATGACTATATCATTATGAAAAAGGAAGATAAATTACAAAAAAATATATTGATTCTCATCAAATGATATTCATTGTAATAAAAGTAGCTTCTTAAAGCCTTTCATTTTCTTGTAAAATAAACTAACCTATGTATATGAAATAACTTCCTAACAAAATAACTTTGTTTTATTTACTAACAACAAACTAACCTTTCTACTTCTAATGATGTAATAAATAAACATCCACTCCCTTAAGAGTTGAGAATAGCAACCCTTCTAGAAAATTTTATGGAACACCTCCATCAATTCTCCTCACTCACTTAGGAAACATCGAGCTGACTATATTAGTGAGTCTATTCACTATCAAACCTATAAAACATATGTACAAAAAGAGAGAAATAAAATATCCCCTCCATGCATAATGAGAGAACAACTTTCCTTTGAAATTCCACATATCCTATGAGTGTGTCAAGAACCCTCCTCTAGTGTTGTGCACAATGAGAGAATAACACTCCTATGAGAGTCCACATATCCTTCAAGTGTGCCAATATCCCTTCTCTAATGTTGTGGGAACCAATCCCTCCCTTTTTTTATAGAAAATAACTTCAATCAACATAGATACATTAACTACACCCACAAGCTCTACTAAGATTCCAATCCCCCTTACTCCATGGAGTGACAAAAATGTGAAATGGTGCTTCTCATGCAATGTGTCATATTTGAGTGAGAAGATAGATTGAGATGAAAAAATTCTCTATCCTTTATTGACTCTAGCCTTCAATTGGAGCCTATTAAACTCTATCCACTTTATTTCACATGTGATGCTTTGAAATCATTTTCAAATGTACCATTGATGGTATCAAGTACGCAAGAATTGTATGAAATATCCATGTGATATTTGGCCATATATGAAAAACATAAAATAACTTGATAGAAAAAAACCCACATTTTATGAAACTTTAATCTATTAAGCCTTCATACACCTTTTTTACAAACTTTTACAATGTTAAATAACCCAAGGGATTCAAACCAACACCCCTACATTTACATACATCCAAACATAAATATAAAAGAATAATTTAATATTGACATTCAAATTGAATAATTTATACTGATATTTCTTAATAAAATTCTTTGAATGCATGTTTAATCAATCTACAATAGATAGAACATAGGCAAAGCTAAGAATACTATGGTTTTTCTCTAGTGGTGCAAAGATTCAATGACTCTATATATGGGGAAAAATATTCTAGTTCTCAAATGAATCTTCTCACAAAAAATGTCCTCTTTCAAATACTATCATGAATATGAAAAGTGAAAGGTCATTTTCTAGAATAGGTAATGTCACCTCTTTCTAATAAATTTTGGATGCCTCACAAAAATTATATTACATTAGTAATAATAATGCACTCTCCTTTTGGATAGTTTTAGTTTGCACCTTTAATGCTTAGATACTCTCCAGTATTCATCTTATATATCCTCATACCAAATGGAATTGGTTACCATGCTAGGAGGCCTATTAATAAGGCAATTTTATTTCAAAAAAGAAGAAGAAAAAAACCTAAAATATATTATACCTTCTCCACACATATATTATTCATTATCGTGACTATACATGGATAAAAATTATGCAAATTTTTGTATGCACTTCTTTAGAAAAAAATCCTTTTCCTCTAGTGAATCCAATCTTCCTCCAACATCTTATGACTACCATAGTTTTATTGTAAGAAAAATGCTTTGTGTTTATAGAATGATAAATAAATGAAATAATGAGCAACAACTATTAATTTTATATTCAAATGCTAATCCTCATGCCCAACATTAATATGCAACTTGAATGCCAATCTACATCATCTTCAAGTGCCCAACAACATTTAGAAATTCCTTTTCTTACACATTTATCTTCTTCATGGAGTTTATTGCATTCAAATGTCCAAGCATAAGAAGAAATTGTGCTCTAGTACCATTTGAAAACTGGAAAAATTATCAAGACTACACAAAATTATTAAATAGGAAGATAAAGCACAACATAATCTATTGATGCTCATCTAATTATATTCATTGTAACACAAATATTTGTCAAAGCCTTTAATTTTCTTGTAAAATAAACTAACCTAGATTTACTTCAGATGATGTAATAAACCCAACATTTTATCCATTATTCCTCCTAAATAGAACTAGATTGGCTTCCTAAGAGGAGTATTTGATTGGTAAAATAATGGTTTCCTCTAAGAATTTTCATAGATCATTTTTTGATCAATGACTCAATATTGGGATTTATTGGATTTTAGTTTTGTCTAACATGCTTCACATTTTTATAGAATTCAATAGTATGTTAGGCTAGGATAGCATCAAAACCCATAATATATTTCTAGGTCCATGCAAAATATCATTGTATTCTATACAAATTTTAGTGAAATTTTGTTTTTTAGATTTACTACATACCTTTCCTACCTTCAAAAACTTGTAGTGGTACTTCCTCATATTACTCTTCTTTGATATTCATGTTCAATTTTTCACTTTTAATTTGATAATGAATGTTGAATATTCTCTAAAAGTTGATTAAACCCTTAGGAAACTTATTTTTCTTCAATTGAAAGACTTTATCCTCATATTGTTCTTATAAATTTGATTATTTTTAGAAAAAAAAAATGTTTCTTGTAAAAAATGAGTAATTTCTTGATCATTTTCAAAAACTTGTCGACTAATTACATTATCTCTTCTCTATGGATAGCTTGAATGTTTTAGGCATCAAAATATTTCATAAGATCCCACACCTTGTTTTTTTGTCTTCAAAAGAAAAAACTTAGATGCATTTTGAGCTTTAAATTGGTGCACAAGAAGAACAATATCACCAAAAACCTAAAAAATATTGATATGTATTCTTTGTGCAAGTTGGAGACCTTGAATCAATTCTTCATACTCAACCACATTTTTAGTACAATTGAATTTAAGTGTTAATACAAATAAATACCTTTCCTTTTGAGGATAAATCATTATTACACCAATTCTTGCACCATTTTTACTCCTTGATCCATCAAGTACAAATGAAATATTCTACCAAGTTCCTCTTGTGACTTCAAAAGATTATATATAGGCTTATTTTTTAAATATATTCAATAAAAAACCAATCCAAATTCTTCCACATGAGTAAAATAAAAAAAAAAAATTATTCCCCCATTCATCAAGTAAAAATCAAGAACTGTTACTAAAGGTGTAACAGCTCCATGAACAACAAATCTTCCTCAAAGTAATATAATTTGCAATACATGATAATAGCACTAGGAGTATATGTCTCAATATGATTCGTTGAAATAGTTTAAACCTTTATAGTTACTTGTGTGACATACTTGGTCCTAAATATCAAGGGAGATCAATCTAGAAATATAGATAACCTCCTATCTTGGCTATGAATTATATAGATAAACATATTAAAAAATGAATGGAGATATATGACTGAAATATCTTGCAAAACAATGTAGCTTGTGAATGCATGTAAAGTTACTTTCAAATTCTTGATGATTTGTACTATTTAACAATAGTATCATCTAATTATGCAACTCCCTTAGACATCAGTTCACATTTAATACCAAGAGGATCAACTACTTTCATTGGTATAGAAAACTACTAGCTCTTGAATCAATTATATAGTTATAAACTAAACCTCCAATAATCAAAGATATTTATAAGGGATGTGGTTTATTATTATTTTTTTGTATTTCCCTCATCCATTGGATAAAAATGATTCGACTAGATTTGTTGTAGCTTATTTTGTTTGAACATCATTTGGAAAATTGAGACATTTCAATACCTCTTGAATAAATTCCCTTTGAGATGTAATTGACAATTATTCCCACATGGTAGCATTAAAATTAGTTCTCTTCCTTTGATCAATAATATTAAATGGAATGTGGCAAGCTTTTGGAGGAAATTTTATGATAGCAAGGTCTACTCTCCCTTGTTGATTGACTTGAGGTTGATTTTGTGTTTTAATACCCTTTCTAATAGCTTGACTTGTTTATGATTTAGGAATTATCACTACTATAATTTCTTCTAAATCCCCTTGGGGTGCTTGGGAGGTTGATGCTTTGTGAACCTTGGAAGATGATCCATCTTCCATTACTCTCTTCTTTGACCTTGTACATGTTCCACTAAATGGATATATTTTCTTAATGGTTCAACTTGATTTATAACAAAAAAACAATATCCATTCCAATTCATTAGTTTAGACTCAACTTTCTTTTTTCCTTGCTTTCCGATAGCCTCTTAACATGATTGATTCTATTGTGTTGAAAGTGTTGATGTATTTTGGAACATTAAAGCATGAATGAGTTCTCCACTTTGGCATGAGCTTTGGTTATGGTTTTGGTTGCATGAATAGCACCATTCATGCTCTTGAGAAAAAATATTTTTATTAGAACAAGATCCTTTAATGAGTTTGTAGTAGTTGGGTTAATAGTGTTTATAGGCCTAGCGTAGTTCAAATAAGTTTGTCATTGCACATTTCCTTGATAAGGCTACCTATTATGATGATATATTTGATTGAAAAGATGGTATAGTCTATTAGGCTATTCTTTATGCCTTTTAATTGCCACAATCTCATTTCCAAAACTTTATAACAAATTTTTGACCTCATGTAGCTTATTGGAAGGAGTGACAAGAGGATTTGGTTAGATATTTGATGTAGAAATAGGTTCCAAGTTTGGTTGAATTGTTATAATTTTAGGGAATAATGGCATAGGAGTCTTAAGAGCTATTTTCCCACTTCATTCAAACTATTATTAGCTCTTATGGGTATGCCATGAGAATTTGGTAATACAATACCTCTCATAGATTGAAACATAATAGAAATTCCGACATTAAAGGATATTAAATAATAAAGGAATGCAACATTAGGAAAAGGATTCACTAGAGGTAGGATTATATCCCAAGTCTTTTGGAATATATAATGAAATTCCACAAAAAATTCATGAGGATCTCTTTTGATGGTAGTCAACTATTCCATAAGAGATAAATGGTCACTCTTATCCTTAAATTATTGGAAAATTTTCTCTCTTAGTTCATCCCAATTATAAATTTAACTTGGTTACAATTCCCTATACCATTGAATTGATTTCCATTTCAAAGAGGTAGAAAGGAGCCTCACAAATATATCATATTGTGTGATATTATGAACATAGCATATTATAGAAATATTTTGTATGTGTTCTTTGGTTGTGATTGTGTTTAAATCACCACTTATGTAGGGTATAACCTTTAGGTATGAAGATGAAATATCATCATGTTGTTGAAGGTTAAGAAGGTTTCCTTCATTAAAAGTAAAAAAAACTTGGTTTCTTAGCTAATCCATATTGATTTTATGGAAGGTTAACCTTGGCTAAGAAAACCTACCCAAAGGAGATGTAAATTGGGCTCTTGAAGAGGATGATACATATATTTTTTATCTTCTTATTAGAGAGGTAGATAATCTAGTTATTCTTCTTCTTTAAGTAAATGATGGTAACTCAACAAACTAAAAATTATTACCTCTTGAAAAATTTCTTGTCTCCTCACTTGACATGAAATATATGAGATTGATTTGAAACCACACCTTGTATATTAACTAGTTCCTTGGAAAATTCCTTCAAATCTACAACATATCAAGAATAGTAACAAATATCTCATTTGAAATTCTTAACTCAAAGTTGAGGGACCCATCAGGCATGAAAAAAACTATTACCTCTTAGATTTGTACCCTTGTTGAAGTTGATTCAAAAATCCAAAGGTACCATTACCAATAGAAATAGATGAAAGGAAATATTAAAATAACATGCAGTGATGCACCAATGTTGGTTTGAAGAACTCTTAGATCAGTTTTCCATGCACATAATGATTTTAAAATAACTAATATATATGCAAAATACTCATAATTCTTTTGTAAAGGTTAAGAAAGAGGTGTAAAATCATAAAGGAAATGATCATTTACAAGATAATTTTATATTATTTCAATGAAACATAGTGAAAAGGGTATAAAAAGGTGAAAATTAATTATTTTATTGATCATAGAAGCAAAATATATCTAATGCAAAGAGAAATACAATTTTTCTATTCTAAAAATTAGAGATTATTATCATTCTCATTACTAAGAATATTCATCCAGGTATAAATCATGTCTAATGGAATCTAAAAAAATTTATTGGTGGATGATAATTTATATAACTTCTCATTCAAAACTTGATCAAATATCTTGGGCACTAGGGAGACATTCTATTTTTTCTCCTTATAAAACTCCTTCTTGGTGTGGCAAAAGAGGTTGATTAGTTTCTTTAAATAAGGAGTATGAAAATTCTCCTAGAAAAACTCTTATAACCACTTCTAATTCCCTAAATTAGTTTATCATGGTCAAATTCTACTATATTGACTCCTAGTCATTATTTCTCTCAATTGCTTCTTACATTAAAATAGGACATGTTTTTGTTTTATAATTTTACACAAGTTTGGATACTTTTCTCTTATTGGTGGGTGTCATTTTTATCCTTTATATTAATTCCAATATACATAAAATTTAGAAATACTTTTGGAGGTTATATTAAAATTCTAGTTATAGGGTATTGAAATGTATTAATGAAATCCTGAAAGGCATGAGAATAGGGTGGAGCATTTTCACTAAATTTTATATGTTCTACTGATTTTGTGGGATATTTCTCCTAAATAGTTCTCTAGGATTTAATATGCAATAGGACCTATATATAAGTTTCCCTAAACTATACTTTTGGAGAATTCCATCTAACCTAAACTTGTGAACTTCACCTTATTTTGGTTTCTAGTTTAGATGAAAAGTTCTAATGATGATAATAGATAAAGGAAAAGGTGATGTAAACATGACAAAAATATGATGTCATCATGGACTAGGACTGCTTTAGATGGCACAACATCAACATGATGTTATCAAGGTGGGATGCTATCAAGATGACATCAACAAGGTATATACTATGAGAAAATGTGGCTAGACTAGATATATGCATAAGTCCAATTGAATTAGTTAAGAGTGTAACTTTTGGAAGGTTCATTTTAATTGGCCAAATAATCTTCATGTGTCACAACATATAAACAATGTAAATATGGGGTGATTTTTAAAGGAAACGAAATGGGATTGGTTGGTAAAGAAACCTTTGAAAGGTCAAGTTCAATTGTCCAAGGAATCTCCACATGTGACATATGCAAGGTGGCTTACAAAATTTTATAAGTGCAATTTACTTATGAACAAATTTAATGATTCAATTCATATGGACCTAAAACTTTCACAAACATTTAAATTTTGACTTATGAGCTATTGGGTGCAAGGAAAGTTAATTGGACTAGTTTTGAAACCTTCACTAATTGTAGTGTAGATAGGGCCCAATTATTTTTGAACAAGGAACCTATAAGAAAGGAGAAGTGAACCAAACATTATAAAACAACAAAGTGAAATGGATCTTCATATTTTAATAGGTGTAGTTTACTTAGAGGATAGATTTCAAAAAATACTGACTTTTCTAAGACTTTAACATTGAACTAGATGTGTGGAAATGACTACGAGATGTAGCCTTTGGACCAATTGGAGAGGTAAAACAATTTGGGGAAATTTTGAAAGGACCAAGATAGTTTTAGACACTTTATCCAAATGTGATAAATGTTTAGCACAAGACCACCCAAATTTAAAACTTTTGAAAACCACATATTAAAATTGTAGTTATAGGGTATTCAATTTCATCAACCAAATTTTTTACTTCCTTAACTAGATAAAGAAACCAATGTAGATAAAAAAATGCAAGTGCACAATCATGACACCAAATTTACATGGAAAACCCAAGAAGGAAAAAAACCACGGTGTTCAAGCTACTTGGAGCTACTATCTAAATCTAGCCTCACAAATGAAAAAAAAAACTTTTCAACAAGTTTAATGGCTTCTACCAAAGGAAGTTCACAACTCTCTACAAACAACAAACTTACAAAATGTGGCTACAGCCTCTATACATAATGTACTTGATATAATATGTTGATCAATCACCATCTCAACACCCATCTTCCTTTAGCTCACTACTTCCAGCACTCTTCTTCACTTCACACAAATATTGTTTCCTTCAACTCACTTCCTTCAACATACTTCCTTACTTCTTCACATACACACTCTCTTTGCTACCTCTGACACATTTCTTTCAAGACATTACACACACAGTACTACCTTCAACTCACTACCTTTAGCATATTTCACACATTATTAATCAAAATATTTGACACACTTGATATTCCATTTATATCCTCACCAAGGTTCAAAAGGTTTCCCCTTGTCAACCATGATGAAACATAAGACACGAAATGTGCAACGACCATTAAAAATTCAACTCCAAAATATCAATGGGAAGATAGAATTAGATGCAGTCCAAGCTAGGAGATAAGCTAGACCTATATTACCTTAGCACACATTCCCATGTTGGTGCATGCAACAAATATTTGGTGCAAACACTTCAAAATTCCAAGTCAGCCCATTAAACACTTAACCTTCCAAGCATTAACTCAAGACCAAAGGTGGTACTAGAGAGATCAAACATCAACATGTGTGGGTCACTTTAAAAGCATTATATGATATTGAAAAATATTTGTACACACTTTCTTCACAACTTCATGCTACTTTATACTAGTGCAAGCAAACAAACATAGAGCCCAAGAAACCTAGAAAACATAGTCTTGAGATGGAACATTTAAAACCTAGCTTGCATAACACCACAACATATGAAACTTGAAATGAGAAAACAGATAGAAAAATTGAACTTAGCTCCAAAATTGCAAGACCACAACATCTATTGCAAAGAAGTCTGGACCATTTATTTGAACCTTCTTAACTACAACAACATAGTCTTTACTTTTCTAGCTCTGTAAATTTATGTGGTAACTATCATCCATTGAAAACAAGAACATGCATTATTCACACTTGTATCTATCTAACTTCCAAAATGTAAGGCTATATCTTCAAATGCATAGAAATGTAGAGCATTCACTAGAGATTTTTTGTAAAAATTCCTAAGCCACTAACTACATGAAAAACTTTCATACATTTTTTTGTATCATATTCAATGTTTTACATCAAGAGATAGTCAATACAATCATTCTCATCATTATAGACCATAATTACAACATTCTTCATTGGCATGATGAAACCACAACTTCACTTCACTTCTAATCATCACACAGATTGCATCACATGCAACCTTCCACAATACCACTCTATTGACATCAATGACATATATATGCAATAATCTCCCCCTTTGGAATTGATGGAAATACTAACCTGATATGAAATTTTCTCCCACTTTTACATTAAGGGAAAAGGGAAAATGGTCTTCTTTTCATCAGCATACAAGCTTCCCCTATCTCCACAAGCATTAACACCCTTCAACCTACTCCTCCTGAGAGGTATCCCTAATCAATCTAAGGATAAAATATCTTGAATTGCTCCTCCTAGATAGATGCACCAACTATGCATCTATTTAGAAGGATGGAAACAACCTCTAAATTCTATTTGAGATACTCAAATGTGTCCTTAGATAATGCCTTTGTAAAGATGTCTATAACCTGTTCCTTTGTAGGTACATATTCCAATCTGACTTCTTGATCTACTACCTTCTTCCTTAAGAAGTGATACTTGATAGATATATGCTTTGTTTTATAATGCATCATTAGATTATTTAAAATATTTATGGAACTTGTATTGTCACATAAGATTGGAATGGGCTCATCATACATCACCTTGACATCCTTCAATGTTTTATTCATCCACAACACTTGAGTACAGTAGGATGATGCAACTATATACTCTATTTTTTTATTGATAAGGACACTAAATCCTAATTATTAATAAGCCATGAGACCAATCTATCTCTCAAAAAGAAAGCTCCACCAATGGTACTTCTTATATCATCAACACTACCATTCCAATCAACATCAATATATGCACTTAGGGAAAAATATATTGGAAATTAGATTGCATCAAATGGTTGTCATTAATTTCAACAGGTTGTTATTGATGTCAACACAATACTGAATATATGAGATGATTACCAAAAGCTATTTCCTATTGAAGATAACCATTATATGTGGTCTGGTATGTTGGCTGGTATAGTGTGTTGGTTTTTAGACCTAGTTTCTACTATGAGACAAGCTATGATTTTGATATTCAAAGATCTTGGCCAACTTAGCATGTGTAATATATTATGTGGACTACTTATGTTTTATGGATGTTTTGGCTGAAATAAGAAATGTTTTAACCTTATATGATACTGACCTAATTGATAAATAAGATATACATATATATATATATATATATATATGAGACTCTCTGAAAAAGAAATATAGAAGAAAAAAAGAAACAGACAGACACAAATAGATAGAGAGATATAAAGAAAGAGAAAGAGAGATTGGATCAAGGAAAAGTAAGTGAAGTAGGAAAAGACAATAAAGTGTATGTGTAGAACAAAATTATTGAGTGACTATTGAAATGCAGTACTACTTATATAGAGCTTCATTCAGAACTGAACTCAGCACAAGAAAGGTGTAATCCATCAATTCACACTTTTGGTAGTAAGCCATAACTCTTTTATTCTAGCAGTTATCCATATTTTGTATCTCTGAGTTGTAGCCCTGTGGATAGTGAGTCCTTATTTCAGGTAGTGAGCCTTATCTCAGGTAGTAAGCCTTTTTGTAATCGATTTTGGTATTCTCTATAGTGTGGTGTAGGGGCACCATTGGCGATTTTAATACATGAAGTCTAAAAGGTCAGCTCATTAGGAACTTTTTATGGTTTTTTTCATGAATAAGGTCTTTTTGAGACCATTGAAATGTATTTAGGTTGGTTTAGAGTCATTTGGTCATATATTACAAAATTTGCAAAATGTTATCATTGTAAATGCAAGAAAATTTGCAAAATGCATTGTTTGGGAATTCCAACAGTGAATTAGGATTTGAAAGTTTGTTGGTCAGTTCAAAAGTTATTTTTTGGTGGGAAAAGGTATATAAATGATTGGAAACTCATTGTAAGGGGTTGTTGAAGGTTGATGAAAGCAAAAGCAATAGAATTCCCTGATTTCTTTTGAATTTCATGTGCATTTCTTTGTATATCTTTGTTGTAGTCCATTTTTCTTGGCCATATAGGTGCACATTCGCCCAAGGGCTACAAAAATTAATGATGGTATGAAGTAAAAATCTTTTGGTTTTATTGTGACTGAGTTTCATCAAGAATAAGGGATTTTATTTTCATTTTTGTTACAGGCAGGTATGTACCCTGTTTTAAGGGTTTTTTAGGACTTAAAATGTTATAAAGACTCATTCCACTTATTTTTTCCACTATAACTCAGTGGAATGAGTCTAAGGTGTTAGGAATAGATATTAGAAGGTGGCTTGTGAGCAATGAAAGTCATTTGGAGGTTTGGGCATGATGCCCTAGGTCTAAAAATGGTGGATTTTGTGTGTAAATGAGAGGTTTGAGAGTGGTAAAGTGGAAAGTCTTTGGGGGAAGCAATATTTTATGTTCTTTTAAGTTTGTATAGACTTGTTTGAAGGTGTTGGTGGAATTGGACTAGTGTGTTAAGGTTTGCAAGTGATTTTTCCAATAAACCCTTGCCTAATTTGTGACAAAGGAGGGTTTCATGGAATGGGGTCTTGGGAAGCATGTTTCTGAAGGTAAGTTGTGAAATTAGAGGTTGTGTTGTTTGGTTGGTGCTTCCTGTTTGAGTTTTTTCATTTGTGGGTTGTTTCAAGGGTGGTTGTTTTGTTAATTTAGCCTAATTGGCCTTGTAGGGCAGCATTGTTGCATGAAATTGAAGGTGTTGGTTAGAAGTATGTCAATGTGGTTTTGATATATGTTGTGTAAGGGGTTAATGGGTGCCTGAAAATACAAATGGTTAGTGGGTTTGTTGAGAAATTTGAGAGTTGGGGTCAAGAAACCCTTGTTGCACACCTACAAGGAAATCAACAAGGAATAGTGAAAACCCATTGAGATAAGGGTTTGGGAATTGGAAAGGAGTTCAGTTGAGTTTAGATTGTGGTTGATTGAATAAAGACCTCCCTGCATTGGCATCATAGTGTGAGTTAATCCTCACTGTGGTTTTTCCCTCATTGGGTTTTCCACTTATATCTGGTGTTGTTGTGTTTGTGTGACGACTTTCAGTTTTGTACTTAATGTTTAATCAATTAAGCAATATCAAGATCTTGTTTTGGTAAATCATTAAAGTATTTAGTTTGGCGACAACTGATACACCCCCCCTTCTTAGTTGTCCTATTCATCAATTGGTATCAAAGCTCGGTTCTTTTTAATAAGTTTAATAGCTTGAAGGAGATATTGACAAGTTAAACTAAATAGTGAAGGGATCTAACTTGGATGAAGAATTAAGAATAGAGACTTCATAGTCTAAAAATGAAGATTTGAAAGAAAATTTCAAGCAAACAGGAGAATGTATTTAGAAACTAAGGAATCAAATCTATAAGTTCAAGTTGAAACATAAAGAAGTTAACCAAGAACTAAAGGAAGCAAAGGAGACTGTTGAAAATCTAAGAATGAAACTTGAAGAAAGCTTGAAAGAGTGGAAGAGAATCTGAAATCAGAAATTAAACAAGGAAATATAGAGGAAGGATTCTTAAAAGAAATTATCAATCAAAAGACAGAAAAATGTGATAAGCTTGAACAAGAAGTAGTAACCCTTAAAGCTGGCCTGGAAAAATTGAAAGATCATGAAGAAAGGTTCAAGACAAGCTCTACAATGCTTGATGACTTGATTTCATCTTAGAAACCTACAAAAGATAAATGTGGTCTCGGACTTGAAGAAGGAAAAAAATCAAAGACCAAAATAGCTTTCAAGAAGATAAACAATCAAAGTGAATTCCAAGGCAAGAATCGAACAATCAATATCAGAAGGATATCCATTTGACAACCTAATGTTCAAAGGTACCCATATTTTAATGGCTTATGTTTCTCATGCAATAAATTTGGACATAGAGCTACAGAATGCATAAGTAGGATGAACCAAAATAAAATGAGTTAGAATGTTGGATTCTTTGCTAGAAAATTTTTTGTTTGCAACAAGTTTTGACATAGAGCTATGGAATTTAGAAACCAAATGATGATGAATAGATTTGATACAAATAGAATAATTTAATCCTTTCAAGGCTATTGTTACACATACAATATCTTTGGACACAAGGATAATCAGTGCAGGATAAAGATAAAAGAAAACTCATTGGATCTTGGATATGTTATGTGCTACACTTGCAATAAACTAGGACATATCTCAAAATTCTGTTGGAACAAAGCTAATCTAGAACATAAGAAAAAGGAAGTGAACAAGGTAGATCCAAAAGAAGTACGAAGAGAAATGGAAAAAAAATGGAGAAAGAAGGAAGAACTTGAGAACAAGGATGAATCAAATAACCATGTATCTGCATCTAGTGTAGATAACTCTTCTAAGGACTAAACCCAATAATGGTTTCGGGGGGAGCAGTCATAGAAAAATATAGAAAACCCTCATTATATGAGGTGTCATGTGAAGACACATGGATATGTGATTTTAATCTCTATTTTGAAGGAATTGAAGAAAGTTTTGATAGAAAAGATGCAAATCAGGAAATTTGTGGAGCCCTTCTTGGCTCACAATGTTTCTCAAAGATAGTTGTCAATTTAAAAGCTAAAAAAGAAATAAATGCAAAATTGATCTAGTAGTATTGGCTGAAAAGGAGGTACTGATAGAGTGAAGTATAGATGATGATGATGTCATAAGCAATAAATTACCTTTTATGATGAAACCCTAAAAGTGACAAGTTAAATAAGGATGATTGAGTGGTGAATTTTCACATTATGAATCGAACGAGCTAAGAAGTGCAGCTGAGAAATAAGAAGTTAGGGTTATTGGAAAATGAAAGTAAGGAGAACAAGACTAAAAAATGGAGTCAAAGGAAATGGTGGTATTTAATCTGTGCAACAACGAACTGTAGAAATTAAGTATGTTGCAAATCAATGAATTTAATCATAAAAAGATTTGAAATCTCAAGGATTCCCTTTTAGTTGATAAAATGCAAAGGGTCAAAAATTTAGGGTACAAGGGTTTAGATATTTGCAATGAACTTCCATACTTTTCGAATGTGGAAATTGATCGGTTTTCTTAAGAAGAATTCAAGGTAATTAGATGATCTTCGACAAACCCTATGATATCACAAAGGAAGCAATTGCAACAATAACAAGATTATGCAATAATGGACTTGTTCTAGTAAAGAATTCTATAAAGAATAAAGAATTTGAAGCCCTAACTAGGGTAACAGGAGATCAAAGGGAACTTCTAATTCATACTATAATCGACCATGTGATAAGGTATGTGACATATGGCATTTCATATAAGATTTATTTTAGAAATAGGGAAGGCTCTACTTCAGTGATTGTCATTTATGTTGCACATCAAATGGTTGAAAAGAGTGGGGATTTCAATTTGTGAGAGTTACTGAGGAATCAATTAATGGAGAATAAAACTATGACAAAGAATGACAATTACCCTTTTCATTTTCGATCTCTAGTTATATGTTTGATGATGTATTTTTTGAAATCATTACCATTTAAAGAGAATGTTGTATGGAATTCAGTTATACCAGTTGGGAAGTAGGTCTGTAGGTATCTAGAATTTCTAGTAGAAAAGGAAATTTTTTGTAAAGAATACTTTGAAAACAAAATAGATGTATGGATTTTTGGCATGGTTTCTAGTTTGATTGGGTTATCTAAAGTAGGATCCTCCTTCGGAAAGAGGAAAGCAAGAAGAATTATCTCAAGTTCTCCTCCGGAAATAAAGAAGCTAAAGATAGAGGAGAAGAAAGAAGAAAAGGAAGAAAATATTACAGAGGAAATTGATTTGGCATCAACTAATGATGATGACTAAGATTTCATTAAGGAGAAGGTGTTGAAATTTCTTGGGCAAGCTAATGGATTGAAGAAGATTGGAGATGTTTTGTTGTCACAACCATTATATGAACATGATGATATTATAGATTCCTTGGATATTTACATAATTCATAATGATATTGATCTATGTGAAATGACAATTTTTTTACCAAAAGTATTGATTGAGGAGATTGAAGATAGACTGAAGGAACATACACCTAGTGAAACAATAGAAAAAGACGAGATTCAATTGGCCATGGAAGAAAGATGAGGAAATGCATAGAAGAAATTGACTAAGAGCATAAATGAATTGAAAACATGCATCGAGAATGTAAACATGTGTATAGGTATTGTCTCTAGTGGCCTACTGCTATCGAAAACTACAGAGCAAAAAATGATGCTATTGAGCTTGAACTAAATTTTATTGGAAAAATATATGATATCCTTAATGACAAGGATGGAGCACAAAAGAAAAGGATCAATTCCTTATAGTATGAAATTTCAGTCATTTTGGTACAAAGGGATGGTATTGTGAAGAATTTTTGGAAAGTTAAATAGATAATTGAGCTAATATTGGAACAACTTTCTGGTCTCCTAGTGGAAGCTGAGAAAAATAAACAAAATATCACTATCTCGGATACTCTTCTAGAAACAATTGATTCAATAGCAAAGAAAAATAGTATTTGTTTAAACATTAGGTTGGAAGTTGTTGTATAGTAGGGTGGAGGTTTCCTATTCAATCACAATTGAACAAACTTTGCAACTTTGATAACCTAACTTGGTCCTTTTCTCACAAGTCCTTCAATTTTCCTTGTAGCACTCCAAACAGTAATTTTTCATCATATCTTTCAATGGAGACTTCAAACCCAAAATTGGATCAACATTCAAAATACCCTTTATGCTACTTTGAAACATATCAAATTTTCAAATATGGTTTTTTTGTAACAACACCCTCCAATTTTGACTGCTACGCAACAAATAAGCCTAAATAGGCTTGTTTTCCAAAGCAACTATGAGGGTTTCAATATTCCAACTTCCAATCTTCAATTCAGGGCTTTTCTCATGTCACATGGGATTTGAAAATGCAAATTCTCTCAACTAGAATCATCACCAAATATTATATCTACCAAACCCTATATCTACCTAACCTCCTAAGCCTAATACATAGAGATCTTAGGCTAGGGCTTGATCAAATTCGGCCCTATCTCCATCCCTTTCTCCTACAAACCATACAAAAATGAAAAAAATCCTAACTATTTCCATTCCACTGATTCTCATAATTTTCCACTAGTGGAATGGTTCCATACTTCATGGTTTTACTCTCAAACCCTCAAAACTAGGGTCTTATGGCCACTTTCAATAATTTGGATCAAACTTGCTTCAAAATTTATGAAACCAAATGAAATCACTTGCAAAAGGAATTTAACTCAGTCCACCATGAATTCCAATTCAACTTAGCACATGTTTAGGCCGTACAAAATCATACAAATCCCTATAGCAGCAAGAATTCAATATAAACACATAGAAAATAGACTTATTTTTATTGTTTGATCTCCAAAAATGTCTCCAGAAGAATGCCTCAAACATCCCAAGGAATATTTAAACCTTTACAACCAAAAAAAATGGCTTCAAACTACTTTTCAAATATCTAACCGTTCAACTTCCACACAAACCAAAAAATGCAAAGTTGTTTTGCAACTTTTGTAACATTTTGCACAACTTGACAACATTTTACAAAAATGACCTAAAACAACAAAAAACATGATAACATGGTTTGAATAGACCTTATTACAAAAAAAGAGACTCAAAACACCAAAAAACTAACATCTAACTCCCTTTTACATATTGAAAACTAGGTGCCCCTGAACCATACTCCTGGGGAGAAAAAAATCTCAAATTCCACTTGAGATCAGGTCTTGAACTATTGTATCATGCTTCTTGATGTCATCCTTTGTCATCCAAGTGGCATCCTCCATTGGAAGGCCTTGCCACTTCACTAGGTACTCATTTTACACCTTGTTCCTTGTTCTTTTAGCTTCTTTTGTGTCCAAGATGCACTCAAGCTTCAATGGTTGACTTGGTGGTATGTCTCTAACCCAATCTTCATCTAGAACTTCTGATGTACCTGCATCTTCACCTGTAATCACAGATCCTTTGAAATGATATAGGTCAGGAACATTAAAAATTGGGGAGATAGCAAATCCAGGAGGGAGTTCTATCTCATAGGAATTTACTCCAAATTTGTGGACCACCCTACATGGCCTAATCTTCTTCATCTACAGCTTTGAATACTTTCCTTTAGGTAACCTCTCCTTTCTCAAATGATCCAACACCAAGTCCCCCACTTTGAAATGAACCTCTCTCCTTTTCAAATCTGCATGTTGCTTGTATTTATCCACACTTTTTTGAAGGTTCTCTCTAACTTGTTGATGTATATCTTTCATGGCCATTGCAAACTCTTCCCCTTCAGCACTTTCTCTCCATACCACTCAAATCTTTGAGTTCAAACACTCCCCTTGGCTACAATCCATATACAATCTTAAATGGGATTATTCCAACACTCTTGTTCACAAAGTCATTATATGCAAACTCAGATTAGGGAAGGATCAAATACCATTGTGTTGAGTGTTCTTTTTTCAAGCATTTGAGAAGATTTCCAAGGCTTCTATTGACTACTTCAGTATACCCATATATTTGTGGATGATAGGTAGAGCTAAAGGTCAAGTTTGTTCCCAAATTCTTCCAAAGGGTCCTCCAAAAGTGACTCACAAACTTACTATCCCTATCAAAAAAAATTGTTAATGGAAATCCATGAATCTTGACCACCTCCTTGAAAAATAACCCTGCAATGTATGAGGCATCATTTGTACTTTTACATGGTATAAAATGTGCCATTTTGCTAAACCAGTCTACAACAACAAACACACTATCAAATCCTCTTTGAGTTTTGGGTAACCCCAACATAAAATCCATGCTGATGGATTCCCATGTTATATTTTGGTTTGGAAATGGCTGATAAAGACTTGCATTTGTACTACAACCCTTTGATTTTTTACAAACAACACACTTTTCTATAAATTTTCTGATATCACTTTGCATCTTTGGCTAATAATAATACCTTCTTACCTGCTCCAGAGTCTTATCCACCAAAATGACCCCCTAAGCTACCACATTGTTTTTCCTTAATTAGATTAGTCTTCATAGAACACTTGGGAATACATAAATGAGCACCCTTAAACAACAACCCTTCTTAAATCAAGAAATCATAATTGTCTTCATGAAAAGTGTCATTAAACTGATTGCAAGAAGCATAAATATCTTTAAAATCATCATCTCATTCATACATACCTTTCAAAGCATCAATTCCCACACTTTGGATTTGAACTTCTTGAACCAACAATTCCCTTCTGCTCAAAGCATCTTCCACCTTGTTTGACTACCCCTTTTTGTGTTTTATGTTGAAGGTGAAGCTTCCAGATTCTCGCCCACTTCACATGTTTGTGCCTAAGTTTGTCTTGGTTTAGGTACAAAGCATGATTGCCAGTAAAATAATAGAATTATTTAGGGAAGGAGATAGATGTCTCCACTTCTTCAATGATTTCACCATGGAATACAAACTCCAAGTCATAAGGAATACTTCTTCTTTGCCTCATTGAGCTTCTTATTGAAAAATGCAATAGGCCTACCCTCTTGGCTCAATACTACCCCAATTGCATACCCACTTGCATCACATTCAATTGTGAACACCTTGTTAAAATTAGGCAATGCTAAGATAGGTTGTTGTGCTACCCTTTGTTTCAAATATTGAAAGCTTTTTTCTGCCTCATCAGACCATACAAACCTTTTTTCTTTTATCCCATTTGATTGTATCAATTTGATTGGAGAGTAGATATGACTGAAATTCTTCACAAATTTTCTATAAAATCTATCTAGGTCATGGAAACTTATTACCTCACTGACTAATGTAGGAGTAGGCCAATTGAGAATTGCTTCCACCTTACTTGGGTCCATCTTCAAAGTACCTTTTGAGATCACAAAGCTCCTCCTTCATGAATTCACACTTGTTCAAATTGATCATTAGCTTTTCTTCATTCAACCTCTTCAAAACCATGTCTAAATGCTACAAGTGTTACTCTTTAGTCTTACTAAACACAATAATATCATCCAAATAGACAACCACAAACTCACTAATGAATGGTTTCATAAATTCATTCATTAATCTC
>VDFB02047230.1:603005738-603085217 GCA_007258455.2 Sequoia sempervirens
AAAAAGAAAGCTCCACCAATGGTACTTCTTATATCATCAACAGTACCAGTCCAATTAGCATCAATATATGCACTTAGGGAAAAATCTATTGGAAATTAGATTGCATCAAATGGTTGTCATTGATTTCAACAGGTTGTTATCAATGTCAACACAATATTGAATATATGAGATGATTACCAAAATCTATTTCCTACTTAAGATAACCGTTATATGTGGTTTGGTATGTTGGCTCAAACAGTGTGTTGGTTTTTAGACCTGGTTTCTACTATGAGACAAGCTATGATTTTGATATTCAAATATCTTGGCCAACTTACCATGTGTAATATATTATGTGGACTAATTATTTTTTATGGATGTTTTGGCTGAAATAAGAAATGTTTTAACCTTATATGATACTGATCTAATTGATAAATAAGATATACATATATATATGAGACTCTCTAAAAAAGAGATATAGAAGAACAAAAGAAACATACACAGACACAAATAGATAGAGAGATAGAAAGAAAAAGAAAGAGAGAGTGGAGCAAGGAAAAGTAAGTGAAGCAGGAAAAGATAATAAAGTGTATGTGCAGAACACAATTATTGAGTGACTATTGAAATGCAGTACTACTTATATAGAGCTTCATTCAGAACTGAACTTAGCACAAGAAAGGTGTAATCCATCAATTCGCACTTTTGGCAATAGGCCATAACTCTTTTATTCTAGCAGTTATCCATCTTTTGTATCTCTGAGCTACAGACCTATGGATAGTGAGTCCTTATTTCAGGTAGTGAGCCTTATCTCAGGCAGTAAGCCTTTTTGTAATCGATTTTGATATTCTCTATAGTGTGGTTCAGGGGCACCATTGGTGATTTTAATACATGAAGTCTAAAAGGTCAGTTCATTAGGATTTTTTTAAGGTTTTTGTCATGAATAAGGTTTTTTTGAGACCATTGAAATGTATTTAGGTTGGTTTAGAGTCATTTCGTCATATATTACAAAAATTGCAAAATGTTATCATTGTAAATGCAAGAAAATTTGCAAAATGCATTGTTTGGGAATTCCAACAGTCAATTAGGATTTGAAAGTTTGTTGGTCAATTCAAAAGTTATTTTTTGGTGGGAAAAAGTATATAAATTATTGGAAACTCATTGTAAGGGGTTGTTGAAGGTTGATGAAAGCAAAAGCAATAGAATTCCCTGATCTCTTTTGGATTTCATGTGCATTTCTTTGTATATCTTTGTCGCAGTCCATTTTTCTTGGCCATATAGGTGCACATTCGCCCAATGGATACAAAAATTAATGATGGTATGAAGTAACAATCTTTTGATTTTATTGTGACTGAGTTTCATCAAGAACAAGGGATTTTATTTTCATTTTTGTTACAGGCGGGTCTGTACCTTATTTTTAGGGTTTTTTAGGACCCTAAATGTTATAAAGAATCATTCCACTTATTTTTTCCACTATAACTCAGTGGAATGAATCTAAGGTGTTAGGAATAGATATTAGAAGGTGGATTGTGAGCAAGGAAAGTCATTTGGAGGTTTGGGAATGATGCCCTAGATGCCCTAGGTAGGTCTGAAAATGGTGGATTTTGTGTGTAAATGAGAGGTTTGAGAGTGGTATAGTGGAAAGTCTTTGGGGGAAGCAATATTTTATGTTCTTTTAAGTTTGTACAAACTTGTTTGAAGGTGTTGGGGGCATTGGGCTAGTGTGTTAAGGTTTGCAAGTGATTTTTCCAATAAACCCTTGCATAATTTGTGACAAAGGAGGGTTTCATTGAATGGGGTCTTGGGAAGCGTGTCTCTAAAGGTAAGTTGTGAAATTAGAGGTTGTGTTGTCTAGTTGGTGCTTCCCCATTGAGTTTTTGGGTTTGTGGGTTGTTTCAAGGGTGGTTTTTTTGTTAATTTAGCCTAATTGGCCTTGTAGGGCAGCATTGTTGCATGAAATTGAAGGTGTTGGTTAGAAGTATGTCAATGTGGTTTTGATATATGTTGTGTAAGGGATTAATGGGTGCCTAAAAATACCAATGGTTAGTGGGTAAATGTTGATAAATTTGAGAGTTGGGGTTAAGAAACCCTTGTTGCACACCTACAAGGAAATCGACAAGGAATAGTGAAAACCCATTGAGATAAGGGTTTGGGAGTTGGAAAGGAGTTCAGTTGAGTTCAGATTGTGGTTGATTGACTAAAGACCTCCCTGCATTGGCATCATAGTGTGAGTTAATCCTCACTGTGGTTTTTCCCTCATTGGGTTTTCCACTTATATTTGGTGTTTTTGTGTGTGTGATGACTTTCAATTTTGTACTTAATGTTTAATCAATTAAGCAATATCAAGATCTTGTTTCAGTAAATCATTAAAGTATTTAGTTTGGCGACAACTAATACACCCCCCCTTCTTAGTTGTCCTATTCATCAATTGGTATCAGAGCTCAGTCCTTTGGAATAAGTTTAATAGCTTGAAGGAGATATTGACAAGTTAAACTAAATAGTGAATGGATCTAACTTGGATAAAGAATTAAGAATAGAGACTTCATAGTCTGAAAATGAAGATTTGAAAGAAAATTTCAAGCAAACAGGAGAATGTATTTAGAAACTAAGGAATCAAATCTATAAGTTCAAGTTGAAACATAAAGAAGTTAACCAAGAACTAAAGGAAGCAAAGGAGACTGTTGAAAATCTAAGAATGAAACTTGAAGAAAGCTTGAAAGAGTGGAAGAGAATCTGAGATCAGAAATTAAACAAGGAAATATAGAGGAAGGATTCTTAAAAGAAATTATCAATCAAAAGATAGAAAAATGTGATAAGCTTGAACAAGAAGTAGTAACCCTTAAAGCTGACCTAGAAAAATTGAAAGATCATGAAGAAAGGTTCAAGACAAGCTATACAATGCTTGATGACTTGATTTCATCTTAGAAACCTACAAAAGATAAATGTGGTCTCGGACTTGAAGAAGGAAAAAAATAAAAGACTAAAATAGCTTTCAAGAAGATAAACAATCAAAGTGAATTCCAAGGCAAGAATCGAACAATCAATATCACAAGGATATCCATTCGACAACCTAATGTTCAAAGGTACCCATCTTTTAATGTCTTATGTTTCTCATGCAATAAATTTGGACATAGAGCTACAGAATGCATAAGTAGGATGAGCCAAAATAAAATGAGTTAGAATGTTGGATTCTTTGCTAGAAAATGTTTTGTTTGCAACAAGTTTTGACATAGAGCTATGTAATGTAGAAACCAAATGATGATGAATAGATTTGATACAAATAGAATAATTTAATCCTTTCAAGGATATTGTTACACATATAATATCTTTAGACACAAGGATAATCAATGCATGATAAAGATAAAAGCAAACTCATTGGATCGTGGAAATGTTATGTGCTACACTTGCAATAAACCAGGACATATCTCAAAATTTTATTGGAACAAAGATAATTTGGAACATAAGAAAAAGGAAGTGAACAAGGTAGATCCAAAAGAAGTACGAAGAGAAATGGAAAAATATTAGAGAAAGAAGGAAGAACCTGAGAACAAGGATGAATCAAATAACCCTGTATCTGCATCTAGTGTAGATAACTATTCTAAGGATTGAACCCAATAATGGTTTCGGGGGGAGCTGTCACAGAAAAATATAGAAAACCCTCATTATATGAGGTGTCATGCGAAGACATGTGGATATGTGATTTGAATCTCTATTTTGAAGGAATTGAAGAAAGTTTTGATAGAAAAGATGCAAATAAGGAAAATTTTGGAGCCCTTCTTGGCTCACAGTGTTTCTCAAAGATAGTTGTTAACTTAAAAGCTAAAAAGAAATAAATGCAAAATTGATCTAGTAGTATTGGCTGAAAAGGAGGTACTGATAGAGTGAATTATAGATGATGATGATGTCATAAGCAATAAATTACCTTTTATGATGAAACCCTAAAAGCGACAAGTTAAATAAGGATGATTGAGTGGTGAATTTTCACATTATGAATCGAACGAGCTAAGAAGTGCAACTAAGAAATAAGAAGTTGGGGTTATTGGAAAATTAAAGTAAGGAGAACAAGACTAAAAAAATGGAGTCGAAGGAAATGGTGGAATTTAATCTACACAACAACGAACTATAGAAATTAAGTATGTGACAAATCGATGAATTTAATCATAAAAAGATTCAAAATCTTGAGGATTCCCTTTTAGTTAAGAAAATGTGCAAAGGGTCAAAAATTTAGGGTACAAGGGTTTAGATATTTGCAATGAATTTCCATACTTTTCGAATGTGGAAATTGTTCGGTTTTTCTTAAGAATAATTCAAGGTAATTAGATGATCTTCGAAAAACCCTATGATATCACAAAGGAAGCAATTGCAGCAATAACAAGATTATGCAATAATGGACTTGTTCTAGTAAAGAATTCTATAAAGAATAAAGAATTTGAAGCCCTAACTAGGGTAACAGGAGATCAAAGGAAACTTCTAATTCATACTATAATCAACCCTATGATAAGATATGTGACATATGGCATTTCATATAAGATTTATTTTAGAAATAGGGAAGGATCTACTTCAGTGATTGTCATTTATGTTGCACATCAAATGGTTGAAAAGAGTGAGGATTTCAATTTGTGTGAGTTACTGAGGAATTAATTAATGGAGAATATAACTATGACAAAGAATGACAATTACCCTTTTCATTTTCGATCTCTAGTTATATGTGTGATGATGTATTTTTTGAAATCATTACTATTTAAAGAGAATGTTGTATGGAAGTCAATTATACCAGTTGGGAAGTAGGTCTATAAGTATCTAGAATGTCTAGTAGAAAAGGAAAAGTTTTGTAAAGAATACTTTGAAAACAAAATAGATGTATGGATTTTTGGCATGGTTTCTAGTTCGATTGGGTTATCTAAAGTAGGATCCTCCTTTGGAAAGAGGAAAGCAAGAAGAATTATCTCAAGTTCTCCTCCAGAAATAAAGAAGCTAAAGACAGAGGAGAAGAAAGAAGAAAAGGAAGAAAATATTACAAAGGAAATTGATTTGGCATTAACTGATGATGATGAATAAGATTTCATTAAGGAGAAGGTGTTGAAATTTTTTGGGCAAGCTGATGGATTGAAGAAGATTGGAGATGTTTTGTTATCACAACCATTATATGAACATGATGATATTATAGATACCTTGGATATTTACATAATTCATAATGATATTGATCTAAGTAAAATGTCAATTTTTTTACCAAAAGTATTGATTGAGGAGATTGAAGATAGACTGAAGGAACAGACACCTAGTGAAACAAAAGAAAAAGATGAGATTCAATTGGCCATGGAAGAAAGATGAGGAAATGCATAGAATAAATTGACTAAGAGCATAAATGAATTGAAAACATGCATCGAGAATCTAAACATGTGTATAGGTATTGTCTTTGGTGGCCTACTACTATCAGAAACTATAGAGAAAAAAATGATGCTATTGAGCTTGAACTAAATTTTATTGGAAAAATATATGATATCCTTAATGGCAAGGATGGACCATAGAAGAAAAGGATCAATTCCTTATAGTATGAACTTTCAGTCATTTTGGTACAAAGGGGTGGTATTGTGAAGAATTTTTGGAAAGTTAAATAGATAATTGAGCTGATATTGGAACAACTTTCTGGTCTCCTAGTGGAAACTGAGAAAAATGAACAAAATATCACTATCTCAGATACTCTTCTAGAAACAATTGATTCAATAGAAAAGAACAATAGTATTTGTTTAAAAATTAGGTTGGAATTTGTTATAGAGTAGGGTGTAGGTTTCCTATTCAATCACAATTGAATAGACTTTGCAACTTTGATAACCTAACATGGTCCTTTTCTCACAAGTCCTTCAATTTTCCTTGTAGCACTCCAAACAGTAATTTTTCATCATATCTTTCAATGGAGACTTCAAACCCAAAATTGTATCACCATTTAAAATACCCTTTATGCTACTTTGAAACATATCAAATTTGCAAATATAGTTTTTTTGTAACAACACCCTCTAATTTTGAGTGCTACGCAACAAATAAGCCTAAATAGACTTGTTTTCCAAAGCAACTATGAGGGTTTCAATATTCCAACTTCCAATCTTCAATTTAGGGATTTTCTCATGTCACATGGGATTTGAAAATGCAAATTCTCTCAACTAGAATCATCACCAAATATTCTATCTACCAAACCCTATATCTACCTAACCTCCTAAGCCTAATACATAGACATCTTAGGCTAGGGCTTGATCAAACTCGGCCCTATCTCCATCCCCTGCTCCTACAAACCATACAAACATGAAAAATCCTAACTATTTCCATTCCATTGACTCTCATAATTTTCCACCAGTGGAATGGTTCCCTACTTCATTTTTTTACTCTCAAACCCTCAAAACTAGGGTCTTATGGCCACTTTCAATAATTTGGATCAAACTCGCTTCAAAATTTATGAAACCAAATGAAATCACTTGCAAAACGAATTTAACTCAGTCCACCATGAATTCCAATTCAACTTAGCACATGTTTAGGCCGTATCATACAAACCCCTGTAGCAGCAAGAATTCAATATAAACACATAGAAAACAGACTTATTTTTATTGTTTGATCTCCAAAAATGTATCCAGAAGAATGCCTCAAACACCCCAAGGAATATTTAAACCTTTGCAAAAAAAAACAAATGGCTTCAAACTACTTTTCAAATATCTAACCGTTCAACTTCCACACAAACCAAAAAATGCAAAGTTGCTTTGCAACTTTTGTAACATTTTGCACAACTTGACAACATTTTACAAAAATGACCTAAAACAACAAAAAGAATGACAACATGGTCTGAATAGACCTTATTACAAAAAAAGAGACTCAAAACACCAAAAACCTAACATCTAACTCCCTTTTACATATTGAAAGCTAGGTGCCCCTGAACCATATTCCCAGGGAGAACAAAATCTCAAGTTCCACTTGAGATCAGGTCTTGAACTATTGTACCATGCTTCTTGATGTCATCCTTTGTCATCTAGGTGGCATCCTCCATTGGAAGGCCTTGCCACTTCACTAGGTACTCATTGTACACCTTGTTCCTTGTTCTTTGAGCTTCTTTTGTGTCCAAGATGCACTCAAGCTTCAATGGTTGACTTGGTGGTATGTCTCTAACCCAATCTTCATATGGAACTTTTGATGTACCTACATCTTCACCTATAATAATAGATCCTTTGAAATGATATAGGTCAGGAACATTAAAAATTGGGGAGATAGCAAATCCAGGAGGGAGTTCTATCTCATAGGAATTTACTCCAAATTTGTGGACCACCCTACATGTCCTAATCTTCTTCATCTACAGCCTTGAATACTTTCCTTTAGGTAACCTCTCCTTTCTCAAATGATCCAACACCAAGTCCCCCACTTTGAAATGAACCTCTCTCCTTTTCAAATCTGCATGTTGCTTGTATTTATCCACAATTTTTTGAAGGTTCTCTCTAACTTGTTGATGTATATCTTTCATGTCCATTGCAAACTCTTCCCCTTTAGCACTCCTCTCCATACCACTCAAATCTCTGAGTTCAAACACTCCCCTTGGCTACAATCCATATACAATCTCAAATGGGATTATTCCAACACTCTTGTTCACAAAGTCATTATATGTAAACTCGGCTTAGGGAAGGATCAAATACCATTGTGTTGAGTGCTCATTTTTCAAGCATTTGAGAAGATTTCCAAGGCTTCTATTGAATACTTCATCTACTCATATATTTGTGGATGATAGGTAGAGCTAAAGGTCAAGTTTGTTCCCAAATTCTTCTAAAGGGTCCTCCAAAAGTGACCCACAAACTTGCTATCCCTATCAAAAAAAATTGTTAATGGCAATCCATGAATCTTGACCACCTCCTTGAAAAATAACCCGGCAATGTATGAAGCATCATTTGTACTTTTAGATGGTATAAAATGTGCCTTTTTGTTAAATTGGTCTACAACAACAAACACACTATCAAATCCTCTTTGAGTTTTGGGTAAACCCAACATAAAATCCATGATGATGGATTCCCATGTTATATTTTGGATTGGAAATGGTTGATAAAGACTTGCATTTGTACTACGACCCTTTGCTTTTTTACAAACAACACACTTTTCTATAAATTTTTTGATATCACTTTGCATCTTTGGCTAATAATAATACCTTCTTACCTGCTCCAAAGTCTTATCCACCAAAATGACCCCCTAAGCTACCACAATGTTTTTCCTTAATTAGATTAGTCCTCATAGAGCACTTGGGAATACATAAATGAGCACCCTTAAACAACAACCCTTCTTAAATCAAGAAATCATAATTGTCTTCATGAAAAGTGTCATTAAACTGATTGCAAGAAGCATAAATATCTTTAAAATCATCATCTCATTCATACATACCTTTCAAAGCATCAATTCCCACACTTTGGATTTGAACTTCTTGAACCAACAATTCCCTTCTACTCAAAGCATCTGCCACCTTGTTTGACTACCCCTTTTTGTGTTTTATGTTGAAGGTGAAGCTTTGGAGGTACTCCGCCCACTTCACATGTTTGTGCCTAAGTTTGTCTTGGTTTAAGAATTGCAAAGCATGATTGCCAGTAAAAATAATAAATTATTTAGGAAGGAGATAGTGTCTCCACTTCTTCAATGATTTCACCATGGAATACAACTCCAAGTCATAAGAGGAATACTTCTTCTTTGCCTCATTGAGCTTCTTATTGAAAAATGCAATAGGCCTACCCTCTTGGCTCAATACTGCCCCAATTGCATACCCACTTGCATATCATTCAATTGTGAACACCTTGTTAAAATTAGGCAATGCTAAGATAGGTTGCTGTGCTACCCTT
This sequence comes from Sequoia sempervirens, assembly GCA_007258455.2. Lineage (NCBI taxonomy): Eukaryota > Viridiplantae > Streptophyta > Pinopsida > Cupressales > Cupressaceae > Sequoia > Sequoia sempervirens. Next base: position 603,014,561 of record VDFB02047230.1, read on the forward strand.
TGCTTCAAATTTATTGAAATCTTTTTTCTGCCTCATCAGACCATACAAACCTTTTTCCTTTTATCCCATTTGATTTTATCAATGATTGGAGAGCATATATGACTGAAATTCTTCACAAATTTTCTATAAAAGATAGCTAGGTCATGGAAACTTCTTACCTCACTGACTAATGTAGGAGTAGGCCAATTGAGAATTACTTCCACCTTACTTGGGTCCATCTTCAAAGTACCTTTTGAGATCACAAAGCCAAGATAAACCAACTCCTCCTTCATGAATTCACACTTCTTCAAATTGATCATCAACTTTTCTTCATTCAACCTCTTCAAAACCATGTCTAAATGTTGTAAGTGTTACTCTTTAGTCTTACTAAACACAAGAATATCATCCAAATAGACAACCAAAAACTCATCAATGAAGGGTTTCATAAATTTAGTCATTAATCTCATAAAAGTGCTTGGTTCATTTGAAATCCCAAATGGCATGAAAATCCATTCATATAACCCCTCATTATTTTTGAAGGAATTTTTCCACTCATCCCCCTCTCTAATTCTAATTTGGTGGTAGCCACTTCTGAGGTCAATCTTTGAAAAATAACAAGCCTCTCCTAAACAATCCATCAATTCTTCCATTCTTGGTATAGAGAACCTATACCTTATGGTGATCTTGTTAATTTACCTTGAGTTAGTGCAAATTCTCCAATATCCCCCTCTCTTTGGTGCTAATACATTAGGAATAACACATGGGCTAAGACTCTCCCTTATTAGGCCTTTTTCAAGTAACTCTTGAATTTGTTTCCTAATCTCTTCATTCTATTTGGGATTCATCTTATATGCAACTTTGCTAGGAAGGTTTTCCCTTGGTATGAAGTCTATGTGGTGGCTCACATCCCTTATTGGTGACAAAGAACTAGGTAGCCCATCTACAATAATGTCTTTGTCCTTGTTCAACAAGGGTTGGTCCTCTTTGGGCACATCTTCAACCTTTGTTGTTGTCATGAAAAATTTTGGTTTGATTACAATGGAATAACCTTGTCTTCATGGTTTTCAAGAACTCTTTTTCCCCAACCAGTATTACTCTAGACCCTACTTGTGTCTCTAGACCTTCATCTTGCAAAGGAGTAAGGGTGAATTAGATCCCATCTTTTTTTATCACATAGGTATTTTTTTCCCATCATGTTTAGCTTTTTTGTCATACTGCTAGGGTCTTCCTAAAAGTAGATGACAAACATCCATTGGGATGACGTCGCACAATATATTGTCTTTATACCCTCCAATATTGAATTCAACCCATGTATGCTCATTAACTAGGACCTGCTACCCCTTTTTCAACTACGAGACCTTGTAGGGAGTGGGGTGTGGGATTCTTTTCATCTTCAATTTCTCTACCATCTCTAAGGAAACTAGATTATCTATAGAACTAAAATCAACAACTTTACACACCTTACCTTGAGATTTGTAGGTGGTTCTAAAGAGGGATTTTATTTGTGGAGGATCCTTCACCATAGGAACTTTGAGTAATGTTCTCCTCATCATTAGAGATTCTCCAATTTCTGGAGTAGCATGCTGAGATGGAGAGTTGACACTCTCACAATCTTCTTCTTGCACCAATTGTGTTCTCCTTTCACCACCATGTGAAGTAGAAGGTTTCTTATCTAAACATTTCCATGCTTGATGGCCAAACTGGTTACATTGATAGCATCTTCCTAAGAATGTATTTGATCATCTTCCTTGTCCACTATATCTGCCTCTACTATTTGATCTCCTACCTTTGAAACTACCTCTTGATTCTGAGCTTTTTTCTTGATGGCTACTTGACTCTCCTTGTGCCCTTTGAGATTGTCCTCTTCCTCCAAATGTTCCTCTACCCTTGAAGTTATTTCCTCTGCCTCTACCTTGTTTCTCCTTCCTTCTCTTCAATTTTTCTTCTTCCTTAACAGCCAATTGAAAACATTCTTCCACTGTTCTAGGGGTGGTGAGACTCATCTCATCTTGTATTTGGAACCTCAATCCATTTATAATGTACCTTGCTACTTTTTCAACCTCATCCTCAACATGACCTTCTCTAATACTTAACTTATGAAACTCCTATGTGTAAGCCATAACATCCATCTCCTTTTGTTTTATATTTTCAAGCTTTCTAAATGTTTGAATTGCATAGTCACTAGGAAAAAATTGAACCTTGATTTTAGCCAGCATTCTATCCCATTAATTGATTTTTGACTTACCCTTCTTCACCCTCTCTTCCTGCACATAATTCCACCAAGTTAAGGCAAAGCCTTTCAACTTTGTTTTGGAAAATTTCACCTTTTTCTCATCTGCTACCTCCTTATACTCAAAATAGTTATCAAGTGCATCAATCCAATCCAACACTTCTTCACTATCCATTTTCCCACCATACATGAGCAATTCCATCTTCACCTCAGGAGTATCTCCCTTGACATCCTTCAACAACTTAGCCATTCTCAATTCATTAGGGTCCAATTCATCATCACCTTGGACTCCTCCTTGAGGGTTTTCATCCTCACCCTCTTTCTCATCCTCTTGGTCACTTTGATCTCTAGTGACCACACCTCTCTTTTGGTTTGACTCCAGTGTTGCAAGTCTGGCTAGGAGAGCTTATTGAGACTCCTTTACCTGTCTCAACTCCTTAGCATGCTTTTCTTTCAACTCTCTCACTTCTCTAGCCATTGGATTCTTTTTAGGAGGCATCTTTGTTTCCTTCAAACTTCAACCCTTTCCCTTTATTGATCAAAACCTATGCTCTGATACCAATTTGATGTAGAATAGGGTGGAGGTTTCCTATTCAATCACAATTGAACAAAATTTGCAACTTTTATACCCTATCTTGGTCCTTTTCTCACAAGTCCTTCAATTTTCCTTATAGCACTCCAAAGAATTATTTTTCATTGTATCTTTCAATGGATACTTCAAACAAAAAAATTGGATTACCATTCAAAATACCCTTCATGCCACTTTGAAACATATCAAATTTGCAAATATTGTTGTTTTGTAACACCCTCCAATTTTGAATGCTATGCAACCAAATAAGCCTAAATAGGCTTGTTTTCCAAAGAAACTATGAAGGTTTCAATATTCCAACTTCCAATATTCAATTCAGGTCTTTTCTCATGTCACATGGGATTTGAAAATGCAAATTATGTCAACTAGAATCATCACCAAATCTTCTATCTACCAAGTTACCCTATATCTACCTAACCTCCTAAGCCCAATACATAGAGATATTAGGCTAGGGCTTGATCAAACTCAGCCCTATCTCCATCCCCTACTCCTACAAACCCTACCAATATGAAAAAAATTCTAACTATTTCCATTCCACTGATTCTCAAAATTTTCCACCGATGGAATGGTTCCCTACTTCATGTTTTTACTCTCAAACCCTCAAAACTAAGGTTTTTTGGCTGCTTTCAGTAATTTGGCTCTAACTCACTTCAAACTTTATGAAAAAAAATGAAATCACTTGCAAAAGGAAGTTAACTCATTCCACCATGAATTCTAATTCAACTTAGCACATGTTCAGGTCGTACGAAATCGTAGAAACCTCTGTAGCAACAATAATTCAATATAAACACATAGAAAACATAGTTATTCTTATTGTTTGATCTCCAAAAATGTATCCAAAAGAATTCCTTAAACATCCCAAGGCATATTTAAACCTTTACAACAAAAAACCAATGGTTTCAAACTACTTTTCAAATATCTGACCATTCAAATTCCACACAAACCAAAAAATACAAAGTTGCTTTGCAAGTTTTGCAACATTTTGTACAACTTGACAACTTTTTACAAAAATGACCCAACATGACCTAAAACAACTTAAAACATGACAACATGGTCTGAATAGACCTTATTACAACAAAAGTGACTCAAAACACCAAAAACCTAAAATCTAACATCTAACACCCTTTTACATACTAAAAGCTAGGTGCCCTACACCAACAATGGATTCTTGGAAGACATTTCTTCTGAAACTGAAAGAAAAATATGAGATATTTGAAGGGAAGAAGGATTAAGGTAAAGAACCATTTTTTATATCAATTTTGTAAATTTATTTTTGAAGTAAGGAGGAGATAGATCTTTTTTCTCTTTGTCATTGATATCAAAGGGGGAGAGGAAGCATGTGAAAAGAATGAAATTTATTTCAGCTCATCAAAAGAATTACAAAGGTTGTTGTTGTTGGATTTTCACATCTTGTGTTGCCATTAATGGCAAGGGGGAGTTTATTGAAATTAGATTGCATCAAATGGTTATCATTAATGTCAACAAGCTATCATTAATGTCAACATAGTACTGAATATAGGAGATGATTACCAGAAGCTATTTCCTATCTAAGATAACAATTATATGTGGTTCAGTATGCTGGTTGGTCCGATGTGTTGGTTTTTAGGTCCGGTTTCTACTGTGAGACAACCTATGATTTTGATATTCGAAGATATTGGTCGACTTAGCATGTGCAATATATTATGTGGACTAATTATGTTTTATGGATGTTTTGGCTGACATAAGAAGTGTGTTAACCTTATATGATGCTGACCTAATTGATAAATAAGATATACATATATATATGAGACCCTCCGGAAAAGAGATATAGAAGAAAAAGGGAAACAGACATAGACACAAACAAAAATAGATAGAGCAATAGAAAGAAATAGAAAGAGAGAGTGCAGCAGAGCAGAGTAAGCAAAGCAGACGAGGACAATAAAGTGTATGTGTAGGAAAAAATTATTTAGCGACAATTGAAATACAATACTGCATATATAGAGCTTCATTCAGAACTATACTCAATACAAGAAAGGTGTAATCCATCAGTTCACACTTTTTCGAAGTAAGCCATAACTCTTGTATTCTAGTAGTTAGCCATCTTTTGTATATTTGGGTTGTAGCCCTGTGGAAAGTGAATCCAAATAGTTAGTCCTTATTTTAGGCAATGACCCTTATCTCAGGTAGTGAACCTTTTTGTAATTAGTTTTGATATTCTCTATAGTGTGAGTTAATCCTCGGTTTTCCCTTCATTTGGTTTTCCACATATATCTAGTGTTGTTATGTTTTTGTGATGACTTTTAGTTTTTCACTTAATGTTTAATCAATTAAGCAATATCAAGATCTTGTTTTGGTAAATGCGTAAAGTATTTAGTTTGGTGACAATTGATTCACCCCCTTCTTATTTTTCCTATTCAATAAAATCACCACCCTTCTGATACTACAATCCATAATCTAAAGTGCTCTTCAAATATCTAAATATCCTCATAATATCCTTCACATTAGTTTCTCTTAGATCAGATTGAAACCTTGCAATCAAACAGATAGATTACATAATACTAGGCCTTAATGTTGTTAAGGATAGTAGGCCCCTAATCATAGACTTATACAAAGTAATCAGCCTTAGGTAACTCATCATATTTTCTCAAATGACAATATGTGACCATATAAGTACTTACAGATTTGCAATCTTCCATACCAAACTTATTCAACATCTCTTTGACATACTTTTCTTGAGAGATAAAAATTCCATCATTTCATTGAGCAATTTGAATCCCAAGAAAGAATGATAGTTCACCTATCATAGAAATTTCAAATTCATTATGCATCTCTTTAGAAAAACTCTTACACATTTTATCATTCCCATCTAATATTATATCATCAACATATACAATGACTACTAGAATTTTTTTACCCTCAATTTTGATGTAGAGATTGCTATTTGTGATACTTTTGAAGCCTTTTTGGAGTAGGTACTTGTCAAACCTTGCATACCAAGCCATGTAGGTGCTTTTTTGAGACCATATGAAGCTTCCTTAAGTTAGTATATCATTTTTGGGTCCTCTGATAGCTGAAATCCATTAGGCTCCTCTATGTAAACTTATTCTTCCAAGTCACCATTCAAGAAAGAATATTTCACATCCATTTGATATGCCTTGAAGACCTTGTGAACAAAAAATGCAAGAAACATTTTGATTTCCTCCATTCTTTCTAGTAGAGAAAATGTATCCTCAAATTCAATCCCTTCTACTTGTGAATAGTCTTTGTACACCACCCTTTCTTTGTTTCTTAGCATTTCTCCATCTTCTTTCAATTTATTTTTGAACACCCATTTTGTGCCTATCACATTCTTATTTGTAGGCCTTGGCACCAATTCCTCAACTTTATTTCTTCTTACATTTCTTGTATCCATCCTTCATCCTTGCTAGCATCAACAAAAACTTTAGTTTCTATTCTTGACAGTTGTTCTTGCAAATCATCTTCTAGTTTGCACTCCCACATTCTTATCTCCAATTATTTGATCTTTTGAGTGATTTTTTTGAACATATTTGGTAAGAGTCTTGGGGATCTTCTCTTGTGCTTCTTCCTTTTCTTACTTTTCTTCTTCTAGATAGCTAGGCTCATCTAACCAATAATCTTCTTACTTGTAGTTGTTTTGATGTGATTATTCATCAACTCTAGCATTTGCACTCTCAACTATCTTTATTAGTCTTTTTATTATAGAACTTGTAATATTTTCTCTTAGTTGAGTATCCAAGGGTATGTGCAGGATCATGATGGGCCAAAAAGTAGTGATATGATGGGTATGTGTAGGGTATGTGGCTAATGACTTTTTTTACCCAAAATTGATGAAACAAAAAGGGTTTTTAAAGGCGATTCTCAGCTTTCCACCAATATAAATTATACTTTACTTTGAATTTAATAAATTATTATTATTCATTTTCTATTTGAATTGTGACTAAAGTCCTGATTGATAGGTTGATTGAAAAACATCTATAGCTTTCAAATAGTATCACATTTTTTAAATCTAAAACATGTGTAACATTCTATGCTTCACATACTATAGGATTAAAAAAAAAATTGAATTTCATGAATTTTTTACCAAGTTAAGGTGGTCATCATTACAAGTTTTATATTTTTTAAAATTTGTAATAAAAATTCATAATTAATTATTTAATTGGAAAAAATTACAAAAAATATGCATCACATTAGGACATGAGTCCTCTACTTATATCTAAAATCTTATAAAAAAAATATTTTTATTTTATTGTGGTTAGGGTGGTCAGACAGACACCTACTTCTTATTTTTTCTCTGAAATTTAAGTACTACTACATTGAAATTTCAAATTTTCACCAAATAGATATATATTTGTTAAATAAACCTAGTAGTTTAGAAAGTACATTCAATTTGCTATAGATTCTATTCTTACATATTTTTGAAATAATATAGATAACTTATTCAAATTTTTAGGTCAAGTTTCCTAACTCTGATTTTTCTGAATTTTTCACCACTTAAGGGCCTATTTTTTCCATAATGATCCTACACATACCCCCAAGAAAGATGCCTTCATCAGACCTTGAGCTAAACTTTCCCAAACCTTCCTCATCTCTTTGGATGAAACATTTCCTTTAAATAAAAATTAAATACTTGACAATTATTGGTCTCCTATACCATAGCTCATAAGGATTCTTAGTGTTGTCTACTCTCAGTTGACCTCAATTAAGAATATAGACAACAGTGTGGTTTACTTCTTTCCAATATAAAGTAGGTAACTTGGCTTCATTCAACATTTTCCTAGCCATCTCTTGAATAGATCTATTTTTCCTTTCCAGTACTTCATTTTGTTGAGGATTTCTAGCAACAAATAGATGTTGAGCTTTATTCCATGCTCTTCACAAAATTCCTCAAATTCATTTGATGTGAATTCACCACCTATATCATACTTTAAACACTTGATTCTAGCATTCATTTCATTTCCAACCATTGACTTGAAAATATTAAACCTACTAAAAGCTTTTGATTTTTCTTTTAATAATGTAACCTGTGTCATCCTAGATAAATCATCAATGAGTAACATGAAATAGCTTTCACCTTGGAGACTCTTTGTCCTAGTAGGTCCACACAAATAATTATGAATCAATTCCAATTGTCTAGTAGAAGAATACTCCTTGGTTTTGAATCTTATCCTTTTCTTCTTCCCAATCTGACATTCTTTACACATAGTGCTTGTAGGCTTGAAAATCTTTTGCATATCTCTTATTTCTTGCATTGAGTTGATCTTCACAATGTTATCAAAGTTAATATGTCCCATCCTTTTGTGTCATATCCAACATTCACTTTTCTGTCCTAGAAGACAACTTCCCTTGACACCCTTTAGATTGTATAATTTTCTTCTAGTCCTAGATCCTTCTACCACCAATCTACCAATTTTTTCTCTCCTGATTACACATCCTTGGTCATGAAATAAGAGATTGTATCCTTTACTACCCATCTAACTTACACTAAGAAGGATTTTCTTGAGACCTTCAACATAAAGAACATATGGTACCTTTTCCATAAATCTTTGCAGATGAATTGTCTCCAAATTTGATTGATCCACCATTCCAGTTAACTAGATTGATGAATTTAATTTTGTCACCCATCATGTGACTTGAGCATCCACTGTATATTACCCAAAGCTTTGTTTATCCTTAAGCATGAAATTCTTTTTGGACAACCATTAAATTTTCAACCTCATTGTTTGCTTCCTCTTTCTTGGAAATGTCATTCTCCTTGACTCACTCAATAACATATATTTTATCCAAGTTTTTTATTTTACTAATCCACTTCTATAGTATTTTTCTATATGTATGTTGCAAATTTGATATATCACATTGACATCCACTAGTGAAGCAAGAGAATTGTTACTTAAAAAAATTCGTCTATTCATTTCAGACATACAGTTTATAGCCTTATGACCATACTTATTGCAAATAAAACAATAACCAAAAAATGCATGATTGAACCTATTTTTGGAGAGACTTCTTGCTTGGTGAGATATTCTTTGAAGTTTGATATCTACTTCTATATTTCTAGACATTTCTTTCTCTAATTCCTTTTTGAGTAAACTAATAATTTATTTCTCAAGTTTTGTACTTTCATTTACCTTGGCTTCAATTAGGGTTTTTTGTTCTTTGTTCTCTTTTCTTACATATTTTAGGTCTTGAAGAAAAGAGATAAGTTCACCTTCATAATCAACTTTACCTTCTTCTTCATCCATAAGTTTTTTTGACCCATTAGGAATTATAGTGGCCATAAATATGGATTCTCCTCCATCAAAATTTGATGATTTTTGGTCTCCTTCTGAGGAGTTGCATTATTGTTCTTTGGAAAGGAGGTTCCTCTTGGAATTTTTCTTCTTGAAACTCTTGATAATATTTTAATTTTCTCCAAAAGGACATTTATATGTATAATGGCCAATTCTTCCATAATTAAAATATTTGAAAGGTAGTTTAACTTTATACTTTCCTAATCCATTTTTCAGCTTTCTCACAAATTTTTCTTCTTCTTCCTTAGATTCATTATGTGAACTAGATGCTTCTTCTTTCTTCACAGATTTGAATGTAGCTTCTCTTTTGTGTGTACCTTGAACTTTATTCCTCATCTCATAGGCAGTGAGAGATCCACACAACTCTTCTATGGTAAGATTTTCTAGATCTTTGTCTTCTTCAATTGCATAAACCTTAGAATCAAACCGGTGAGGGAGAGTTCTCAAAAATTTATACACAACTGATAAGTTAGTTATTTCTTCACCAAGGCATCTAATTCCATTTAAATTTTCATCTACCCAAAGTAAATAACTAGCATTGTTCTCTTATATCATCCTCTGATTCTCAAACTATTTTTTATAAGATTGTAATTTTAGTTCCTTCACACTGTGATTTCCTTCATAGATATTTTTGAGCTAATCCCTATATCCTTAGTTGTCTTGCATTCTACCACCTTAACAAAATTTTTTTTTTTCAAGCCACTCAAGATATCATATTTTTCTTTTGCATTGTTCTCATGGGCCTTCTTTTCAATAGCATCTATTATTTGTTAAGCCTCTTTCTCTCTCTCTGTTGCCTTCACCACACTACTTTGAACACATTATACACACTACACTGCCTTCAGCATATTTCACACATTACTAATTGAAATATTCTAACACACTTGATCTTCCATTTATAGCCTCCACAAGCTTTAAAAGGTTTCTCCTTGTCAGCCATGATAAAACGTATGACATGAAACATGCAACGACCATTAAAAAGTTAGCTCCAAAATATTTATGGGAAGAGGGAATCAGATGCGGTCTAATCCAAGAGTTAAGAAAGACCTATGTTACCTTAACACACATTCCCATTTTAGCGCACACAACAAATATTTGGTGCAAACACTTAAAAATTCCAAGTTAGTCCAACAAACATTTAACATTCCAAGCATTAACTCCATAACAAAGGAGGTATTGGAGAGATTGAGAAACAACATGTGGATCAATTTACAATCATTATATTGTATTGAAGAACATTCAAGTATACATTTTCTTTACAATTTCATGCTACTTTATGCTAGCACAAGCAAACAAACATTGAGCCCATCAAACTTAGAAAAAATAGTCTTGAGATAGAAAATTTAAAACCCAAATTGCATAATACAACACCTAAAATTTGAAATTAGAAAACATATAGACAAATTGAACTCATCCCCCAAATTTCAAGACTTCAACATTAATTGTGGAGAAATACAGAGCATTTCTCTAAACCTTCTTGACTACAACAACACAATTTTCACTCTGCTAGCTCTGGGAACTTCTGTGGTAACTATCATCCACTAAAAATAGGAACATGAATGCTCCACACTTGTCTCTATCTAACTTCCAAACGGTAAGGATATATCTTCAAATGTGGAGAAATGCAAAGCATTCTTTGAAGCTTTTCAGTACAACTTCTTGAGCCACTAACTACATGAAAACGTTTCATACATTATTTCATATCATATGCAATGTTTTTCATCAAGAGATAGAGAATACAATCATTCTCAACTTTATAGACCATAATTTTACAGAATTCTTCATTAACATGATGAAACCATAACTTCACAACACTTCTAATCATCAACCAGATTGTATCACATGCAACCTTCCACAAAACCACTATATTAACATCAATGACAATACATGCAACAACTTAAGGCTGTCCTAGAAGAAATATTACTTCACACTCATAATTCTTCAAAAAATATATTTCTTATAGTATGAGAGAAGTGTAATTCTCTTAGTATTTGAGGCTTGAGGGACAATATGAGGGATAAATAAATTTGATCATGATAGGTAAGGATTTGGTTTATCTAGCATAAACCCAACACTAACTATGGATTTTTTTCCAACTACCTCATGTTGTCTTGAAGTATCAGGTTAGTAGATCATTCACTCTATATCTCACTAATATAATTTGGCACTGAGATGGAAAGGGAAAAGGTGGATTCTTTTCCTTCATATTGACATGAAAAGGCATCTATTACAATATTTTCCTTATGTTTTATATACAAAATCTCAAAGTCATATCCATACATATTTTCCATCCAATTTTATTGTTTATGGGAGGATACTCTTTTTTACTAAACAAATTTCAATCTATGAAGATCTATTTTCATTTGTAGCTTACAACCCAATAGGTAAGGGCAACATTGTTGGACCACATATGAGGGAAGACAAAATTTCTTTTTAATATGTTGATATAGCCAAATTGTACCTAGTAATTTTATTACTAATGAAGGCTAAGAGATTTCCTCTTATATTAACATCACACCTATTCCAAATCTAGAGGTATCACATTTTACAATGAAGGGTTTGTGAAATTAAAGTAGGGCCAATATTGGTGTAGAACAAATGAATTTTTTACAAGAATTAAGGGCCACCTCTACTATTTTAGATCAATTAAATATTTATTTTTTGAAAGTTGTCAAGGGTCTAGAAATTTAACTATAATTATGCATAAATTGGGATAATATGTAAAGCCTAACAAAGTACACAATATTTTTATGAACTTAGGGTATGGATATTCTTTCTTAAGATAAACCTAAACATCTTCTTGTCAATTTTTATGGCCCAAATACTCCACCTTATGAACCCTAAATACACACATAGAGCACTTAGGAAAGAGAGAATGTTCTTGTAAAATCATAAGGCCTATCTCTACATGATGAATATGATTTATCCAAGTCCTATAGTAGATGAGAATATGCAAATTTCAATGAAATACTATTCACAAGGCTCCAAAAAGTAGAGGGTACATTGGATAAGCCAGAGGAGAGTTCTTGATATTCATAATAACTTTCATGAGCATGTAAGGTTACTTTAGCAATATCTACTTCTTTGATCCAAATTTGGTGATAGCCTACACAAATATCCAAATTAGTAAAAAAATGCACCCCTAAGAGCTCATCCAATAAATCATCAATAACATGAAAAGGAAATTTATCCTTAATTATTAATTTTTCAAGTTTGTAGAATTTAGGGCACATATACCAACTCACATCTTTATTGGGACCATAACCACTAATGAATAATAAGTATTTTTACTAGGTTGAATGATACCAAACCATTTGAGCTCCTTCACCATTTTATCATTTTTTTATTTTTCTCAAAAGAGTATCGAAAGGGTTGAATATTAGATGGGTAGATACTTGGGATGAAGAGAATGGAATGGTCATGTGATCTTGGAGTGGATTATCCTTTGGGTTCCTCATATATTAGTTGATACTTATTCAAAGGAACTATACATTTTATGGAGGTGAAGAAGGAAAAGGAGGTTGAGCTTCTAGAGAGTGAATTTGGGCCAAAACACCCTTTCTTGAATAATTTTTCCATACAAATGGTAGTTGAAAATATAAATTTTTCCTACCTTTATTTCTTATAATATGTAATTTTATCCATCATGGTGTATTTTGATTTTATTTTAGGAGTGCTCACAAGTGACTGGGCATTTAATGTTTACAACCATTAGACACCCATTACTACATTTTCTCCTAAGGAGATAAAAATATCAATGGTCAATTGATAATCCCCCATTGTAAGCTTAAAATTACACCACTTATTCCCAAAAGACATATTATTACCATTGGTCGTCATAATTTCAAAAATTACTATAACAATGTAGTTGGTTAGCCATTTTTTTTACAAATAAAGTTATGAGTGTTATCACCATCCATTAGAAGCACTATCTTGTATTTTAATATGTCCAATGAACATGAGTGTCTATGAGTTAGAGAACCCAACCAAAACATGAGTATAAATATTGAATTAGGAGTAGACTTTTTTCTGTGAAAACCAAATTATTTTTTACATCTAAAAATTCCCTAGAATCACTAGACACCATAGTAGAGTAAATGAGATATAATAATTTAAGTATATTTATGATCCTTATTTTTTAACATAATTGTTACATAGTTCCTTGGCCTCTTTCTCTATAATATATTCATGATAAATTCCATGAATTATGTGGGTTTGGATCCCCACATATGATGTCTTCCTTTTTAGTTATAAAAAGGGAGGAGGATTTAGTTATTTTTGCAAGGTTACTAATTTTTATTTCACAAGCTATGAAAAGGGTAGAAAATAGCAATAGGAATTAGGTTTACACATGAGAATATCTATATAAGTGTCCCCATTGGCACCACCAATGAAACAACTAAAAAAATGACATATTCAATCCATGTATAGAGTTTGGCTAGTTTCTCAAACTCATTTTAATATTCCTTGATTGGATGTGTTTGGAAAATATTAGTGAGAGAACTAAAAAAATCATCATAGGTGCTAGAGTAAAAACATATTAGGGATTCATTTCAAAATTATAACTAGGTGAGAAGTGGGTGAGTCATATTCAACCACTAAACTACTCAAAGGATTCCTTCTCCAAGTGAAAACTTGTAAGAGATTTTAATCCTATGGAATTTGATAGAATTTGAAATATTTATTTTATTTTACCAACCAGCTAGGAAGATCTAAACCATCAAATTTAGTAAGGTTGAGTTTAGGGGATAAGAGAGGGTCACTCTAGTTGTGGAATAAAGGACTTGATATAGGATGGAAAGGTTGGCCTTTATTTGTAGCTAAGAGCAATTGATCAATTTTCTAATAGTTGCTACCTTAGAAAAAAATTGAAATTTCAAAAACCATTTAGGATATTGACAAATGTATAAGTGGATCTCATGTATTAGATATTAAACTTTTAGTACTGAATAAAAACTAATGACAATTCTAAATTCATTTTATGAGTCATATAATTATGTATGGTGAACTAGAAGTTTTAAGCTTTACACAAAGACCATTACCATGACCTTACATTAATGAAGCTTCATCTACCCCTACACACACCAACATTTTGATAATTATGTAGTCATCAATAGCTTCAATTTTATTCAAATATTTCTTAACTTTTTCATGTGATTTTTTTTATGTTCTATTCTCCTTCATTATATGAATGGAGAGTATATAAGGTTGGTAGACATGATTTTATATAGCATGCACATGCATGCATACAAAATAAGTAGTTTTTACTATGATAACTTTATCTAAAGACAATGCAATAAAATTTATATTTTACTTTTTCATGTGCATGCTAGTTTCTACCTCAACAATATAAATTTTTCATTCCTATATGTTTTTTATTAACCAATGGCTTTAGGAATATTGAGAACACATTTAAAATATAATAAAATATTATAGTATGGGTAGTCTATCATAAGACACAATCTAGTCAAAATATTAAAATAAAAACTCAACTGAATAGTATTTTTCATTTATGTTGTTCCCATTATTCATCTAAATTTCTTCAATTATACCTCAACATGTAGCAATATTTTTTTAAAATACTTTTTATATTTCATGGAATACCTAAAATGAAGATATTATTCATTTTCTTTACATCTTATCAATGACTTTTCCTTTCCATCTATTATTTCTTTCTCATAAACTTTATTAACATATATTTTACATGGTGTTAAATTTTAGCTATAACTCCATACCCCTATCATATTTCTAACTATAAATATTACACTTATATTCTATGGGATGTTCATATTTACTTTTATTCTCCACTGATTCAATGGATGATCACTTTGAATCCCAATAAATCATGAAATATCTTGACATAACCTCCTCGTGCCTTTTTCTTATTTGTATTTTATTTTCTCCTTTTGTGTAGGGTCCACATTTTTATCATTACTTGTTGAGATGGGTTTATTAATACTATCATTCCCACTTCCTTGGGACTCCTCCAAGACATTATCAAACTAATTATAATCTTTGTGTGAGGTATTCCCTTGTTTTTTAATAAATGGTACAAATAAAAATATAGAAGATTGATTTTATGGACCACACACATTTCTAAAGTATGAAATTATGATTTTACATTTCAATGAGTGCCCTTTGCCACTTTAAAGAAACTTGCACCTACTCAACATCTCTCATGAATTGGAAACTATTTAATATTTCATTGTGTTAAAGGTCAAAAATTAATGTCAAAGACTCAACACTAAAAAAATAGGGTATAATATATATAACATACCGATAAAAGTAAATGAATAAAAAAACCATTAAATATAGATCCCTAAAGCTAAGATGGTTCACTACTCAGTATCATCTATAGTAATGAAACTAAAAATATAAATAAACATGACATAGTTTCTACTAAGTAATTAAAAAAAGTATTTACCTTAAAAATACTTGCTAATTATTATAGTTTTATTTGTCTCACTACAAAAAAAATTCCAAGTAGGCATTGAGCGTAGATGAAACCAAAGAAATAAGTCCAAATAAAATTTTATAAAGGACATTGAAATTCAAGAATCTATTTGAACCAAGAGTAGAAAAATATGTAAATGATTCATTCAGATTTTTAATTACATTTATATGAATTTAAATTTGGTGAAACTTAAGAAATAATGATATAATGAAGTAAAAATATAGTGAATCTCGTGTGATTTTTCAATGGTCAATATAAATGTTGGACAATTCAAACCATGATCAAAAACTTAAATATTGTGAATTACATGGTGATTATGAACCTATATTTAATATGGTGTTATAATGGTATTAGAAAAATGGGTTCTCACATGTTGAAATCTTAATGTATTGTATAATGCCCACCTATCCCCTACCTTGATATATATCTATTTTTGACATTGTATTATGACTATGTATTCATTATGCAAAGGTTATAGTTGTGTATGTGTTTGAGTACTTATCAATGTTTTTTTTTATACCAATTTTACTATTAAATATTGTTCTGAGATATTGTATGCACTGAAGGTGTGAAATTCTTATGCATGAATGCCATGAATTAAATATTAAGCTACTTCATCCCTAATAAAGGTTATTTAATTTCCACTGATTAAACTAACTTTCACACGAGTTATCCTGGGACCCCTTTGTGTCCCGGCCCCCGTTGAAAGCCACTTCCCTATCGACAACACAATAACATATTCCACAACCCAAGGGTAGACAATGCACAAAATACGATAACAAATATCAACTATTTTGCAAAGAACAACACATCCCGTTCGTAGTAACTGGGTGCTCAAATCCAATCACACAACCCGTTCATAGTAATCGGGTGTTCAAACTAATTCACACATCCCTACGGATGTTAAATACTAAAACCCAAAAAAACGTGCACTACCTAAGGAAAATCTCAAAAAGGGCGAACAAAAGATACAATAACGCTCTCACAATTTTACAATCTCTGGAAGACTTATAATTTTCTCGACAACAAATATCCCCAATGCCCAATACACAATTACAAAAGAATACACAACAATAAGAAGCCACTCAAGTAATTAAATAAATGACCATTAGGATTTCCTAAATCCAATAAATCCACAACAAATTAAACCAATGCTTAACTTCGAGTTTGACAATTACTCATAATATTCAATTCAAATTGCCCGCAAATGTGAACAGAAAATAATACAACTTAATATAATTCAGACACTTAAATAATCTAATATTCGGATTTCCTAAATCCAAATTGAATCAATATCTATTTAAATACAAATCAACTTTCACTCCTAAGTCTTTTTATTTTAAAATTTTATTAATCCATGCATTTACATGCTTTTATTAATATATAAATACTTCTGTTTACAAATCATAAGGAAATTAAAACTAATTGTTAACTCAAATTTCACAAACAAATATAAATAGAAATCTTAATTCTTTTAATAAAATTATCTTATTATAAAACACCTACTTGTGCATTGTATGCATTAATTAACGATATTATATTTCTTTTAAATAAACAAATATATATATATTCTAATTACATAATCTAATTATTATTTTCCAACGTTTATTTAAAAATATCAAATTGTGAATGTGCATGCACCTATTTAAAAATACATTTAAATATATTTTAAATACTCTAAAATTATATGCAATATTTCTAATATATATTTTTAAACAAATAAATAAATATATAAATATAAATTAACAATTTTCAGACAACCTTAATCATAAATCTTGTATGTTGCGATTTTAATAACTTTTGTTTTCGGATCTAGGTTTCTCTAAAAATTTTACTGAAGGTGCGCAATCCAGTCATCTAAAACATATAAAAAATTCAGCCCTACCTAGTTCATAAATTTCTAGTTATGATTAATTTAGTGATGCACTATTTATGCTATTTTGATTTTCGAATTACCAGAGGTTTCCAATTATTTTGGTTTTCTTAGAAGATTTCATTTTCAATCCTACAGAGGTTTTCTAATTCTTCAAATACTTTTATTTGTATTTTCTATTGTTTAAAATCATTCCCTATAAGGATCTAAATCTTCACGGTAATTTATCACTTTCTACAGAAAAACAAATTATGTTTTCATAGGAAGAGGTTTCTAAGTTTTGATTTAAATCCAATAGAGGTTTAATAATTTCACTATATTTTCCTTCTGTAAAAATCTATTTCAAATAAACAAATTACACAGGGGATTTTAATTGTTTTTCTACAGAGGTTTCATTTTCACAGCAATCTTTTAAAAGAAAGAAACAAGAACTTCTACGGTATTGAAAAATCATTTCCTAAAACATTTCCAATTTGCATTACAGTAATAAAATAACTTTTTAATTTCAAATTTCACAAAAACAGTAAAGAACCTGTTACAGAAGAATGTTGCCTCAAGAAAATGTTGCCAAGCTTCTCTATAATTTCAATTCTCAATGTAGCCAAAGCTTTCTTCAATGCAATTGCCTCCTTCCAGAAGTCACAACAAAAAACACAACCAAGAATTCTACAACAAAATAATTCTAAAATAATTTCCTCCGAAAGATCCACAATTTCCTCACCAATTTTCCACAACCCATACCAAAACTTTTCCCGTTAAACAACTTTCTTTTTCTTTTCTCCCAAAAATCCTCTTCGTGAATGAATTTTCAACAATTATATCACAAATTTCTAACTCTTAGTTATCTTAAACAAAATATCTAAAATATCTTTTCCCTCAACAATTTAGATATTTTCTATTCACATGCATTTAAATATAATAATACAATTTACTAATTGCAACCAATTTAAATATTTTTACTTATTTAATTACCATTTATTTTTAATAATAAAATTTTCTCAATCAACATAACCAAAATTTATTTATTTATTTATTTATTTATTCTAAATCCCTCACAACAATAATTCATTTAATTAAATATTTAAAATTAAATACACATTTAATCTACTAAATTAAATTTGCACAAGAATAAAATACCTAGAACAACAATGATAAATCTAAGACCAAATTCAAACTGACAACACACTGTACTAGGGTAAAGGTATGACTAGGTAACCTGTTACTATCTCCCAATATTACTATTGAGTAGTGGACACGCTCAGACCTGTGAAACCAGGTGAAGCTAATGTCTGGTACCTGCAATCCTGCAAACAAGCAAATGTCGCACATGTATACATATAATAAATTATTCACACCGTGAAGAGAGAATCATAGAAATCACAGGGCACTCACGAGCGAGTGATGCAATACCGTTCTCTTCACCAATACAGTATCAATAACTGACAAAGCTTACATCATTAACATAATCAAAACACAAGGCATCATTAATTCAAGTACATACTATGCTAATCTAAAACATGCCATAATGATAACCTCATAATAAAATACAATCACATCAAATTATAACATTCACGTCACTTAACAGAGAGCGATCAAACAAAAAACAAACACCTTAATTCAAGAGTTATTAGAAACAAAGCGTAACATGGGGAAAACATTGT
This sequence comes from Sequoia sempervirens, assembly GCA_007258455.2. Lineage (NCBI taxonomy): Eukaryota > Viridiplantae > Streptophyta > Pinopsida > Cupressales > Cupressaceae > Sequoia > Sequoia sempervirens. The sequence continues at coordinate 603,033,634 of VDFB02047230.1, forward strand.
CTAATCAACATAGCACAAAATGGAGGGGTGTTAGAAGGATTCCCCCTAAAACAAACATTAGTATTTACCTTCAAGACTCCTTGAGGAGGAGGAAGCCACTTACTTCTCAATGAATTTTATATTACGTTTGATGAGGTCCTCTACCAATAGAATATCCAAAATATCTATCAACCAAAATCAAATTCCTTATAATATCCAAATCACTAGGATGCAATGAAATCAAAAGATTATGTTTTACTAAAATAATCTCCTTAACGTTGTTGATGATCTTTCACCATAACTAAGCCACCACCATTTTTCACATCCTAAAAAATCATTCAATTCCTTTCTAACCACATATGCAAGATAATGAAAGTAGAGCCAATAACCTAAGCAATCTTAAGAAAATAGGTTTGAGTAGGAGGTCAACCCAAACTATCCCAAAACTCAACCAAAGATGTTTCATGTACATAAGCATGATTCCAATCCACCCACCAAAAGTGACAAATATCTTGAGAAAAATGGCATTGGAAGAAGAGATGTGAAGCACATTCCTGACTATTATTACAAACAACACAAATAGAAGGACCCTAGAAACCTCTTTTTCGTAAATTCTCCTAGGTAAGGAATCTATTTTGTGCTACTAGCCATAAGAATATGTTACATTTAGGACAACAATTTTTTTCCATATATGCTTCCACCAAGGAACACCATCCCTCCCAAACAACTCTTTGTGCAACTCCAAGTAACTTGTGGCAACTAAAAATTCTCCCTTCAAATTAGGACCCCAAGCCAAAGTATCCCTCTTGATAGGAAAAAATTGGGGGTAAAGAATGAGAAATATTTAATATTAATAACTAGATTCATTTTGATCTAAGTGGAAATATGAGGGTGTAAACTTATGAAAGGTGTAGTGGCTATATGCAAAAGGGCTACATGTAGTGAGGTGAGTATAGACGAAATGCAACTAAAACACACAAGAACTTCCTAAGTGAAAATATTATTTAACTTTCATATTCTACCCTTATGATAGGAATTGCAACATGAACTATGACAGGATATGTGATAGGAACTATTATAGGAATAGCAATAGTTTGCGATAGTAACAACAATTTATAATAATTCCAGAATGTAAACTTATGGTTCTAAAACATTTTGATCTAATAATAACAACATAATAACGCATTGATAGATGATTTAGCAAACAATACTGTAGTTTATGATAAAATTATAAATGGTAAGCATCAAAACATACACAAAATTACTACAAAAATAACTAATAATAGAAATGAGAGTAAAATATGTAACAGAAACACAAATTACTAAAATAATTAAAACTATAGAAATCACCAACATTCCAAGAAGTGGGCCCTATCTCCTCATTCCACCAAGCAATGAAATAAAGGGATCCATTCTACATTGGATTGATCATGCAAAGTGCTACTCAAATTATAAAAAATAACACAAAGTTCATCTATTATATTCCTTCATGTTCATAGCTAATATTACATCCCATGTATATAGGTAGAGTTTGTAACAAGTGATATAAAATAGTTTGTTTTGGATTGTGGCCAACAAACTATATTTTAATGGTTTGCGTAAATACTTGGCCACTATACATAAATTAAAAATAGTTTTATTATAACAGAACATGAAAATAGGAAATGAGAATATTTTCGGTGTTCTCCTCCACACAACTAGCAACCATATCTCTATCATAGGTTCTTCTCCTTAATTAGATTTGATACATAGTTAGCATCATAGAGGTAACCAAAATAACCATGGAGGCTGATGTCATCCATAAGATGGTGAACAAAAAAATTAAATCATGATAGGGACAAGAAGTTCATACATAGAAGGTGACAGGAAGTTTGAATTCTTCTTCTTCTTCATGATATATTTTTTAGGGCTAAAATAATAATGCTTATTAGTAAAGACAATCAATAATTAATTTTCATATTTTTATCCTAAAGTTATACTAAATACCTCTTATGTATATTTAATCATATGCAACATAAAGGTGATAAAATGATAAGATAAGGTATGAAAATGGATTAAACTATATAGGACTATGGTATAAAATAGAACATGAATGGCTCTCATCACCTCCCTTTGAGGAAATTGCACATTCTACTAGCCAAAATCCTAGCTAGCTCTTCATGAGCCTCCTAAGTACCACCCAATAGCCACTCTTGAGGGTCCTTCCAATGCATCACCTCCACCTGACCCAAAACTTGAACTATTTTGAAGTCCTCCACCTTATTCCAACAAAATTCAAGTAGACTATTATAGAGGGGATTTAAATGAGGAAACATTGTTAGAATATGGAATAACCATCCCAAGAATCATACCAGAAAAGGGCATCAGATCCCTTATTATAAATATTAAAAAAAAACCTCTTTGATGAGCTTCACCTCTCTTTTTAGAGTATCCCAAATCATAGATCCCTTCCCTAAAAGTCTACATTGAGGCACATCAAAGGATCTCACCACTTGAAGATACTTGTGAGTAAGAATTCTAGCCCAATCTTGATCTTGGAAAGTACACCAACACCAATATAATTTGGGAGCTAAGACCTAACCATTCAAACCTATAGGCTTGAGACCAAGACCTCCCTCATGTTTTGGCTTGTAAATAGATTCCCACTTAACTAGACTCCACCTTGAAGAGGAAAAATTTCTTACCCAAAGAGACTAATGGAAAAGAGCATCAAACTCCCTAACAAATCTTGAAGGGGTATCTTGCATAAAGGACCTATAAATAGGAAGTTCTTGAACCATCGATTTCAAAGAAGCACTCACGCAGTAGATGAAAGCCATCTCCAAGTCCAATGAATAACCTTCATATGAAACTTATCTATAACATCCTACCAAAATACTCTAATTTAAGATCCCGCAGAGATGGGAATCCCAAGATAAGTCAAAGGAAGAGATTCAATTTGAAACCAAAGAATCGAGATAATCCTATTATGAATAAGTCAAGAAGTATTGAAGAAGAAAATAGAAGAATTTTCCCTGTTAATATTTTGACCAAAGGTAGCCAAGTAAATTTCAAAAAAATTCCTTAAATTAACTACTTAATTAATTTTGGCCATGTCCATTAAATTTGTATCACCCATAAACTAAAGGTGAGAATGAGGAGGAAACCTATTGCCCCAACTCCAACCCTGACCTTGTCTAACATGAGAGTTGATAAATCTTCCCATCCCCTCAGCCATAATAATGAATAGGTAAGGAGATAAGGGAACCCCTTGTTGAAAAGCCCTAGAAGCTTCGAATAACTTAGATGGCTCACCATTAATAAGAACAAAAAATAATGTAGAAGTTATAGAACTCATGATCTAATTGGACCACACTCTACCAAATCCAAAATCTAGGAGAACTTTTTGTAAGAAGGCCCATTTTACCCTATCATAATCCTTTGCCATATCAATCTTGACGAATGTGTCCTTTTCCTTGGAAATCACCATAGAATGAATGGTCTTAGTAGCAATCACAATCCCATAAAGAATTTTCCTACCAACAAAAATCCACCTTGTTCTTCAAAAATGAAAGAATTGAGCCAAGGATTTAGTCTTTATGCAATCAATTTAGTAGTAATTTTGTAAATCACATTACAAAGAGAAATGGGTCTAGAATGATGTAGACAATTAACTCCTCTTTTATGAATAATCTCCAAGAAATTAGAGTTCAAGTCTCTTAACATTTATTTATTTCTTTGTGACTCCTAAACTACCTTTAAGAGGTCCAATTTGATATTTTCCTAAAAATACTAGAAGAATTCTATAGGAAATACATCAAGTCCTGGGGATTTTCCTTTCTTATTTTAACAAAACCTCCTCGAATTCTGGCAATGAGATGGGTCGAATGAGGGCCACATTAATCTCATTAGAAACTAAAGAGAGAATGTAATCCAAAATAAATTTCTCCTCTTTATCCCTAGGGAAGATTCCTTAGTAAACAGAGCTGAGAAGAATTCAGAAGCCTCCCTAGAAATCTCACCTAGAGAAGAAAGTTGAGCCCCTTCCAACAACACCAAAGAGGTGATAATATTTCTATTCCTTCTAGCTTTAGTCTAGAGTTATGAAAAAAGATAGTATTTATATCCCCTTCCTGAAGGGCCAATCAATCTGAGATGTTTTTTTTCCAAAAAATATCCTCACGTAGCTCTCATTTCTCTAGCTCCTTAACAACTATTAACTCCTCACTACTTAAATCATTAGTTAGACCATGATATTGTATTTGATGAGTGATAGTATCTAGTCAAGCTTGAGGTTTCATTTTATTGAATGAAGGTTTATGAAGCACCACCTATTCCACTTCTTAAGCCTATGTTTCACATACTATAATATTTTAGCAAAGGAAAACATAGACCTACCATGAGCCAACTTCCCTTTTTGCCACCATTTGATCATTAGGTTATGTAGTGAATGATCATGCAACCACATGAGTTGAAACTTAAAATATGTGTTCTTAGGAGATCTAAAAAAAATTGACAATTTAATCGGCCAGTGATAAGAACCTTTCCAAACTAAAATCTCTAAGTTGGTAGTCTACCTATCACTAACACAATAAGAAGAGACAAGGAATCAGTCATGCCTCTTTGCTATAGAATTTTCACCACTTATTCTATATTTTCTAAGTGAAAACTCCATTATTCAATTTCACATCAACTAAATTTAAAAGATCCATGTTGTCCCTAGGTATGTGCAGGATCATCATGGAAAAAATATGCCCTTAAGTGGCGATGAAAATTCAAAAAAATCAGAGTTGGGAAACTTGACATAAAAATTTGAATAAGTTATCTATATTATTTCAAAAATATGTAAGAATAGAATTTTTAGCACATTGAATTTAGTTTCTAAACTACTAGGTTTATTTAAAACAAAAATCATTTTGGTGAAAACTTGAAATTTCAATGTAGTAGTACTTAAATTTAAGGGAAAAAATAAGTAGGTGTTTGTCTGACCACCCTGACCACAATAAAATAATAATATTTTTTTATAAGATTTTATATATAAGTAGAGGACTCATGTCCCAATGTGATTCATATTTTTTTGTAAATTTTTCCAAGAAAATAATTAATTATGATTTTTTTATTACAACTTTTAAAAAATATAAATATGTGTATGTTTGACCACCTTAACTTGGTCAAAACTTCATGAAATTCATTTTTTTGGTTTTTAATCCTATAGTATGCAAAGCATAGAATGTGACACATGTTTCAAATTCAAAAAATGTGATATCGTTTGAAAGCCATAGATATTTTTCAATCAGCCTAATAATCAGGACTTTAGTCATAATTCAAATAGAAAATAAATAATAATTATTTAATAAATTCAAAGTAAAGCATAATTTATATTGGTGGAAACATTAGAATCTCCTTTAAAAACCCTTTTCATTTCATCAATTTTGGGTAAAAAAAAGTCTCCAGCCACATACCCATCATATGGCCACTTTTTTGCCCATCATGGTCATGCACATACCCCCCTTAGGAGGTTGGGTGAAGAATCAAGCCTTACAATGCCACCTCTTTTTTCCTCCAAACAAGAAATAGCATTTAGGTCCCTAGCCACATTCCAAGGAAGAAAGGGAGCTAGAGACCGAATATATATAATATGACACCAGAGTTGAGCTTTGCCAAGAAAATTAGTAGGAGCATAAACATTAGTGAAAAGAAAAGTTTCACCTAAATCCAAACTAGAAATAACCAAAGAAATAGAAGAGTGACTCAAGATCCACCAAAGAGGTAAAAACTTCCTTAGATCCCAAAAACAAGCCACACCTCTAGAATTATCATGTTCCCCAACACACAGACAAGATCCATGATTCCAAATGCTATGAGCTCTATTCAACATACCATCCATAAACAATTTAGTTTCCTGAAGAAAGATAATATCAAGATAATGAGTACTAATCATCTCACGAATAGACTTTTTTTAAGGGATACTAAAAATATCCCTCACATTCAATAAAACAACAATCATTTATGGGATTGGGAGAAGTAGGAGTCAATGGTTTTGACTAACCCAAAATCCACCAATGTCTCACTAATTAATCTAAAATTCTCTGGGTCTTTCTTACATCCCACCTTGGATGATTTCTCTAGAGGCGCCTTTTTAAGGGGTTTTTAATACAAACCTAAGGTGTGAAAATCCCCACTACTACTGGATCATCCAAGGCTTCAAAATCCTTCAAGACCAAAGGCCCACTTGGTTCTAAAACAACTGGTATTTGGGTAGTATATTTGAAACCTACGATTCCACCAAAGGAAAATTTTGAATATCATTCTCTCTATTTTCTAACAAAGCCAATCCCAAGGACCCAACACTAGAAGGCAACTTAATGGAAAACCCTCCTCCTAAACTAAGCCCTCCAAAACATCAAACCGATTAATGACCCCATCATTTTTTCTATCCTTAAGGGTTCTCTTTCGACCTTTCCCCTTATTGTGAGGCTTAACTGCAATAAAACCCTTCTTGTCTGCTACCTCTTCAAATAAAGGGGCCTTCCCTTTATCATTCTTTGGAATAGATTTGGAGGTAGCATTAGCTACACCAACTGCTTGATTGAATCAAGGGAATTTCCTTTGCAAATTCCCATACTCATGACATAATTAACATCTAAAAGGAATGTTTTCATAGTATATTTGAATCCAATAAGAGGATCTAAGACATGACATATTTCCATAGAATTTGATAAAGGGTTATTTAAATCAATTTTAATATAGATACAAGCATTTGCAATTACCTTTCTATCTAGAGTCTACTGAGCGAGGCCAATTAGTTTGTCGAGCAGAAGAGAAACCATATGCAAAATATCATTCCTCCAAAACCCCAATAGAAGTTGTGGAAGATGAATGTAGACAAGGACCTTCATAGGGAGCTCCTTAGCTAAATTGAAACCCACATGATAGGGTTTCATGAAGATCGCAACCATGATTGTAAAAATAAGTTCTACATTCAAAATATTTGGTTTTGTCTTCCATGCATGTAAATACAATTAAAAAATCATTGTTGGCAGCCATCACTATCTCCATATCACCTTTGAGATACCAAATCCCCTAAGTCCAAGATTCTAAAACTAGCAAAGAAAGTAAATTCCCCATGAATTTATAAATTAGAGCATGATTTCTTAGATAATCCACATCCTCTGAGACAGACTTCAAATGAATCGCCAAAATAGGACACTCATGGCATCTCTCCAAAAAACCATCCACTTTCTTGATTCTAGATAATCCTTTTTCCGATGAAGAATCTCTGGTAGTCAAAATTCTATTAAGATGCCTCATGTCCATTGCATTTTCATGAAAAGAGGAAGAAGGATTTACTAGATGCATGCCTCTAGAGAAAACAAAATGCAAGAAACACCATAATGGAAAAAAAGAGAGCCCAAAAAGAACTTGCACACAACCAAAAGAAAAGAAAACCCCACCACAACTACAATAAAAGACCCCTTCATGCCACAACATAGGATGTAGGCCCTGACCCAAGCATTTCCACACTAGACTACCACCCAATTTCCCTCCCCGTGCACACACAACAACACAAAGAGTGCGGCTAGGGTTTCCCCTAGCCTGTGCAACCCATGAAAGTTGTCGTCATTTTCATTCGCCAATCGCTATTGTGGGAAAATTGGTCCTCAATTAATATATTCCTTTTTTGGCTTTATTTTGAGTTTAATTATAATAGGAAAATTTTAAAATATCCATTTTTTTAGCCAATATTGTGGCAAAAAATTTGAAAATGTAGGAAATAAAAATTTTAATTCAAAATTGTGTATTTCAAATTTGAACCAAAAAGGTATATTTAGTTTTTTAATTTTTTTAGTTTAAAAATTATGAAAATTTTCAAGCATTCATCAATGGAGGATTTGAGAGAAAATAGGGTTATTTTTGTTGTGAATATTGAGAAAATTAAAATTTTAAACATCATTCAATTGAACTATTTTTTGGGAAAAATGGTCTCCAAGTTTTTTTTTCATTCTACATGTTTTGAATTCATTTCCTTTTTAAAATAAAAACGTATGAGTTCTACCAATTTTTCAATAGTGGATTGAAATCATATACATAATTTTCCTTAGAAAAATAATTTAGAATATTATGAATTGGGAGTAATTTTGGATAATTTAGATTGGATGAAATTAGAGTCCATATTAATTTTTCATTTAGATCTTATAAGATTGTGTTCAAAATCTTATTCCGCTTTTTGTGCATTGATATTCACGCCACTCTCAAATTTTCCAAAATGTAGGAAATGAGAATTTTACTTCAAATGTGTGTTTTTGTTAATATTTGAAACCAAAGGATATAATTTTTTTTAGATATTTTTATTTTGAAAATTTAAGCATTCATCAAGGAAGGATTTGAGAAAATGACATGGTTATTTTGTATTAAATATTTTGAAATTTTTGAGATTAAATCTTATTTGATTGAATTATTTTGTGGGAGAAATAGTCTCCAATATGATTTCACAGTTTCCATCATTTGAACTTGTTTCCATTTTAAAATAAAAATGCATGCGTTTTATTAATTCTTCAAAGGTGAATTAAAAATTTTATGGCTTTCTTTGGAAAAATAATTTATAAATTTTCTATTTGGGAGTTATTTTGGATTATTTAGATTGGGAGAAATTAGAACCCATACTTTTCATTTAAAATATTTTAAGAATATGTTCATAATTTTATCCTTTTTTGTATTGATTTGTGTGCCTCGCTCAAATAGTGTTATGGCATGATGCACCAATGATTTTAGTTTCTAGAGTGTAGAAATGAGTTCTTGGACGTCCCTTAGGTGTTTTCTTTATATTTGTATGAATATTCATACTCAATTCTACAAAACCATAATTTTGTGTTATTACAATGATGCTCAGGTTCTATAACTCTAGGATCCTCATCCTTATGAACATTAGACCTTTTATCCAACATAAGATTCATTTCTATCAATGTATATGGGGTAGTTTTAGACCTGGGTGTCATGATTTTATACTTGTGTTGTATGTTATTGTTGGTAAATGTATGTCATGTTATGTGGATTACCTCTTATGATTCTTCTAGTGATGATTTCCCTTGAGTGTGTTTATGTTTGGAATGGTTGATTATTATTGGTATACATGCCTTAATATATTATCATTATTATTGTGTTGTATAATTCATATTATGATTTTTTACTAGTTAGTATGTCTATAATCCCTACTCCCCTTGTTTTTCATGAGTGTGAATTATTATGCCCAAGTGACTATCTACTAGCATGGTGGGGTGGACCTATGGGTGCACATAGTTCGGTGGCATGGATTCACCATTAGGGATTAAATAAATTTTAGGAGCTTGGATGGAGTGCAAGTGGAAGTTCTATACTTTTTTCCTTTAGTTTCTCATTATTATGATGTGTTGTAAAATGTATATTTTAAGATATTTGAGTCATCTCATGTAATTTAATAATATTCATTGTATCATTTATGTATTGGAGTCTGATCCTTCTATGTTGGGAAGTATAATCTATCATAATTATGTTATGAAATTTAATTGTTGATTGTAATCTTTCTAAGTAGGCTCTACAAGACCTTTATATTTACTACATAGTTTTACTTTTATATAATCTTTTGATTTGGATTATTTTTCACATATGTTTATAATAAAAAACTTTAAAGTAAATGATTTATTGAAATCATCTAGTATTTTTCCACACCTTTTCTTCTAAGGGTGTTGGTATTTTTGTAACACTCAAATATTAATAATTTGGTATATTTAGATTATATTATTATATGTTGTAATCATGTTTATTGATGTTTATGGGTGAATCTATATCAGATTATTATAACAATTGAGTTACCTATCATTTCATTTTCCCCATCCTAATTTTGGTGCAAAACAAGCATGACATTCTATTTTAATATTTTGATGTTTACGCTTTGTAGTTCCTTGTGTTAAGGACCTACTATAGATTTATGCTTTGTTTCTTGCAATCCATTCCTTTTAAAGGAACTCATTTGGACAATTTGGCACAAAAATTCCCTTGAATTTTTTCTTTGAACCATTTCATAATAGCTCATAAATCAAGGAATTTATACCTCAATGAGTGTGAAAGTTGAGCTTGCTAGTTTTATATGCCTTAGATATTTTTGATATATTATCTATGTGTTGTATTTTTGAACTTATGAGGATTCCAATACCAATTTTTTTTGTATTTTACTTTAAAAAACTATAATACAATTGTAATTTGTACCAAAAATTTAGAGAGGTCTAATATGAAGTTGTTAGTATCAAACTTTAGGGAGGTCTAATATCAAGGTGTGAAAATATAATGAACTCTAATACAAATGTATTAGAATCGAGAGAATTATGATATAATATTATATTTTAAGGAAGTATAGTAGGGTATAACACTTATGGTCATCTCAATACCTTCTTGAGGGCGAAGGATTTTGTGTGACCCTTGATAAAAAAGGATAGTGTTTGCTTGTAGGACTTTCTATTTGTTGTATCCTACTAGTATTTTAAGGGTGATTGGGAAGATATTATTTGAGGATGTTCCAATGGTTTGTGGGCTCAAAATTCTCCCTCATTCCTTGTTTTCTATTCCAAGCATGGTATTTTATCCCATGATGTTTTTAAGTCTTTCGCTTGTGTCACTATGCATTGTACACTAGTGTACATTTCAAGTATTTCATAACTTTTTTTATGACACCTTTAGAACATGTTATGATTGTGTGTCTTTTGTAATGCAACTGTTTTATCACAAAAAATTTTGGTTCATGTTTTTTCAGGTTTAATTTCCTATATGTGTATCTTGGGGCATTACATATCAGAAAATATGTTAGTTAAATAAAACATGCCTCCAAAATTCTAGGAAATTACCCATTACATATGTGTAGTGTATTGTAGAGAAAATATTAGTTTTAAATTCCTCATAATGATATAACACCCATTAGACCCATAAATAATAAAATCTAGGCAATTTTGGCCCCCAAAAAGTTAATTATATTCACTAAATTTGAATTGGAAAATATGATTTTTTTTCTAATTAGTACAGATTTACCTCTTTTTGGTGTTTCCAGTTGATTTCCCAAGTTTATCTAAGGGTTAGCTAAATCCTATGCTCAAAAACCCTAGGTCAATGGTCAACAAATAAGAGACAAATATTATACTTATTCTCCTTTACACTTTAGGCTCTACAAGACCAAGGTGGGTTCTCCTATATACATCATTTGAGATATACTCATACTTGCAATGATGTTAAATAGGTATTTTTCTTCACACTAATATTATAGAAGGTTAGCTTGATTAGCTAAATCATCTTGTAAACCCTCTATTTCTCCATATTTTTGTGGTGTTAAGTGAGCATACAAGTAAAATTAATAATAGTAGAAGTAAAGATTCAATCATTTGTGTTTTATTTTAATTAATTTTGAGCCTTATGAATCGACTTGGCTAGTACCTTATTTATTTACTAAGTGAAAAGATGAAATAAAATCCTCCCACAAAAAACTAACTCTATTCCTTCTTATAACCTCAATTTATTACAATGAGAAACCAAAAAAGGAGAAAACACTTTTATTATACTTTAAAATCCTTACTATAACAACAAAACCTTTAATGACTTGACTAAAGGAAATTTTAATCTATTTTTTAAATAGATGCCAATAATCAAAAATTCATAATAGAATGAATGAAATGAGAACCATCAATAATCCTTGAGTATTTAGATTCAATATAAGTTGTATTACATTTTCAAAAAATAATAGCTTGACATAAAATTTAAAGAAATAACAATGTCTGAGTTATCTATTGTTATTACAGAGTAAAATTACATCATCCCTTATCTAAGACTTCAGAAGGTTTTAACTGTACAAGAACTAAATTTATAGAGTGTTGAACAAAACAACTGAAAGGGGGGATGAATCCTTTGTAACAAATTTTAACCTTTAAAACTTTTATCAGAAATTAGATCAATCAAAAATCATTTACTCTACTAAAATGATTAAACATTAAGTGCAAAGGAAAAAAATGAAAAGCATCACACAGACATAGTAACACCAAATTTATGTGGAAAACCCAATAAAGGAAAAACCATCGTGAGGATTAGCTCACAATAAAAAGAATATCAAAACCAATTACAAAGGCTCACTACCAAAATAAGAGTCACTATTTGGATCAAGACTCACTATCCAACAAGGGCTAACCAACCAGAGGGCTCACTGCCACATAGGTACAATGAAGATAGAAGAGATGTGTTACAGAGAGAGGACAATCTCAATGCAATAAAGATTTCCACTATGAATCACTCAACCACTTGTAGACATGCATGAATTATAGAGTACACCTTCAACTCACTGCATCAGGAAACTCAACAATTATATTTCACACTGATCTACCAAACTCGCATCACATACACACTATTTTGCATCTATTTCACATATATCTTGCTCTATTTATTTGCATACCTTTCACCGATATCTCATCCTGTATTTATATCATCTTCAACTTTGAAACATATCCAAAGCTGGCCATACATCATTTAAATTCAAATTAGGTCAGCACCAAAACATTATAGGATGGAATTAGAATGATGGCGAGCCAAACACACACTTGATGAGGACCCAAATAAGTCCCAACATGCTTCATGAACTTCAAAATTAGTGTTTAACACAAGGTCAACCAAACTAGTGTAAAACACATAGAATAATTAAGTACATGCAACCCTTAACACAATCCAATCTTTCTAGACAACAAAATTATCTTCAATATGATCATAACAACTTAAATCTAGAACCACAAGTCATAAGACTCAACCAAGAAGAAATTTGGAGCAACTACATTTCTCCCAGACCTCAGCCAGATACCCAAAAAACATAGTTCACAACTGGTGAACATAACTCGCACTGTGCAATGATATAGAAACCCAAAATCTAGATAAAGTAGCTTTCAACAACCATGATCAACGTATCTAAACCACATGAACATAGGAGAAAACTCTAGAGCAAATCCAAAGCAAACACTGAACACATGCAACCTTTCTTCATTACAATTTTCTCAATATCCTCAACATATACAACCAACAACCTCCATCCATGACATCAATGACAAAAAATAGTTGATAATCAGTAGACTAGTTGACATCAATGAATACACCTTCATTCTTGCAACATAGAGAGACTACAAAAAACAAGGATTCAAAATCCTTAAAATGAGGCTTGGAATTCCCTTTTATAGACATAAGGGAAGCGACAAGTAAACGACCTCAACCACTGCTTAAGTTACAAAAGCCAAAATCTTAGGCAGTGACACTGTAAAAAGGACAAAAGTATTTATACACTATAGAGAGACTACTAAACAAGTGGATGGGAGTGTCCAAGGTAATTACTCCAACATATTGATTTAATTTCCTCAAAATTACCCCTCTTAGAAGATAGGACATGTTAGACATTCTACTCTTGATAGGTCCATGCAACATTTAGGTCTAACTGGTGAGGAGCTATTTAAACACAAATCAAAATTTACAACCAACCCTTTTCTTGCTTTTGTCACTACTATATTTATCTATCCTTAGTATAGTACCAATTGATTTGGAAATGCTTTAACTTGACCATACTTCTTCAAAAAAACTATAATTACCACTCCTACTTGGCACAACACTTCAACAACTTACATCTAGAATTTTGTCAGCAAAAATAGGTATCTTCTTGATTAGTTCCATTTGTGCCATTTCAACCTTAAGAGGCAATAGGATCAAACATATAGGGACACTTACGAACTATTAGATATTCTCAATACCATGTCATCATGTGGGTTAGGAAATTTTATTTAATTTGGAATTAGATGATAAAAATATGATTTAAATTTTAGGTAATTGATTATACTTTTCGTCCCATGTATATTTCTTTTCTAATGACAATTGAAAAGAAATAATATGTTCAACATTATGCCTATAATGTAAATAATTTACGTCCAATATTACACTTTTTTATTTACAAAAATCCTCCAAACCTTGTTATTTTGTAATCAACTTATCTAGAGAAGTATTCAACAAAATAATATCAACCTTGTTATAATCACAAATAAAAAAATGAGAGAGTGGGGGCTAATGCTCTTAAACCTTCTTTCCATTCATAATAAGTCTTAAGATCCCCATTTTCCTTCACAATATAAGGCATAATATTTATTTCAATATTTTCAAAATGCTTGAGATTAGCTTTTTCTCTTTGCATCAGCTTAGCCACATATTCCTTCACCTCTCCTAGTAGCTTTTCCATGTTGAATGTAGGAAAAATTTCACTTGGTGCATCATCTTCATGTACAAATCCTTTATACATACATTGCAAAGCTACAATTCTAGGAGTCTATTTATTTATGATACTCTTATCTATCTTGATAACTAGCCACCTTGGTGATAGCATCCTTGAGATTAGTATAATCCCTATAGGATTATTCTAATCTACCCAAAAAAATTGACATCGTATGTCCTAAAAAATTTAATACAACTCATAACATTTCCTCATGTTGGATGTCTTCATAATTATTTATCTATTCTTCAAACTATTTAACCTTTTCGTTAAATCCTTCATTTATCATATCAAATTGTTTGCAAGCCCTGTTAATGAAGAACTTGTTGCCTGGGTAATAGTTTGGTGGGTGTGGCTTGAGTCTCCTAAATTTTAAATTTATTGTATTCTACAATGATTACTACATGGTGAAATGAATTTAAAATTATGGAATGAATTTAATCAATGTGTAATGATGAAATGGCCTAAAATTCAAACACACATCTCCCTAATTTCATTAGAAAGAGAGAAGATATCACAAAAGAATAGGATTGACTTTCAACCTTGAGGTGAGTCAACCCTATTTTGGATCTTGGTATCTCTGTTTTCTTATCAAAGAAATTTGACTCTTGCAATATTGGGAGATGATTTAAAGTGCATTAAATAAGTGAATCATATGACCTAACACCTGAGATATAGAATTCTATGACAATAGAAATGAAAACGAGAATTTACAGGGAAATCTGAGAAGGGAAGAACGATATGCACCTATGATAAAAAATAGGTTTCAGGGTCTGTAGTAGGACTGGTTTGTCCTTGGGCTAATGTTTTATAGTGTAGGGGTCCAAAAATATTTTTTGCAGTCCTTTGATCCCATATCTGAGCTTCTAATTTCTCTAGGTTTGACTGTTAGAAAGTTAGAAATAAAATCTATAAGTGAGTTTTTATAGCTTGACAATGATGAATACAGCAAATGAAACTTTGCAAAAATGCTCCTTTGATCAACTTTCAATCCTTCTTCACCTATAGATCTACACATACAAAGAGAGAAGAATAAATGTTTATTTTTGGGTGAATGGTGGATTGCTTTAGTCAAACCCCATGTTTGGTAATTAAACCTTGATAATGAAAGAATGATAAAATGAAGGAATTGATGAATGAAAACTTGCTTGTTACAACTCACCAAACCCTAAATGGCTGACCTTAGAGGAATGAAGTAAAACACATCACTCTAAGGCTTGGATCTTTCATGATTTGGATTGATTGATTGATTGATTTGATACTTGAATGCTTGAAACCCACATCACAATGTTAGCTCCAAAACATGATCTTAACACACATGAACTTTGACCTGATGATATGATCTTGATTGTTGTTTTAGATGATTGATAAATCTACTCTTCAATGATCTTGACAATAATTTTGTCTCTTGTGAAAGTTTCCTTAATGCTAGATCATTCTCCTTAGTTTTGAATTGATGAAATAATTATGTATTTATAGGTGTTTATCTAATTTTTTGAAAAGTAGATTCTAAAAGCTAACATTTGAAAATTGAATTTGAATCATTAAAATGTTATCAAAAACATATTAAAATTGGTTCCTAGGACTTAAAAGGGACCCATTCACCCTTGGGTGAATGGGTCCTAGGACCTAAGTCTAGGACACTCAATTTACAAGGTGGTTTAATTAATGTTAGAAATTGTTTAATATAGGCTTCCCTTTCAGAAAACAAGAATAATAAAGCTTTGGAATCCATAAGTTAGTTAATTAGAGGCTTAATTAAGTCCAATTAATTAAGGAGATGCAAACATAGTGTGAAATTGTGAAGGTATACAATTTTCTACATTATATTTAGCCCCCACTTTAGTGAGAGTATGAGCTTATGCTTAGACTCACACTAAAGTAGACAAATAAGTCAAGAGAGTTCCAATTGTATAGTTGTTGGAAAGATAAGATGACAAGGATCGAGGAGGAGGATTAATCCCCCAAGATCCAATATCTCTTGGAAAAACCAACAAAGGAACAAAGAGACACATGCACACAACAATGACAAAAGATACACAATCATACAATGTCAAAATTAATGTAAAGAGAAGAAGGAAGGAGAAGGAATGGATCAGGCCTCAAATGTTTGTCCAACAGGTATGGATCAAGCCTCAACTGTTTGTCCAACAGGTATGGATCAAGCCTCAACTGTTTGTCCAAAAAATGTTCAGAAGTGAAAACTTGTTGTACACTATGTGAACAAAATACTCATGAGGGCCATTGAAATATGTTATTCACTAGGTGAGCCCCAAAGGATGAGAAAAACACACTAAGTCTACAAGGTGTTTACACATAAAAAATGGTGGCACATGGGTAAATTCATCACAAAAATTTGTGTACCCATAAGTCAATGCCAAAATGATCAATGATATATGCCAACGTTACATTAAGTCCAACCTCTATGAACAAAAGTGAAGCACAAATGTCTATATTTTCATGCCAAAATGAGAATGCTAATAAAATAATGCCAATGCATGGCCCCACTTTAAAGAAATTTCTAAACACCTTGTTGTGAGAAATTACTTTAAAGTAGAAAATGATAAATGAAAACTATTAAAAGGGACATGAGAGCTTATTTGGAAAGCCCTATATGCCAATGATATGTTTCCAAATAAATCTACATCACGAAGAGGGGTTGCCCCAAAATAAAATCCTAGAGATAACACATGAGGGATCTACGGGTTTGGGATTTGTGTATATCTTTGCTATAGTGATATAATAGAGCTTGGAACTATCATCATTCCCCAAATATTTGTATAACAATGAAAAAAAGGAGGAATGACACATAGAGAGATAGAAGACAAAAAAATTGTTATGCCCCTACCCTTATAGTGTGTATAGTATTATGAGTAGTCGACTTGTGGCTACCTTAACTCTTAATTAAGTCATATTATCATTATTATATTCTTATTTAATTAGTTAGGTTAGCCTAGGGCTTATATAGGGTTATCTAAGCCAGCATGGGAAATATCCTAGGAATAAATAGGTATATATAGGAGGTTGTGAGTCTTATTTCATCATCATGTGGAGTATTGTGTTCTTATTGAAGAATATTGTAGGTATCCCCCTCAAAGTGGACTAGGAGGTTTCCCCCTCAAAGTGGCATATTATTATCAAGTATTTTCGATATATTTCCTATTACATTCTTCTTTTGCAAGTTGTTTCATAACAAGTGGTATCATAGCATGATCTTGGCATCATAGAGGCAAGGCATTTTCTTAATATTGGAGGCGATTTTGAGAAGAGAATATATCTCATATTTTGGTGAAATTTTCTCTGATTTTTAAAGGGTTTTTTAATATAATATTTTTAAGAATATACAGTCCAAATTTAAAAGGAATTGGAGCAAAATTGGGAGAATTATTGTAGAGTTAGGGTTTTTTCCCAATTTATTTAGAAGGTTCATATCTCCCAAATCTAGAAGAATTGGTTCCTAATTTTTAGTGGGTTTTTATATATATACTAGAGGAGACTACATCCAAAATTTAAAATAATTTTAAGCATAAATAAGTGATTTATTACAAAATTATTGTTTCCAAAAAGCTCGCGCTTGAGGATACAAATCACAAATTTTTGGGAGATTTCTCTGGGAGAGTACAACCTAGGATTTGGTAAGTTTTAAAAAAAATTAGTATTGTTACTTTATTTGTGTGTTTTATTGGAAAATTATCTTTCTATAACTTCTTCACAACAAAAAGTAGCGACAAAAAAGAAGAAAAAGAAAAAGAACAAGAAGTAGAACAAGAGATAGAGAAAGAGAAAGAGAAAGAGAAAGAGAAAGAGAAAGAGAAAGAACAAGAAAAAGAACAAGAACAAGAAAAAGATTAAGAGAAAGAGAAAGAGAAAGAACAAGAACAAGAAAAAGATTAAGAGAAAGAGAAAGAGAAAGAACAAGAACAAGCACAAGAGGAAGAAAAAGAGAAGGAACAAGGAGAAGAAGAAGAAGAATAAGAAGTAGTAGTAAAAGAAGAAAAAGTAAAAAAGGAGAAGAAGAAGAAAAAGAAAAATTTAGCATTGAGGACAATGATTTTGTAAAGAGGATAGAAATGTTATGCCCCTACCCTTATAGTGTGTATAGTGTTATGAGTAGTTGTCTTGTGGCTACCTTAACTCTTAGTTAACTCATATTATCACTATTATAGTGTTATTTAGTTAGTTAGGTCAATCTAGGGCTTATATAGGGTTATATAAGTCATCCTTAGTGATATCCTAGGCATAAAAAGGTATATATAGGATTTTCTGTCTTATTTCATCATTATGTGGAGTATTGTGTTCTTATTGAAGACTATTAGAGGTATCCCCCTCAAAAAGTGTACTAGGAGGTTTTCCTGTCGAAGTGGCATATTATTATCAAGTATTTTCATCATATTTCATATTATATTCTTCTTGTGCAAGTTGTTTCATAACACAATCATTTTGGGTCAACATGGAGGAGACTTAAATGTCTCAATGCTTTGCATCATCCCCAAAAGGAAAAATAAGATAAAAGAAAAGGTAATGCGTACGACATACAAAATAATGAATATACAAATAGAAGAATATCATGACAGGTTTGCTTCCTTTGTATCCTTGCACCAATGGAGTAACAAGGGTCATCCAAAGAAAATATCATAAACATAAAGACACACTAGGCAGCATGATTCAGTGGATTACATTATGCACATGCAATCACAAAGAATATGAAAAGAAGACAAAGAAAAGACTAGTATGTCACATGCGATCCACCTATAGAAGGTCATCCACATCTCACTCTTACTCATTGTATACAAAAGACAAATAACTAGCCAAAGGGGAAATGAAAAGTGTCATACTAGGACAATCACCAAGTTCAACACATGGTGATTCACTCTTCTGAGGAGGATCATCATGGTTGTGCCCATCTAAGTTCATGGAAGAAAATAATAAATTCAGTTCATTATGCACTTCCTCATCAATCAAGTAATAATCTCGTCATCATCATCCAAATTAATCACAATAGGAGGTCTAATGACAATGTCCATTGTAGGTTCATGTTTTTCTTGTGGAAAAGGTGGAGAATCATCATGCTTTGTTTGAGTTATATTTTGATCTTGGTTTGTTGGTTTGTTCTTTTCTTTTAATTGGCGAGCAACAACACAACATCTATGCCTATGCTCTTTAGAATTTCAATTTCTTCTTACACATTTTTTAAGTTGTGATGGTGTAGGAGTAGGTTTATCAACCATAGGTTTATTTTCTTCACGCAAGCGAGGAACAAAAGGAACCATCAAGGGTTGGTTAGCCACTTTCTCTTTAATCTTATAAACTTGTTTAATTTTAGGAGGCACTAAAGGAGTTGTAGGGTTATCTCTTGTTATTTTATAGGAAATAGGTGGGTGAATTTTTTTAGACTTGTCTTGGTTACTTGGAAAGGATTTTGGTTCAATCATAGGTTCATCAATGATAGGTTGGGAAGGCGAAAAATTCATGGACTCAGAAATATTTCCAAGGGATAATTCTTTTATGTGATTTTCCTTGGAATTTTGATAAGATTTGAAAAAGAAGTCCTCACGAGGCTTAATAGGTTCCATAGGTTTAGGTTAAAATAAATACAATGAAAAGTTCAAATGGGAAGACAAAGGATTAAACCCACTATAGTGCATAGAAAAAAAGTTCATTGCCAAATGGAAATTTCAAGTATTTATGAATAACTGATGGGATGAAATCCATGGAGCGTAGCCATGGGTAGCCTAACTTCAAATGGAATTGGTCCAATGATGGGATGATGGAGAATGAGACATCTAATTGTTTCGGTCCAACTTTTAAGGGAAAAGTGATCAAACCTATCATAGGGCAAGCAAAATAATCATGTGTTTTGATCCATGATTTTGATTTTTCATAAGAATCTTGGTAAATTTCATACATAAACAAGAATTCCTCAGTGATCACATTCTCTACACACATAGAATCAATTAATATCTCATTAGTAGACTTGTCATTGATTCTTTCAGCAATATAAAGAGGAACATTGGGTGCATGTTTAATTATGTCACTTTGTGAGAAAGCAAGGTCAAGAGAAAATTTGGTTTGGTCCTTATGAGGTTGAATGTCAATGAATCCAATCATAGCATCTATATCATATCCATTATCACTCTTATTATCATCAGTTATATCTTGTATGTTTTCAACATTCATCACATCATTCCTGTTATCACTATCTTTTACAAATGACACAAAATGGTTTGGCATGGGATTGGTAAATATTTGAAAATTTGGTTAAGAGGGGAAACAACCTTATTTCCTTGATCATTAACACCACCCAACTTGATGTGATTAGAATCAATGAGGTCTTGCACTATATGTTTAAGATATCTACATCATTCAGTATCATGTCCAACTTGTTGATGATATTTAAAAAAGGAAATAGGATTATGGTTTAGAGGTAAGGGATTAGTGGTATCAAGAACTCTAATGGGAGGTAAGGTAATTAGGTTCTTACCCAAGAGTTGCAACATAATTTAATGGAGGGTATTCGGTAATGGGGTAAATTGCCGATTCTTTTCCTAATATTGATAGATGGAGTTGTTTTTATAGTAGCCACTTGAGACTCAACATGTTGAGTGTTTTGAGGTGGATTTATTTGTATAAATCCATTATTTTGTTTCTTGAATGGTTGGAAGTTATTATGAGGTGTGGATTCATATTTTTCAAGACAACTAGAAGAAGTTTTCACTTCATGATGACTAACTGAATTCTTATAGTCATGAAGAATCATGCACAAGTGGGTGAAGGAGGGGAATTTAATCATCCCAAGATTATCTTGAATATTTGTATGAAATTTCTCAATAAACATTCATTTAAGATCATCGAGAATCTTAATGTTGATTTGCGAGTAAAG
Organism: Sequoia sempervirens; assembly: GCA_007258455.2. Taxonomy (NCBI): domain Eukaryota; kingdom Viridiplantae; phylum Streptophyta; class Pinopsida; order Cupressales; family Cupressaceae; genus Sequoia; species Sequoia sempervirens. Next base: position 603,054,771 of record VDFB02047230.1, read on the forward strand.
CAATTGATAACATGCTATGAAATTAGTGACCTTTTCATCATCCTTTTGTTTACATTGAATTAAATCAAGTATGGCCATCTTGAAACCAATGTGAACTTGGAAATGGTTTAGAAAGGCACAAAAAATCTCATTGAATGAACAAATTGATTTATTCGATAAAGAGAAAAACCATTCCAAGGCTATATCTTTCAAGGACCTAGGAGAAAGCTTAGCCAAGAGCTTGTCTTCAAAAATGAAGTCACCACATAAGGCTATGTATGTCAATACATGGTTACTAGATCTCCTTTACCACCATATTTCTCAAATCTAGGAATCTCTATGCCTTGTGGTATTTGTGCTCTCAATATCTCCAATGATAATGGGTTTATTTTGACATATTGTGAATGTTTTCCATTTTGATTTTGGTTCAATATGGAATTTGTTGTTGGAGGGATGAAATATTTTACAAAATTTGGTTGAGGATGACATCATTGGTTGTGTTTTTGGAATGAGGTAAATATGTTGGAGGTGTATATGTGTTGGGAGGACAAGTGAATTGAAATTTTGAGAGAAGTGAAGGGTTAGGAGATATGTTGTTTGAATTCACAAATCTATAAGGATTCCTAGTGGAAATACCTAAAGTTGAATTGATGAACATTGCTAGTTGGTTGGCTTGTTGTAGTAATAATTGAATTAGTGTATGTAGGAATAGAGGTTATGGTTATAGGGGGGGATTTTATTTCCTCCTTGACTTTGAGTGTATCCCATTTAGTTTTATCACAACTATTCAATGTAGGAACATGAATATCAATGATGTGAGCTAGGCTATGCATAATTTTTATTCCTTGTTCATTATAAAGCATTTTCCTCATGTTATCTATGATAGGAACCATAATACTAGTAATATATTCAACACTCAGAAATTCTTGTAATATTTCTAAGGCTTCATCCATTTTTTTTAGCTTCTCTTAAGGGACATTAGAAATAATGGTTTCAACATTAGTAGGATTGGAAGTCATAGGACATGTGATTTCAAGGATGGATTTCAACATGGGTTGACTAGTGTCCACTACAAGTGAAAGAGTTAGAAAAACCAAGATCCACAACAGATGTACCAACACAAGATTCCATGAGTCTCGAACTATGTGCCACTACAGTATTGGAAATAAGATGCTAGGTTATAATTAATTATTTAATTACACTAGCATAATTTTAACTTAGGTCTTTTATTTAATTAATTAAGTCCTAGCTTGCATTATTAGGAAAATTATTAATAATGGGGTCATTACCCTTTCCATGTAGTTAGGAGATAAGAGTCTTTCTAGAAGATGAGTTGTATTTTCTAGAACTTATCTCAATCAGTTTATCATTCCCTAGGTAGTTAGTTAGGGTTTACATGTCACATGTTGTTAGATCAAGACAAGTGGCAACATCATATTGCATCTTGTATATCACTCATGCCTATATAATCAAGGCATATGTACATCTATAATCATATTCTAGATATCAATTAGATAATCTCCATTTTCATGTCCTTAGTTGCAACACTTTCTATGTGGGTGAATTTCTTCTTGGAAAAGGTCCTCTTGAAGGCTGGAGCTTCAGGGACATTGTGCATCCATTATTTCAACATGGTATCAGATCCATTCCATTGAGAGTTCATCCCAGGATCAAGAAATTTGGGCTATAAAGATTCATTGCAGACTTGAAGGTTTCCATTGCAGGCTACTTGGCTCCACACGGGGACCAAGCTGATTTCTAGAGAAGATTGAGTCATATCTAGGCTCACCATTGTCTTTAGAAGGCCTCAAAACCCTAGGATCACCTGTTCATTCATTGAAATCGAATTTATCAACTTGGGAGCCATCAGAGGTATTTTAGGGTTTGGAAAATCAACAGTACGATCTGTACAGTTTGCAGTTAAAAATCACCCCTATCAATTGTCCTCTGTGGCAAATTTTTTTTAGTTGTAGGCCATTTTGCTTTTCAAAAAATTTAGGCTAATTTCTATATAGTTTTGGAAAAAAATAAAAAATCAGGGGCTACTGCATATTATATTCACAGGTCAACATCATTTTTTTTAATTTAGCGGCATAAAAATTTCCTTCATTGGCTTTAATTTTTTCACCATCGACATATATCGGCATCATTTTTTTTCTGCATATATTTTAATATATTGTCGACATCTATATTTCCTCGATCGACATTCTTTTGTCTGCAGACATATTTTAATACTCGACATTCAAAAAAAAAATTGAATTTATTTTTTAGCAATATTCAAAAAAATGTTTTTTGGGGTATAAATCTGTAGATAAATCATCTATTGACCCATTCAATATAACTTTGAAATAATCTGCAGAAAAATTTGGTTAGCTATATTTATTTATCCTTGTAGAAAAGGTACCTTTGGTCAGCCATCATATCACCAACTTGGTACCACTGGTCTGTCGTCCTTCAACTGACATCTCCCGCCAAATGACCTATGCCCCATTCATTGCTTCTCAACCCCATCTCTACATCACCGGTGACCACAACTCTCCACCGACACCTTCTTGTTTGTTAGACCTACCAAAATCCTTGTTTGCGAGTTGTACATGGTATTATTGATCTTGTCGGTCAGGCCTCATCAAAATTTTGACCCACACCGACACCGTTCTCTATGCACATCCAATATTGGCTAGACCATCCACTAACGGCAGGTTCCATCATGACCAAAGGTTTTGCATTGTGAGAGACGCCACCATTCCAAGAAGCTCCACCTAGTTGCCCAGCCTTGCCAACACTAGGGCTGGTGGCATGTTTTTTTTTGCTAACCTCCCAATGTTGATCAGATCATAAACCAATATTTTTACCTACGGGTATATTTTTTCCCTAGGGTGCTTTAATTTTCCACCTGTTTAGCCTACAAGCTCTCATAAGGTATATTTTTTTCAAATCACCATATCTTCTCACCACGGTGTCGAAATTCGACAAACAAGATATCGTTGGAAAGAGGATTCGGCCTAGTTTCTAGTGGTGAAAATATTTTTTTAGTAGTATACTATCAAAAAAATCTACATTCAACTTAATTCAACCCTCCATTTTGGACTTAAAGCCAATATCTTTTCATCAAATTGCCGAAAAGATATTGAAATTTTTAGATCTAGCATATATGAGATTTATTAATTTTGGAACGAAAAAACTTTAAAATGATATCTTTTGAATGAAAAATATACTTTTGAAAAATACATTTCTTTTTATCAAAATACAAAAAACTATAGAAAGCAACAATTTATAAAACTGAAACTGATATCTACAAACAATAGGAAATAAAGAAAATAGAGATAAGTTTATGCTTAGAAATTTAGAAAATGTCATGTACAAGGACAGGTTCACCCAAGGGTGAATGGGTCTTTCTACAGGGATTTGAAAAATTAAATTTTGAGTTTCTGAGTTAATATTTAAATTTTGTGTTTCATGTTGCAAATAGATTCTTTTAGTTACAAATTTCTAGAATTTGATGGTAAAAAGCAAGCAAAATGACAATATTTTAGATGCAATTTTGACTGAATTTTCTAATTTAAATGACTAAAAGACACCCGTAATAGTGTAAGAACTTATAAAAAGCAACAATGGGATCAAGAGACCAAAGATAGCACAAAAGAGAGAGAATATGATGATTGTATTCTCAATATGCATGAAGATGTTCAATTACAAGTATGTACAAGGCTTGCTTATAAAGGTAAGCTAGGACACAAGGAAGGGCCATGAATGAGACAAGTGTCACATTCATGTGCAAGGGTAGGTAGAAAGAAATAATAGATAATTCCATAAAAGGTGGATCACCCACCTAAAGTGGAATTATCATGCCATGATAAGTGGAGATAAAAAGGTGATAACTAGATCACACCAAAAAGAGTGGGATTTATCCTACACACGCTTCCCTAAGTGTCACAATCATATCTCTCAATGTATGCACAAACCTAGATGCAAGATGCAAATAACTAGGTGTCACAAGTGAAAACTACAATGATATGCATTCCCTAAGTAAGCTTAAGTAAAGTGAAATAAGTAAAATACTTATTTACACCAACACCCCCCCTTAAGTGCAACTGGGGGAATGAAGAATCAAGCTAACCATGCAAGATAAGAGGCAAGATGGGTCTCGAAAACTAGGCCATTTTAGGTACCCATGTACAAATCGATGTAATCTCTCACAAAGGAGGAAAGGGAGAAAACCTCATGGAAAAAAATCCCCCTCAAAAGAGAGAAGAAAACAAATAAATGTACAAATGGAAAAGGAAAAGGAAAAAACACCAAGATGAGGAAAAAGTCCCCCCCATGAAAGAGAATGGAGAAGTTAAGTGACTCCCCCTAACACATCCCTCACCCCCAAGAGAGCTCACAATTGATGGTACTTACTCTCAGTAAAGGGTTTGGTGAATATGTTGGCAACCTGCTCTACTGTCGAACAATAGCACAAGTCAATGACCTGATCCTGAATTAGCTCCTTGTGAATTGCATATGAATCTCAATGTACTTGGTTCTTTGATGTTGGACCAAATTCCTGGAGATCACAATAGCACTTTGATTGTTACGCTGAATGACTATCGGACGTGGAATGGAAAAACCAAACTCAAAATCCAAATGGCCTCAATGGCAGAAATAACAACCCCCTATACTCAACCTTTATCAATGAAAGAGCAACAACATGATACTTCTTGCTCTACCATGAAACATGTCCTAACCCAAGATGGAAGTTGTAGCCAAAGGAGGACTTGTGATCATCAGAATCACCAGCCCAATCTAAGTTGTTATATCCTACTAAGTCAAGTTGTGCACCTGCTACATAATGAATCCCATGTTGATGAGTACCCTAGATGTAGTGCAAGATGCATTTGGCAGCTTTCCAATGAAGCTCGTGTGGTTCCTGCATGAAGTGGGAGGCCATGCCAACCACATAAGAGATGTCAAGGCATGTATGAGTCAAATAGATGAGACTTCCAACAAGTTGATGATACAAAGTGACATCAACAAGTGGAGTGGAGCACTTAGCCTCAAGCTTGAATCCTAAAAGAAAGGGAGTCGAAGCAGGCTTACAATCAGTCATGCGGAACCATGAAAGAATATAAAGAGCATACTTGGGATATGACAATGTAATCCCAGATGAAAATAGTTGAATCTTAATGCCAAGAAAGTAGTGAAGAAGGCCCAAGTTGGTCATGGAAATTTTGTCCTACAAAGTAGTTTTGACACTGCTAATGATGGATGAGGTGCTCCCGATAATGATCAAGTCATCAACATAGAGCACAAGTATCAAATGTGCATCATCCTACCTCAAGATGTAGACATTCTAATTTGAATGACACCTGGTGAATCCTGTGGAGAGAAGGAAGGAATCCATCTTGGCATACCAAGCCCAAGGGGCCTTCTTAAGGCTATAGAGGGACTTCCTCAACCTGCAAACCAATGAAGTATCTTGGATGAAACCCTATGGCTGCTCCATATAGATCTCCTCATCAAGATCCCCATGTAGAAAAGCACTCTTAACATCCATTTGATGTACTTCCCAACCATTTGAAGTGGGAATTGAAAGTGTTAGTCGAATGGAAGTCATCTTTGCAACAGGTACAAAGGTCTCAATGTAGTCAACTCCTACAACCTGTGAGAAACCCTTTGTAATAAATTGTGCCTTATACTTATAAACACTCCCATCTACTACATATTTGGTCTAATAGATACACTTGCATCAAACCATCTTTCTCCCCTTAGGAAGAGGGACTAACTCCCAAGTGTTGTTCCTCATCAAGGAACTATATGCTTCCTCCATAGTTGCATCCCATTTAGGAACCCCAGAGGCTTCCTTAAAGGATTTTGGATTTGAAGCTGACACAATGAGAGCATGTGGAAGAGGCTCATGCTCATGTTGTGACCTAGTCCTTCGAGTATCCAAAGGATCCCCAACAAGTGGATCTACTTCATCAAGAGTCTCGAGCCCAATGAGGTCTAGTAGGGGTAGAAGGACAAGGCTCCTCAATTGGAAGTGGACCCTGTGAAGGTGTAACCTTGCAAGTCATGAGGAAGGAGAGTCATCATCATCTAAATCACTATCATCGCTTTCAACTATGGAAGAAGGAGGAGGAGTAGTAGAGTCATAGCTAGGTGATCTTTCCTCAACATGTACGCTCCTCTCAAAGAAAATCTCATGAGTCTCAAGATCAATCAGTCTCTATGCCTTAACACCATATACATATCCCACAAAGGTAGAAGGCCTTCTTTCTGGCTCCAATCCCCTATATTTTTGTGGAGGAATAAGAGTCCATGCTAGAATCCCAAACACTCTGAAGTGTTTCACAACAGGTTTCCTATCAAACCAAGATTTAAAAGGAGTGATACCCTTCAAAGCTTTATGAGGAACCTAATTTTGGATGTAGGTGGCACAACTGATTGCTTCTACCCAAAAATTTGGACCAAGAGACTTGGCATGTATCATACAACTCTCCATTTCCTTAAGAATTTTGTTTTTCCTTTCTACCACGCCATTCTACTAGGGTGTGTAGGAAACAAAATGTTGTAAGTCAATTCCCTCAAGTGTGAAAAATTCCTTAAGTCTATTGTTCACATAATCTCTTCCATTATTTGTACGAAGGATCTTGACTTTCTTCCTAGATTGCTTCTCGGCATGTTCTTTGAAGTTGAGAAACTTGTCAAATACTTCACTTTTGTGACAAAGGAAGGAGACCCAAGTGTATCGTGAAAAATCATCAATGAAAGTGAGGACATAACAAGATTTTCCAAAGGATGACACTAGAAATGGGCTCGCTACATCACTGTGAACAAGCTGAAGAAGATCTAAGGCTCTCCAAGAGTTCCCTCTATCAAACTTCTCTTTGAGATTCTTTCCCATGGAACATCCTGAACATACACCCTCAGAAAAATTTAGTTGAGGAAGCCTTTTGAACATGTCCTTGGTGTGATGCTATTGTAGATAGTGGTAGTTGAGATGACCAAACCACTCATGCCATATCTTACTCTGTGAGTTTGAATGAGTGATCAATGTTGTAGAAGGAGCACAAGGTACCCAATGGGAGAATGAGTAAAGCCTTACATTGTCATTAGCTTGACCCATTGCAACCAAAGCATCATTTGCAAGTTCCTTTACCACAACTGTGTCGGGAGTGAATTCAACTTTCTTACCATCTCCATGATGTGTGATTTGGTAGATGGAGAGAAGACTGGTGCTCAAGTTTGGAACATAAAGAACATCTTCAAATGCCCCATCACCCATCTCAATTGCACCTTTCCCCTCAACTTCCACTTGTGTATTATCACCAATGAAGATGTGAGGCACTGAAGAGGACTCCAAGGACGAAAATTGCCCCTTTGAAAAACACATATGTTGAGCAGCCCCTAAATCAAGAATCCACAACTGTTATGAACCTGTTGTTGCCATGAAAGCTTGCCCTTTCCCCTTAGACTGAAATGAAGTAGAAGTGGAAGGAGATGAGTGGACTTATTCTTATAGGCATTTGGAAAATTGATGTTGTTCTTCTTGATGATGTTGGTCAACTCATCAATTTGCTTGGCATGATAATGATGCTCCTCATGTCCAACCTTTTTACAATATGCACAAGTTGGTTTCTCCTTCTTGCTTGAGTTGTTCTTCTTTGAAGAAGATGATGATGAGCCTTGTTGTGGAGGAGTGGATTTTTTGTTCTCTCCTTGTGGATTTGGTGAAGATTTCTTTTGGCCTTTCCCTTTGCCTTGCTTGTTGTTTCCATGATTCACCACCAATTCTTTTGAAGTTAAAGACTTGAGAATTCCCATTTTCATCAACTTATTTTGGTCAAGAATCAAAAGATCTGTGAGAGCCTCAAAATATGGTGATGTGAAGTTGTTAATTGTCAATCGTTGAGTCTGAAAACTTGAAACAAAGGTTGCATACTCAACTGGAAGCTTGTCCAACAAGTTGAAGACCAATTGATCATCCTCTTTCTCAATACCACAATCCTTTAGTTGTGTTCTTAGCTCATTTTTATTAGTGACATAATCCTGAATGGTGTCAAAATTCTTGGGATCAGGGCTTAGGAGATCATTTTCAAGCTTGTATCCCTTAACCTTATCAACCTTTCCATACAAAGTAGCAAGCTTATCCCAAGCTTCCTTGGTTGTAGTACATTTATCAACATGGAAAATGAGATCATCTTAAATGAACTTTCTAAGTGTACCCAATGCCATAGAAATTTTAGTGATCCAATCCATATATGTAGTTGGATCTTCCTTAGGATCCACAGTTGTAGTTATGGTTCCATCAATATAGTAAATTAAACCTTTTTCCATTAGTTTACTCCATGCACGTACTTTCCATGTAGCATAATTATGTGCAGTTAAGAGTGGAAATTTAGATGAACCTATGATGGAATGAAAGAGAACATGACAAAAAATAGGCACAATCACACAAAAGACACCCCCCAAATTCACTCAATCAAAGTACCCCCCAAATAAAAGATGATTTTGGAACTTTATAATTTAGTGCATGTATAATAGGCCACTTGCAACTTGGCTAAGTGGACTTATGATTTCTAATTTACAACTTTCCAAACATAGGCTGAGAATAAACTAGAACAATGAAGCAAAGACCTAAATTTAGATCTATGCAATACAAGTGCCAAATAGGCCAAAAAAGACCATATGTGGAAAGTACAAAATCCACTCAATATCACTTCAAACTGATTGCAGATTCAAGAAATAGACAAAAATTCATGCACTTTAAAACAAACGGCACTTGAAAAGGAGTTTGTATGTGCCTAGACGGAGCCCCGAAAGTTGCAAAAATGAGGATTAGACAGGTACAGTGTTGAAAAACTAAAAATTATGGAAAATATGTCCACCAAAATCAGAAACCAACCACATGGTTGCAAAATACATGAAAAATTAGCCCAAATAAAAAAAAAATTGCTTAGAAAAAGGAGATAAAATGAGCAAGTTATGGGCATTTGAAAATCTGCTTCAAAATGAAAACCTTCAACGAAGAGGGGGTCCAAAGTTTTCAAAAGCACACTGATGTCATCATTGGCGTGATGCTAACATCAGTGATTTAGGCAATAAAATTTGACATCCTGATGACCTTCAGGAAAGAATATTCTTTGAAGATGCCAAAAATCACTGCATTAAAATTGACGACTTTAGTGTTGTCATCGATCAGTGGAATCTTTGAAGGAATCTTCAAATATTTTGGGGCGTTGATTCAATTGTGTGGGGCCTACTGGTCTTAAAGAAAATTGTGTCAGTCTTTGAACTATTTGATCGGATTATTGAGAATGTTGGAGAGTTTAGAAAACCCATCATTGTGGATTTTTCGAAGTGGTTGTCGATTTCTATTGCTAGGTTTTTGAAGCGCCCGCCCGACTCTGCACACTGAACGCCCACTGGTAATGGACTATCGCTACTAGTAGAGGAGGATGTTGGGTTCAAAAGAGCCGCCAATTTTTCAAACACCCGCTTGCGGTGGTGGGGCCACAGATCTCACCACAAAGTACCTGCATAGGCAAGTATGATCTGAGTACCCTGTCTGCATAGGGTAGAATATAATTTTTTTGAGTTTTTTTTGTTTAAAGGCTTTTACAATAAACCATACAATTTTTTATTTTTTTAATTTCAAAAAATTTCTGACAGATAAACAATTTTATTGAATTTTTTTTCAACAAATTTTTTCCAGAGAAACAAAAATATTTTTGGAAATAATTTCCAAAACTATAAAAAAAATTCAGAAAATTAAAAAAAAAACCCAAATAGGCAATTTTTTTGATCTAGAGCTCTCGGTGTCGGATTTTGACAAAACAAAAGGCTATCCTAATTGAAAAAGGCCTTTTGAATTTGAATTTGAAGTCATATTTGGTCTAAGACACACCAAAATGTCGTTGCTCCTCAGATTTTCCTCTAGACCACCTTCACACAAACTAAGATCTCCCAACAATGACTATGCAAAGGACCTCCAACTACTCTAATACCATGTAAGAACGTATAAAAAGGAAAAATAGGATCAAGAGACCAAAGATAGCACAAAAGAGAGAGAGAATATGATGATTGTATTCTCAATATGCATGAAGATGTTCAATTACAAGTATGTACAAGGCTTGCTTATAAAGGTAAGGTAGGACACAAGGAAGGGCCATGAATGAGACAAGTGTCACATTCCTATGCAAGGGTAGGTCGAAAGAAATAATAGATAATTCCATGAAAGGTGGATCACCCACCTAAAGTGGAATTATCATGCCATGATAAGTGGAGATAAAAAGGTGATAACTAGATCACACCACAAAGAGTGGGATTTCTCCTACACACACTTCCCTAAGTGTCACAATCACATCTCTCAATGTATGCACAAACCTAGATCCAAGATGCAAATAACTAGGTGTCATAAGTGCAAACTACAATGATATGCATTCCCTAAGTAAGCTTAAGTAAAGTGTAATAGTAAAATACTTATTTACACCAACAAATACAACTAATATGCAAAATGTATGCAATATTTATAAAATATTTTTGGATTTTTGTGAATTTAAATGATGCAAAAATGTAATTTTTGAAACCCTAAATGAGATGCAAACAAACTAATGTAAATCCTAGATCTAGGGTTTCAAAGACTTCCAAATCATAATTTATGATGTACAATGTCGGGTTCACCAAAATGAAATGGAAGGAAAATGAGGGGAATGAATTTAACCAATGTGGAATGATGAAATGGCCTAGAATTCAAACACCCATCTCTCTAATTTCATTAGAAAGAGAGAAGATCACAAAAGGATAGAATTGACTTTCAACCTTGAGTTGAGTCAACCCTATTTTAGATCTTGGGATCTTTGCTTTTGTTGGTGTAAATAAAGTCTTGTACCTAGTTAATTCATTACTAGGGGAATTATTTACACATGTTAAGTTTACTTAGGTCATATGAAGGAATCTTTCTAGAAGGTGTTAGTTGTCATTAGTTGTTATCTTATCGTTTGACAACTACTACATGTGTAGGTAGTTGTGTCAAGTTGTCTCATGTCATATGATTAAGACACTTGTCATAATCATATGACATCTTGCATCTCACCTTGGCTATATAACCAAGGGGTATCTCTCATTGTAAACAATCATCTCATATCATTGACATCGAATATAGTTTATTCTTGTCATATTTTATTCTCTCTTTTGTACTTTCCATTTGGTATCAAGATCTTGGCATCCATAGCCAATTCTAACATGGTATCAGAGCTATATCTCAGTTCTAACATGGTATCAGAGTAGGTTGGGTGCCATTGGAGAGTTTTTTTCTGAAGAGAGATACTAGATTTGGGGATGTTCCATTTTTGGCTCTTTGTTTTAGGTTCATATCGGAGCTTGTTGGTGTAAATCTGACCTCACCATTGTGTCCAAAGGGTTCGAAAAGTCGATTTTTCCTTTTGTTTCATCCAAATCAAACATATGAAGCCAAATCTATGAGGGTTTGAAGTTGAAGAGTGGTTGCTAGATCCAGAAGGTAGTTGCATTTTTGGAGCAGTTTGGGTCAAATCTGACCCTTCCATCACATCTAGGAGGGCCAAAAACCCTAAGATCAACTGCCAATTCATCCAATTCGGAGAAGTTGTCCGGTGAGTCAAAAAAAATGTTGCCCAGAGAGTCGTATAGCCCCCCAGGTCACAATAAATACATCGGTATGATTTTTTTCATAAATAAAATATTATATTCCATCAAAAAAAAATTGAATTTTTTTTATAAAAAATCAAATAATATGATTTGATTTTTCTCTAAATTTTTTTTTTTGAAAATTCAAAAGTAATCAAAAGAAAAAAAGGAAGATTGGAAATTTTTTTTGTATAGGGTACTCTAGAAGTACCACAATATTGGACCTACCTATTGCCCTATGGTGGGATGTGACTGCCCACATACTCTAGCAGGCCCCATACTACTACAAAGTTGGTTAATATAAAACCAACGCAAACAAAAATCTCTACCGACAGCAGAAACATTAAATCCAATAGTTGAAAAAGAAATAGGTGGACTTCAAAGATTTCGAAGGCATCAAAGATGCGGCAGAATATTTTGCAGTCAACTCAGATGCCGATGGTCCAAGGGCTGTCATTTTTAATCATGAAGACTCAAAGAATATTCCACTGGCGATACTATATATTCTAGTGACAACATATTTTGTCACCGAGGAAGAATATTCCAGCAAGGAGTGCGTTTTCTGACAATGGCCTACAAACCATCAAATTTAAACCTGTGAACTACTTATGTCAGAACACGTCATTGCTGACATCAGCAAATTTTTGAAATTTTTGTATGCCTCTCCATTTGAGTTTTTTTTTGCAGTTCAACTTCGGAGGTTCATAACTCGGTCATTTTGGCTCTTTTTTTCGAGCAATTTTTTTTATTTGAGCTAATTTTTTGCACCCTTCATAGTGGTGCAATTAGTTCTTTGTTTTGATGTCTAATTTTTCCAGAATTTTCATATTCTCATAGGTGTTGTTGCTTCATCCTCATTTTGGGAGCTTCGAGAGCTCATATCTTGTTCCTACAGTAACATTTTTGGGTGCAAGTTATTTTGAAAGTGCATGATTTTTTGTGTACTTCTTAGTGGTATGATCAGATTGATCTCATTTTGTACCAAAAATTGTACTTGATTCTGTGGCCTATTTTGGAATTTGCATGTACTAAGATCAAGTCTAGCTTGCCATTTTTAGCATCTAACAACTGTAAACACACTAAATATAAAGTTCCAAATCAGATATTGCTTGGGGGATTTCTTGATTGAGTGATTTGGGGGGGGGGGGTTCTCTTGGTGCATTGCTTTGATTTGTTTTCTTTTGCTCTCTTGTTTACATGGATCATTCTAAGGCTCCTTTTCTCACATCATATAATAATTCAACATGGCATCAAAATGCATGGAGTATTCTAATGATAAAAGGTCACTCTCTATATGTTGAAAATAAGGTACCTGAACCTACATATGCAAATAAAAAGTTAAAATTGATGATTAAACATACCAAAGCTCTTAGGTGTCTTTGTAGACTTGTTTCTCAAGATTTGTTGTTCCAAGTTGAATCATATAAAAATTCTCATGAAGTTTGGGAAAAATTGAAAACATTGTATGGTACTACAGATGAAGTAAGAGGATATCAAATTGATAATGATTTGATGAATCTTGATCCTAAGAACTTTGACAACATCCAAGACTACATCACTAAGGTTAATGATCTAAGGGAGTAATGTAAAACATGTGGAATTGATAAAAAGGACATCCAGTTGGTCTACAATACAATGAACAAACTTGGTCCTAATTATGCTTCTTTTGTTTCTAGCTTTCATACTCATAGATTGACTATGGGGTCTGCATATACTACACCTTCATTTGCATCATTTTCTGAGATGTTGATACATGAGCAACAAAAGCTTATCTCAATAGGTCTCATCAAGACTTCTAATTCTCAAACATTGTTGGTTAGTCAAGTGAAAGAATCAGAATCAGATAAGAAATAGAAGAAAGCAAAGAATAATCCACATTCAGATCAATCAAAGAAAAAATCCTCTTCCAAAGGGGAATCATCTAAGAAGGAGAGGCCTTTTGTGCATATTGCAAGAAGGATGGACATAAAGAACACTATTGTTATAAGAAGGACATTGATGAATTGAAACATCTTCTCAAAAAGAATCACATTGATTTTCCTTCTAGAATGTCTGAATCTTCTCCTCCTACTTCAAAACAATCTAAAAAGGACAAAGGTCAAGCATATATATCGGGGAATAAAGATCAAGATCTTTGTGCTCTTTCAAGTCCAGGATCAGGGAGATGGCTTCTAGATTCAGGAGCATCTCATCATATGGCATCTTCACAATCTATATTCTCTTCATTTCAACCTTGTACTATGTCTCCTATTTTGATGGGAAACAATACATACATGAGTGTACTTGGGAAGTGATCTATTAGTTTTGGGGACAACACTTTTCAGGATGTCCTGTGTGTTCCTCATTTGATGAGCAATCTTCTTTCCATCTATCAGATTACACATGGTGGAGATGGGAGAACTATGGAGTTCACTCCTGATTCAGTCATCATTCGAGACTTGGAGACTAGAGAGATCATTTCTACTGGGGTGGTTGACCATTCATCTTGGTTGTATACCTTTGCAAATTTTTCTTCTGATGGTGATGACATTGTTCCTTCGATTGTTGATATGAACCATGATTCAGAGGAGACGTTTGGCTACTTGAACCTGGGAATTCTCACATCAGATCCAGTCCTTGAGCCATGCATTCTATCTCCTCCATCTACTATTGCAATTGATGATGCTTGTAATTCCACAATTTGGGTTCCTTGTGATTCAGTGCAACAGGATATACATAGTCTTCCAAATATGGCTACTTGTGATGACTTCTTGACAGGTATTTCAGACTTGTTTGTGGAGTCTCATCTTGCAGATTTGGATGACACCATCGATAGCATTCATCTTCTCTTTGATGAAGATGATCCTTCTTTAGTTGTTGTGAGGGAACACTCTGACCCTCTTGTTCATTCTCGACATGATCATTCCTTGCAGTTTGACGTGATTGTGGATACTTTTGGACAACATTTGGAGGAGGCTTCTTTGTCTTCAAAGGGGATATCCTTGTCTTTGGATTGTGCTCGGCATTCATCTCTACTAGATGTTGGATTGTCTTCTTTAGCAGTGTGGCCTAGAATGTCTGTTTGGATTGTGTCAACTTTCGACATCAACATGGAGACACTTGAGCATCATTCAGAGACATCATTCATCATCCATATTCTAGACATCCTACATATATCCATGGTTTTATTTCTTCCTGAGGGGAGGAATGTTTTTCAGTGAGATTGGATCATCTTTAGCATTCAATGTCGAGCTTCTACTATCATTGCAGGGGACTCAACATTTAGGGGGGGCTGCCTTGTCTCTCTTCTACTTCTCTCTTATGGGGGGTCTTTTTCCTCACATGGGGTTTTTACCTTCTCATGCATCATTGGGAGCATTTCTTTTTATATTTCATCTCTCTTTTGGGGAGGATTTTTGTCCCACTAGGTTTTCTCCTTTTCTCCATTTGTAAGAGATTGCATTGATTTGTACATGGGTACCTAACATGGACTAGTAGTCAGGACCCATATTTGTGTCATTTGCATAATAATCTGCTACTCCCTAAGTTGCACTAAAGGGGGTTGTTGGTGTAAATAAAGTCTTGTACCTAGTTAATTCATTACTAGGGGACTTATTTACACATGTTAAGTTTACTTAGGTCATAGGAAGGAATCTTTCTAGAAGGTGTTAGTTGTAAAATTAGTTGTTATCTTATCCTTTGACAACTACTACATGTGACCTAGGTAGTCAAGTGTCAAGTTGTCTCATGTCATATGATTAAGACACTTGTCTTAATCCTATGACATCTTGCATCTCACCTTGGCTATATAACCAAGGGGTATCTCTCATTGTAAACAATCATCTCATATCATTGACATTGAATACAGTTTATTCTTGACATATTCTATTCTCTCTTTTGTTGTTTCCATTTGGTCTCAAGATCTTGGCATCCATAGCCAATTCTAACATGGTATAAGAGCTATATCTTAGTTTTAACAACTTTCTTATGAGAGAAATGACTAATTTACAATATTGGGAGATGATTTAAAGTGCATTAAATAATTGAATCATATGACCTAACATTGAAATACATAATTTTATGATAAAATAAATCGAAATGATAATTTGTAGGTAGATTTGAGAAGGGAAAAATGGTATGAAGTGTTAATAAAAAGCATGTTTCAGGGTTTGATGCAGGAGCATCTAGCGGTGTAGGGAAATCTTTCATTACCCAAAAAAAAATGTTTTCTTTATTTTCATTAGTTTTTTTGAGTCCCATGATGGCACTTAGGGGGTATAAGACTGTCAAGCATTGAAAATAGTGAAAATCAAGCACTTACTATTTTTAGGAAGTTGGCCTAATCGGGCTTGTATGTACATGGAAATTTACTCCAAGGAGTAGAGTTGAAAAACATTTATGGTCGTGAAAGAAAAATGCCACCAAGAGCATATTAAAAATTGGGTCCTATGACTTAAAGGCAAGGGCGAATGGGTCATAGGACCTAAGTCCAAGACACTCATGAATTTCCAATGTGTTTTAATTAATGTTACCAATTGTTTAATATAGGTTTCTATTTCAGAAAATGAGAATAATAAAGCTTTGTAATACATAATTTGGTCAAATAGAGGCTTAATTAAGTCCAATTAATTAAGGGAATGCAAACATAGTGTGAAATTGTAAAGCTATACAATTTTCTACACTACACATGGTCCTTTAATAATTTATCATACTCACTTTGTAGCTTCTTTGTTGTCACTTCATTGAACTTAGTTGTGTCCACCTCCAATAATGTAGCTTCAAGGGCTGAGGTATTTGATATTTTTTATTACTAATCCTCCCCTAATATAGTACACTATTTATGTAACTTGTGGCTTATTTGTATTAGGAACAAGGGCCTATATTGCTGGGGTTTCCCACTTAGGGTTGAACCTAGACAATGAAAATGTCAATTCTACTTGCTCCTCAAAAGAGAAAACCCCTTCATCATGTCTTCTTATAGTGTCAAAGGATATTGTTGATACAATATACAAATTAGGGAGCAATAGAAACCTGCTCTCTCTTACCAGCTTCCTACCCTCTTCAGGGGTTATATTGTTAACATCAAATTTGATTTCACTAAGAACCTTCTTAGTGACCTCCTCATATTGAGAAGTAGGGACACCAGACTTTGCTTTATCTACCCTCTTATGAAATTCCTAACTTCTAGACCTAATGACAAAATCCATGACCTCTTTTGTCTTAATGAATTCATCATTAGAGATGAATTATGTGTATTATAGGGCCCTTATATCATTTTATTCATCCCTACCGATTGTAACATTTATGCCTAATCTTCCTTGAGGAAAAATTATAACATTTTATTTTGGAGAAGGCATCTCTTGATTCACTTCCTCTATAATTACTTAGATTTATTCTTCCTCACTTGGGTAAGGAAGGTAATAAACCAAGGTTGGTTGATCAACTCTTCTCTTCTTCTAAGTTTATTCCCTTGGAGGAGAATAAAAAATAGTCACATGAGGAGGGGACAATGGCACCTATGGAGGAGAGGGTAGTGTTGTATGTGGTTTTCTCTGGGGAGTAGACTCCCTTATCATAGGTCCCTTGGTCCTCCTGACAAAAGAATAGATAGGAGGATCTATCTTTGGCAGGTATGTTGGTCTCTCCTCCAAAACTAGGGCTTCCTTAGCAATAGGATCCCTTGTTTCTTCATAAGCACCCTGATAATCAGGGTTTCTTTTGATTTTTTCATCTTCTTCCTTTCTAAAGGCAACCCATTCATTTTCTAGTCATTTTTCTCTTTGTCATCGTGAAAATTTTTGAAGACATATTCACCAAAATAAAGTTGATGATGGAATATTGATCTTTTTATGTTCAATCTGACCTAATTGATGAATCCCCTTAGGATCGAAGGCTCTTTCCCTTTCTTATCCATTCTATAGGATTGAGGAATTGGATATAACGACTCTATTATCTCTCTTGTTACTATAAAATAAGAAAAGCTTGTAGAAAAAGGAAAGAAAGATCCCTCATTTTTTCCTCTCAAGTGCGCCTTATCAGACTCACTAATTTTCTAAATTATCTACAAAAATGCTATTCTAAAAGGGACATATCTTGGCAATACATGAGGGCCCACAAAGTGCCCATATATTCTTATTAGAGTGGAGTCCTTATTGAGATACTAATCTCCCCAATTATGTGTTTTTTCCAACTCTAGAATTCGATCTTTAGGTCTTAGAAAATTCCAAATTTCCTTGTACTGTCTGATCTCACCAACTCCCAAGTGTGAGAATATCTCTAGAAAAATAATTTACAAAATTTACAAAACTAGATACTTTGCAATGCATATCCCATACATGTGTCCAACATTAAACTAGAAGGGAATCACCCATATCATCTTCCATGTGAACCTATAAGGCCTTATCCCATGTTGTTCTTCCTTAATATAAAAACATGTGGCACAAGAGAAAGTACCACCTAAAATTTATCACTTTGTTATTCCTCTAAATCTCAACTAGCTATTTGTAGATGGTGCTTGCTATTAAGGTAGAAAAATCAAATTTAGTGTTAACCATTGGGTTCTAAATATCAATAACCATATACATGAGATGTATTGATATTCTAGTTTAGGTATAACACCCCAAGACTTGGTACAATGCATTACATGTCTTTATGAAATAATCTTCAAATGTATCCACATGAAAAGGCTCTATTTCATTGGTCAGGATTCTTATAAAACTCTTTACAAAACTGTTCAATTTGTAACTTGGAAGCCACTATACCCTATAACTATTTCTATCCTTCTACTAATTTTTCTTAAACAGGTTGAAGTCTATGACTTTAATAGCTACTAAATTTAGACCAAAAACCTTAGAGATGAAGGCTTTGTTAAGGTGAAGTAATTATTCTCCATTTTCTTCCTAAACAACCTTGACATTCTCATAATAGTGTCTTGCAATTTTCCTAACCAAGGCCACATCTATGAATACATTATCAACAATTAATTTCCCTAATTCATGTATCCAAATGTTAGAAATGGGGACCTTAAAAGCCCTTTTCCCATACCAATGTGCAAAAAAACTCCATCCAATCAAAGGAAGCTCGACATCTTTGCATTCTTTTTCATTTTCAACCATATTTGCTATTGTACTAGGGCCATGGGGATGGATAGCCTTTCTCATAGGATGAGGGAGTTGGATAATGAGGTCCTCATAAAATTGTATTTTTGAGGTAGAGGGTTGATCTTTCAATTGACTCATGATTAAAAAATAGGATTAAACTAGGTTCTTCTACGTATGGTTCTAAAATTTGATGTTTCTTGGATATGTACAAGATACACAAATTTCAATTGTAAACCCAAGGACTATAAATTTGGTGAATTTATTGGACAAAGAAGTAATTACTTGTTTTTTACCTTTTGGAAACCCTAGCTTGTTGTGGAAAAACTAGAGATCTATATATTTTCTCTTTAAGTTTGATGAATGTGAAGTGAAATGACTACTAGACTAAATTTCTATATTTATGGAAAAAATTCTCATAAATATTGAGCAGTAATTAGTCATTTATGTTATTAATCCTCATTCACATGAGAGCAACTCATCTAGCTATCCTTTTACTAGGCTTGAATATGAACTGTCATTCTTGTGATAAAAGTACAATATTGACAATAAGTGATGACTGGATCTATTTAAAAATATATGTTGACAAATTACTTTATGTGGCACCTTTCTATGGTCCCACAACTTAGGAATAGACCTATTAATAAGATCTCGCATATTCGTAAAATTCTTACAACCTACCATGCGCCACTATTTTGTTGCTCACATATAATGCTTTCGTGAAACATCCCCTAGGCCTTGGAACTTGTTATGCCTTGCATACACACCCCAAATTTTTGCTTGACAAAGCCAGGGGCCCCCTCTATTTTCCTTTGTTTCATTGTTTGGTTCTATCGTGTTCATGCTTTGTCATTCTTGTTTTTGTTTTTTTCCTCATGCCTTGTTCGTTTTCTGTCTTTTTCAAGATCGGGTTTCGAAATGGAATTGACACTTGGCACGTTTTGGTGTTTCAAGTTTTGGTTTCATCTCGACTCCAGTCTCTGATTCCTTGTTTTCTTTTGTTTGGTTTGGAATCGGGTATCATACCAGAATCAAAACAAGGAACCTTTCCAAGGTTCTTGTTCCTGGTTTTGTCCCGATCCCGATTCTCACATCCTTTGTGCTTTTTTCTTGTCGGGTTCGAGTTTCAAAACTTTCTTAGAACCTTGTACTCTTTGAAGGTTCCTATGTCAAGTTCGTTCCCAATCCCAATCTACGACTCGTTTTGCTTCATCTTCTTTTCATTTAGTCGTCTCTCTAGTTCGGTTCCCTCGTTTTTGTTTCCACATTCTTGTTGTGTCTTCATTTTTCGGTTGTCATTTGGTCTCTTTTGTTTCTTCATCTTTGGTTTGGTTTTTTGTTCTTGCCTTTGAGTTAAAAAATACAAAATAAATCAAAATAAAAAAAAATATACAAAAAAATCAGAAAATGAAAAAAATACAAAAAATTAGAAAACACGAAAATACAAAAAAATAAATAAATTAAAATTAAAATAAGTTTAAAATTAAATGAATAAATAAATCTTTTATTTTAAAATATTTAAAAGATTAAATAAACAAGAGCTGTAGGGCAACAAAGTTCTTGCTAAATAGTAATAGAATTGTTATGTTTTAATTAGTTGTGTTTGATAAATTTTAGCAATGTCACAAATGATAAGTACCTACTTGGTGGAAGGCGCATCTACTTGGTGACAAAGCCTGTGATAGAATTAGACTTGATGGCAGGGCACAAAACACTTTACAATCTTGATTTTAGGATTCAAATAACTAATGGACATAGAACATAAGTAAGTACAAACCAAGCAACAATATAGCCCTATGCTCAGCACATAAACACAAACAAGAATAGCTTAGATATTCAACAAATAAATTTCAATGGAGGAGAGGAGTAAGGGTTGAGAGCTAGAGTTCCAAACAAGGGCCCTCAACTCTAGTTCCAGCTTAACACACAAGCCAATTGGAAAACAATTTTGAGTTGTGTCAAGTCAAAGCTCACCAAGATCCACAATGTTGCTACTGTCCCATTGTATGCTAAATTATATCGTGATCTAATTTATGGACTAAAAAATCAAATAACCAAAGCCCACTAGGGTAAAGTAGTTACAAAGATTTTATCACATCACATTAAATACATGTCCCTTAAAAGATACTAAAGATATAAAAGTTACTAAGTACAACATCTATAAGTTCTTAGGCAAATTACCTTGAGTTGGAGTTATAAGGCTTATCATGTCCATTAGATTTTAGTATCTTTATTATTTAATTTCTACCAAACAAATTTTTTGGGTTGAGGCATGTGATTCTCAGTAATATTAGGACTAAGTGTGTTGTACATCTTGCAAGTCTTAGTTATAATGTTGGAATATTATTGTAATGTTGGCACACTAGTTAAACATGAGAACATTCTAATGTTTTTTGCATCCCCTTCAGGACCCAAAAATTATTGAATTTAAGAGTATTGAAAAGGATGAGTCCATCTTGGAGAAGCTAGAGTGAATGCTGAGCTTCTCTTGCAAAGTTTGACGTTTGGATTTGCAAGATGAGTACAATTCATGTGTAACTCTTGTTTGCATGTTGAGCAATGAACATGTGTCAATTGGACCCATCAATGGTTTTGAATACCACTTGGTAGTTTTCCTAGAGCCAAAATTCTATGAATAAAATGCTAGGGTGAATAATCTTATATATAAAGGCTTCGAGAGTGTTTAGGTGTTGATTACTTTCTCCAAGGGTAAAGAGTTTGCTACAACATCAAATTGTTGAGTATTTTCCTTGCATTTGATATCTATTTTGTACAGCATATGGATATGTATGGAATGTTTGTTATTTTTTTTCTTAAAGTACATTTTGGGATAGTGGGTGTGAATGTTTTGAATAGTTTTAAAATTGTTACAATATTCAACATGGTAAAGAATATACTATTACTTCTAAAGTAAATTAAATATTTATCTTTTGCAATGTTAAAGTACATTTTTTCTAAAGAAAAGTATTTAGTAATATATAGATATCTTAGATAAATCTATGTTAAAATATGGAAGCAATAAATATAGTAAAAAAATAGATCATACATTTTATTTGTATTTTATTATTTTAAATAAAAACAAATTATTTATTTACTTTAAATTTTATATAGATATCTTACATATCTTAAATATCTAGCTAAAAATACATAAATATATTATACTATTTATTTATTTTTAAATGAAGATATAAATTGTTTATTTATTTTATATTTAGTATATATCTATCTAAAATACATCAATATATCAATTTGGAGGTGCTTATATTAATTAGGTCATAATTTCTACTTTTATAAATGAAATAAATAGTAAATATTAATATCTATGTATAGACAAGTCAATAAATGGGAAAATAACATATAATTATTTATTCACTTAATAGCAAACTATTGTTTTACTTTATAAAAATATGGATATAAATTTTGCTTTCAATAATGTAAGATAGGTAGATGTATTTAATGAAAATTAGTTATTAATATTTATAGACTAGTATACTATAAATTTTATTTCTACAACCATATTAGCTACCAACTTATAAATTTTATTTTTACTTTCATAAATGGAATAAATTGTGTATCAAATTTTAGATGCAAAGATATCATTTTAAAGGTGACATAAGTTAGATAGATGTATTTAAATATTAAATATTAATATCTATGTATATAGAAAAGTGAATAAATGGGAGAACAAATATAGTTATTTATTCACTTAACAGTAAACTATTTTTTTACTATATAAAAACATGGACATAAATTTTGATTTTAATCATGTAAGATAGGTACATGCATTTAATAAAAATTATGTCTAAGACACCAATTTTATTTAAAGAATAACTTTAATAAACAAGTAAATAATTTGTTTTTTGATTATGGTCATTGTGGGAGAAAATTTCGTTATCACTTATATTGGGTGAAATTTGTCTACCAATTAGATCGAAGAGAATTGAATTTTGAAAATCTTAAAAAAAATCAGGAAAGAATTTAAAAAATAAAAAATAAAAAATTTGAAAACTTAAAAAAAAATTAAAAGTGCAAGGTTTTGGGATCAACCTGATCCCCTACCTCGCCTTGGAGAGCTAAAAATAAATAAATAATAATAATAATAAAATATAAAGGAGGCCCTTTTTCACACGTTTGATTCCCAACTCGAGGCATAGTAAAGAACTTCAATTAAAAAATTAAAATGCTCCATCAGATTTGGGAAATCAAATCTAGATCTTAGCTCCAGGTGCAAGAAATATTTCAATTTCCCATTCCCGCATAGGTTGAGAAATGAAATGAAATGAAATATTTTAATGACGTCCACGAGGCCAAAGAAGCCTATGGGACCCAAGAGCAGCATATGAACCTCCCATAGAAAAGCCCTAGACAATTTGTAGACTTCATTCGAGATCAACCCTTCTGTAGTGAATTTTGATGATGAAGTTTGTAGTTTTGTTCAGTCTTGATTCTTCAAACAAGGTATTTAAATTATCAACCTACACAGTATCCCCATAGCTGGCCCGGATGTCTTTATATGTTGAGCATTCTATGATAAAGTGCTATTCCGTCTCCACCATACCCTTGTTACAAATTTGGCATATTGTATTTTCCCACTCCTCTTTAGGAACCACCCACCTACCCATTTCACACCCCAGATGATGTGAACTAGTTCGCAATTGAGCTATTAACATTTTTGCTTTCCATTTGATATTCGCTCCTATATAGGCCTTTTCTTCATGGTCCCTAATGAGATTGAATTCTTTGATATAATAATCCTTTTTACGCCCTATTTTTTTCCTCCATATAGCATATTTAAATTTTTCTCTCACATATTTTTTTATTTCTCCATTTGTGTTTGGACATTCATGCATCACAACATCCCATTTTTTCATCCATTTGATATTAAGTTTCATCCATGTGTTCTTTCTTCTAGTCAGCTCTTCCTTCAGAATTAGCTTAGGCCATCGATGATCCTCCTTATTCTGGACCTTCTTTAGGTAGCTTAATAACCAGGTCATCGCTGAGGCCTCCAAGGGAAAAGTATCGGTCTCAGCCAATAAAATTTCATAAGGCACTGCAGTCTTAAGCTTGAGGCTGCATATAATTAGATGTTTTTGTATCCTTTCCACTTGTCTCCATTTATGATCTGACATGTTGCTGCCCCAAATTTCACACCCATAGAGAATTACCGGAGTGACAAGTAGACCAAAAAATGTTCCTTTAGTTTTCCAATCCCATAATTCCGCATTTCTACATCTATTTTGCAAAGAGTATAGCACTTTCTAGCCTCCCTGAATTCTTTTTGCTCTACACGTTTCCTAGCTAAGTTTGTTGTGAAAATCAAGCCCAAGGTACTTGTACTCGTCCACTATTTCCAATGGCTTGCCTTCAAAGAAAAATTCAATCTGCTGTTTTTTTCTTTGTAGTGAGAAGATCATTATTTTGGTTTTGGTAATGTTCACTTGCATCCCGACCTCTTGACAAAACATTTCAAGGGCCTTCAAATGTTTTCTCAAATCAAGTGCAGTTTTAACAATTAATATGAGGTCATCAACATATAAGAGTAATTTTATTACAAAGTTGGCCAAATGAATGCCTTCCCCACCAACCTTGTCAATCCATTCTTCTAGCTTATCAATGTAAAACCCAAATAGCGTTGGGGAGAGCGGGCAACCTTGTTTGACACCAATGTCACTACCAAAACATTCCAACATACCATCATTGGTTCTGATTTTAGCTATGACCTGCTCGTAGAGTCTATGAATAGCCGCCCTAAGTTCATGCGGAACTCCCAAATCCTCCATTTTCTTCCATAACTTGCTTCGAGGAACCGTGTCAAAGGCTTTTTTAAAATCAACAAAACAGCAATAGGATTCATTTCCTTGAATGTCCCAATTTTTTTCAATAAAAAATCTAAGGGTAGCTCCATGATCAATAGTGGAGTGTTTGGGCCTAAAACTAGCTTGTCTTTTTGCTCTTTTCCCCTCTTTTTCAGCCCAGCTGCTAATCCTGCGCTCAATCATGCTTCCAAAAAGTTTCGCAGAAGAGGATTAATCATAATAGTCTGGTAGTTTGATGGGTTACTTTTATGAAGGGGATAACAATACTAGTGGTCCATCCTTATGGGAAGCCTTCTTGAATGACCGTATTGAAAATGCTCCTAATACAAGGTGAAACCGCGCATTGAACTCGTCATGTAAAATTTCAAATGTCCAAGTGCAGGTAAAGGTCCGATTTCCGACCCTGCTTCAAGGTAAAAATAACGAATGTTTTTAAGCTGCATCGAAGTATGAATCGCTGACGAACTATGGTAAAATGGTCCAAGAAAAATGATGTTCCCGAACAAGTTTAAATCCCGATCCGGCGCCAATGTCAAAGCATGCGTGCAGTATGTGGATGCCGAGACAAGGCTAATGAACTTTTTTACAAGATGCCTCAACGAAATTCCTTCTCTTGGAAAGGAATCGTTGCAGAAGCTGCACACAATGAATTTGTTAGAGAGGCGTTAGAAACTTTTAACCAAATGCTGCCAACAAGTATAAAACCGAAATCTGCAATCATTGCTGACCCCATGTTCGCACCAAAACGAAAGATTGAGGGCATGAAGGTCCATCGAAGCATGGTGGTTAGGGATTTCAATTAGATGTTGCGGTTCTAAATGCAAACATCTCCTTGCCTGTGCGCAAATGGAAGCCTTGGAACGTGGTTTTGAAAATGTACCGGAGCACAAAGGATAGAGGCAGTTCTGCCTGATGTTGTAATTGCAATTGCCTTGGTAGGCTCGCGCGCAAGATGTGAAGCATGGACGAATCACATGACAAGACGCCTCACAGGAATGTAATCCCATAGAATGCAATATTCCGAAATGTGCTCCACAGGCATATTGAATCGATGAATGAAGGGTTTTATAAAGTTTTTCCCAAAATGTATTTATGAACGAAGCACGTGAACTGTTTAACGAAATGACTCAAAGTGATCTCCACGAGTGCGCTCAGTGTAGAAAAAATGGATGAAGCCGAATTTCACAGCCTTTGCTAACAGCTTCTTATTAATCATGCGTACAAAGGTTAAGAACATGCACAGGTGCATGTTATGCTAGGCTAAATGCCTTTGAGAAACATGGCTTTACGGAATACAGAGGAAGAGACATCGAATCAGATGTAAGGAATAGGCTTTAAAAGCCTTAAGGAAAATGCAATTTGCTGATGGGTTATACAAGGATTATAGGGTATGCGCATAATGTTGTAGTCGCCACTGACCCGGTAAAGATACATGCAAAGTGTGGAAGCCCGGACAAAGGCGTGTGAACCGTTTGACAGAAAACGCCTTAATGGATGCATCTCATGAAACACAATAATTGCAAGGTCTGCGCAAACTAAATCGATTAGATAGATGCCTTTATAAAATTGGAACGCTTTGGAACAAGGACTGAACATCCATCGAACTGTTTGACAGAATGCCTCGAAGAGATGTGTTCTAATGTAATGCAATGATTGCGGGGCATGAACAAAATGTATCGATTGAAAAGGCCTTGAAACTCTCAAGCAAATGCTTTTTGGCTGGGGTAAAGCCGAATCATTCAAGCTAAAATCCAAGCAGAAAAGAAATCACGTCTCCTTCGTGGCGTTTTGTCAAACGCCATGATCACAGAAATGTTCAAAGCAAATGCGATGGGCAAGTGTAAAGTTGAATCCACGATCTTGGCCAATATCTTCACATTACCCTGGTAGATGTCAAGAAAATGTTGAAGCACAGACAAGGCACGCAAAGTGTTTGATGGAATGCTTCAAAGAGATAGCATCTCAAAACCAAAACGTTTGGTGAAAAGCGAAAAAACATAGCCTTTGCCAGTATCCTACCGATCACGCCAATATGGGAGCTACGAAATACGGTATCAAAATTCATCAAAGCACCACTGAAGGAAAAAAAGACTTAATCAGATTATGGCAATTGCAGCAACTGCCTTGATGAAACTTACTTTCAAAAATGAAGAGAAGCATGCACGAGGCGTGTCAAGAGGCGTTACCGCATGCAAGTTATAAAATGTTTGCAGATAGTGTGCACAGAATGATTTTTATTGAAAAGAGATAAGGAATAGTCGGGTAAATGCTATTGGCAAGTTACGATCAAAATGGATTCGATTGACAGAGCTGCCTTGGTAATAAACAGGCATTCTAAATGTGGAGGCACTTAAAGGCAAGGAATTGCTTGTGAAATGCCTCAAAAGGGAGATCTCATCCCATGGGATACAATAATTAAGATTTGCATGCAAAATAAGGATGCATAAACAAGACAACGCGACTGTTTGACAAAATGCTCCAAGGCGATGTTGTCCCCTGGAACGGTTATGGGTATGTACAAGATGGATCTGTTGAAGAGGCTTTAAAGGCTCGTTAGCAAACTGCCCTGGTAGACATGCGTATGAAACATGGAAGCATTGACAATACATGCAGAATGGAGAAGCAAAAACGAATGCATGTAAACAGTGCTGCACAGAGAGGGTACGTGAACCGTTTTACAAAATGCCTTGAGGAAACGTGGTCTCTAGAATGCATTGATTGCAGA
Organism: Sequoia sempervirens; assembly: GCA_007258455.2. NCBI lineage: Eukaryota > Viridiplantae > Streptophyta > Pinopsida > Cupressales > Cupressaceae > Sequoia > Sequoia sempervirens. The sequence continues at coordinate 603,082,019 of VDFB02047230.1, forward strand.
ATTTGTTTAAAATCGATTAGGCCTAAAAGGCCGCAGAAACCTTCTAGCATGCAAAATGTGGAAAAATGGACAAGGGCATATGCGCACTGTTTAATAGAACGCCTCAAAACGGATCCTATCTCATGGAATGAGATGATCGCGGGGTATGCATAACATGGACTTAAGGATCAGTTTTCAAAAACTCTTAGGAAAATGTAATTGGTTGGTTTCGAGCCAAATTCCACAACCTTTTGACAGCGTTATCCATACGGTGCAAAGATAACAACTCTGAGACTGCATTTTAATGTTCTGGTAAAACATGGATGCGAATGTTCGAACATGGAGAAGGCACATAACTGTTGAATAAAAGGCTTAAGGAAATTCAACTTATTGGAGGTAATGATTGTAATTTTACCAGCATTCCCCCATGATTGTGCCAAAAGCTAAACTATGGAGTAAAGATCCTCATGATTATATTGAAAGGGCCAGTGAGGTCTGTGTTCAGAGAACTTGTAGTGTGAACGTGCCACTTTGATGAAAGAACACATTTAGAATCGGACAGGAGAAGACTTAACACAGAGAGAACTCAGAAATCTGAGCGCTTATGAATTCAGGCTCAGGCACTTCATTTATAGAAGAACTTACAATAAATTCAATCCAAACTGTAGACTGGTGTTAGCTCTAGCAATAATCACATGCAGGTGACATAGTACTCATCGTGAACATTCTAGATGGGGGTAGACGGCTGTATTCAGCACGTGGTCAGTTGGAGATAGCACTGGAAGACTCTGGAGAGACTGTTTGCTGACATAATTAATTTATTTCCAACATCCCCCATAAATTAATTTATGCCAAAGGCATATCCAATTTGAGAGAGACCAACCTAAATTTTGAAATCCATGGTTGGCCTCTCTCCACAGCACCTACCAACGATTGAAATGATTTCAGTCATTGATAATCTTCTGCAGCCAACGTACAAGGACAATGAATGAATTCAATCTCACCTAACCTGCCGCCGAATTACATTGAATTCAATCTCACCTAACCTGCGTAGTCTCTTTCACCACCACATTCATTTGAATGAGATATTAAAACTTCATAGGGATTTTATTTGCAAAACTCATGGTCATTGAAATCAGATGAGAAGTTGAAGAGTTGTTTTTTTGCAAACATTTTCTAGCTTTCATGGAGTTTCTCATAGTTGGCGTCATGGTTGCCATGGGAATCACTTGCTTCCAGTGAAGAAGGTATTTATTTATCTCTGAATTCCTTGATGGATGTCCATGCCCTGTTCCAAAGCTCCCATTTTGGCACAGGCAGGGAGGAAACTGGCAAAGGTTGTGGAATTTGGCTTTGCACCTGCCAATTGCATATGCTTGAAAGTTTCTAAAGCCTTTTCAACAAATCCATTTTGCACATATCCTGCAATCATTGCAGTCCATGAGATGACATCTACTTGGTATTCTGTCAAACAGTTTGTGTTCCTTGTTAATGCTTCCATTTTTTGCATGCATGTCTACCAGGGCAGTTGCTTCCTCTATCCTTTATGCTTCGATGGATGTCCATACTGTTCCAAAGGTCCCATTTTGGCATTGGGCAGGGAGGATCCTAGCATAGGTTTCAGAATTTGGCTTTAAACCTGACAATTGCATTTGCGACTATGCCTGCCTTTATTTTGGAGCTACAATGCTAGAACAAGTAATCCCTAGCTCACATCCATATTCTGTAATGAAAGGAGGAGGCATCAATTTAATTTGGGGATTCATGTGAAAGAGTAGAGTAGAAAGCTTCATTTTTGAGAAAGATACTATCATAATGAACAACAAAGACATAAATGGTAAAACCAACTAAAGGCCTCACAGAACAGTATAATGCACACCCTTCCAGTTAAGAGATTTATTAGCTTTACCTGGAGGTTGCTATGTTCTAAATGATCACACAGTCCAACATATCTTATATTTCCAGATTAATATGCTAACCAGTTTCTCCTTTAACAGCTATAGTCAAATTCTATGCCCTTAAATAAATCATGGTTCACATCTGCATACTTATCAAGAACAAAGCATAAGCTACTTGTGATTTTGTAATGGTCCCAACTAAACCATGAATGGTAATGAAGTGGTGCTAAAAAGATCAATACTTATATTTTAAGGGCTTTATAGTTCCAATACCTCCCCACTACAGAAGCTAGAATGTAATCACTATCATTCAATCATAGGAGATAGTAGAGACACAGTGACAACCAAAGGTTTTAGTAGAATGGTATTATGAACATTGTTGAAGTAAATAGCTTTATAAGCTTTATCTGGTGTCTGAATATTTGTCAAGAATAGAGTAGAGACTACTGTCATTTTGAAGGTTGCAACAAAAAGCATCAATCATGGGTAACAGAGATTGTGAAGATCAATGCTTCTTAAGAATTTTACAATTCAAATACCTCTCTTTCAGAAGATTAAATGTATTCTCCACTATTCTCACATAAAGAATAGCATAAACATGCTAACAACAAAAGACGTGGCAAATAGTACGATGCACGCTTTTATAGTGAATGGATTTATAAGCTTTATCTGGAGGTATCTATGTGATTTTTATAATTATATAATCATGCATAGAATATGTTTTTTTGGACTAATACACTAATTAATTTATCTTTTAGTTTCTATAGTCAGAATCTAAGCCATTATATTAAGCATAATCCATATATCATTACCTGTCAAAAATAGAGCAGATACTAACTATCACTTTAAGTGTCACTGCTAAAAGCATAGGAACACTTGTTTCCCAACAACTGCTCTGGCTAGACATTGAACATTCTTGGGATGTATGCAATTTTAGAGTACCTTATGCAGGCTTCAACATCTTAGCTTCTTTAATGACAGAATGGAACGTGGCTGACATGAGCTTTGCTTGGTACAAATATGGTGGCAAGGAGAAACTTTCCTGATACTTATATCTCTTGTGGTTAGATTTCACATATAATACAATGTAAGCCCTTAAGTTAGAAAAATCACTTCAACACAACTATTTTAACAATAGCTCATCATTTTTGCATTTGAGGGAAATTTGGTCTTTTGTCAGATGCTTCTTCAAGGATGTTAATTTGTCTTGTCAAGAAATTCATACATTTTACTAGGCCCACAATTTATTATATATATTCTCAATTGAAATTCTTGAAACAGACAAACTATATATTACCCTAGATATTGTCTAGCATTGATAA
>VDFB02047230.1:603085317-603262017 GCA_007258455.2 Sequoia sempervirens
GAGTCCTTGTAGCCTTTGAAGGAAAAATATTTAAAATGTAAATGGGAATGAAAGAAAAGAGTCTAGAAGTCATATTAGGGATAAAATAAAGGTTTCTAAGTGGTCCTAGATGTCTAGAACAACAAATTTTCATATTGAAGCTTATTAAGCAAACCATTGTTAATATTAGTACTTTTAGGTTTAATGAAGGTTTGGTGGTTGAAAGGTGGTTATAGGTGTTGAAGAAGTTTGTCTTGATTTTCAAATTTATAAATACATTATACAAGCCCAAAAAAGGTTCAATGAAATGCTTTTGAGGAATCTGTGCTCTGATTTCAACGTTCAGCTGTGAATTTTCAAGCATTTTTCTGTGTTTTCAGTTTCCTTTTTCCTATGTATGGCCAATACATGCCTCCCATGATTTGGAATTCATAAAATACTATAGTGGCATGTCTTAACTTATAGTTATTTTTGTTTTGAGACTCCTTTAATTGCTTTGGTGAATGAAAATCTTCATTTCTCTTGTTTTGCCTGTAACAAAATAACATGGTATGAGTTTCACTTTTATTTAAGGATGATACCTTTCCTTCTACTATGGTGACTTGTGATTCAGAGGAAAGTCTTGTAACATGTTTATTTTTAATTTTCATACTTTATTTAATGTTGGCAAGGCGTCTATAGGGCTGGGTGATGTTACCCTACGCTGAGAATGTGAGTTTTTTACATGAAAAGGAGGAACCAAAGTAGTGTTTTTGAAAACTAATGAGGCCAAAGGCCTAGTGAATGTTTAGTATGTTTGTTCAGACCCTAAATAATTAGTTTGATGCTTTATTTGGGCTTGGAAGGCCTTGGAAGGAGGAAATGCTGAAAACCCTAGGTTTTTATGAGTAAATTAAGGGTTTTGGAGAACGATGGATTAGAGGTTGAGAAATTATCAAAAACCATAAAATTGTGTGTTGTGAGACATGTTTGATGACTGTCCAAGAGATTGTGGGGTTAGGAGAAGTTTAAAGAGCACTTTGTTTGTAAAACATGGCTAATCTTGTCGCCTTTTTCTAGGGCAAGTTGATGGTTCTCCAAGATGTTGCAAAGTAACCTTGTATGTTTGGTTTGGGAATTGTATGGAGGGTCTGATTGGATGCTAGAATGATTTTGAGATTGTCCTTAGTGGCCTTATCTAAAAGAGAAGCCAAATTGTTGAGTTTTGGAGTCTTTAACCTTGTTGAAGTTAATTGATCCAATGTGGCTGATTGTGATTTCAAAGGATCATGTTTTACTGAGGTCTGATTAGTTTGAATCTTCTCCACCTTGGCTCTACATCAGTCTAAAACTATATGCACCACGTATAGGCCATGGTTTTGAGTGAGACTATTTTTCCCAAAACTATTTAGGATGAAACTATTTTGCTCAAGACTGTTTAGTTGCTCGAAAGTGTGACATGGATATGTGTTTTTACCCCATACGCAAACCTAAAAAAAAATCCTCCATCAATTCCTTGAAATCATCCTCAACTACAAGAAAAACCTAATAGGTCAAACTGAAAATAATAAAAGGGAACTCTAAGTATTGATCTATAGGTTAAAAAGTCTAAATGTAGCAAGTTCGTATTAGACAACCCTTGCCACCTAATTAGAATATATTATCTCTCATATAGATTTAATAAGTGGATAAATTAGGATGTGGTCTAAAAGAGGGAGGAACCATAAACAATTTATCCCTTAAATTTTTTGTACCAACAAGTAAAAGAAAAGAAATATTAAAATATAATTTATGTGTGTTGTTCATTAATCCACAAACTAATGCACCACTATACACAAGTTGCAAGAGATTCCTTATTCATTAGTTCCAACACCATGAAATAAGGGAAATATTTTGGGAGTGCTTTTTACCATCCCCCATGTAGAAAAAATGAGACCCCATATTATTTTTTGAGGAAACTATATTGTGAGCTTTTCTCAATAAGATCTTAAATTACTTTGACACATGCATGACTTCCATGGCAGAGGTAGGGGCTCTACATAGTATAGAAAGAGAGAATTTCATGCCCAAGATTAGGCATGAACATCCCTCAATATTTTAAACATTGAGCTCATCACAACCCTTTTAATTATGAAAGAGCATGTTTAGGTGGAGACTTTATAGTCCACTAGCTCCCTCACTTAATTTTTTATAGCATAATAAACCTTTATAATAGAGTGATGAGGGCGAGACTACTAGTTCTCAATGATGACTTTACCTTTATGAAAACTATGGGTTTTTCTATGAATATGGGTTAAAGGATGCTCAAGATAAACAATGCTAGGAGAATAAATCAATGAGATACTATATAAGACATTTGGAATTTATGGACACATAATTTGAATAAGGTTAACTGTAATTTTATATATTTCCTTATAAAGATAAGATAACTATATTCATAAGAAAATTAAAAAGTATATTTGTAATAAATTTTTAGGTTAATAGTGTTCATCATACATCTATCATCCCTTCAACTTCTAATGATATTTCCATATTGATTCCACATGTATGCTATTAGTTAAAAAGAAAGTAAATATAGTATATAATTATTATTTCCTTACATGAATAATAATCTTAAAATTCATCTTTGATGAAGAATAGGTTGATTTTGTACCTTCAACATCAAGACCTATTGATGGGAGTGGTCATATAAGTTTCACTAAGGTAGACTTAAATAATTACAATCACTATTTTTCTAAATAATTTTAGGTGTTTATTGTAAAAATAATACTATTCCATTTTTTTATGACAGTGGTTCAAATTTCTCCTAATATTCAAGAGATAATGGAGGTGGTAATTGATATAGTATTTTTATCTTCAATCCATTTGACAAAGGTATGATCTGAATTAGTAAATTTCATATTATATTTATTGTTTAATCTCACAATTATTTGTAATTTTGAATGATATTCATTTTATTCTATTTTTTTCTTGATTCTTGTCACAAGGGGTCACAACTCTAGTTCATGCACCTATCCCTCAAATATATGAATCAAGGTAATGAATAATTGAGACCACTTATCAACTATCAGTAAGTAGTATTTCCTTATATTTTATTTTTTCCATGTTCATGTGTATATTTCTTATTATATTAGGTGGAAAGTGACCAAATTTTCTTGCCTCTCCATCTCCTTGGTAGTCAAAGGGTCATTAAATCTTCCATCCTAGTCGAGTGGACTAGATATATGGCTTGTTCTATGCTTATATGGCTTACTTGTACTTATAGTTTTGTATTACTAACATGCAACATTGTACACCTATCTGATTTTTTTGTAAGATTACATGTATTTCTTGTACATGTATTATTATTTTATTGACAAATCATTGTATGTCTAAATGATTTTTATGAATATTTTTTACCAATATTTCCTATATTTCTATAAAATGAGGGCATAGGAAAGTATTTTCTATATGTCATATGTTCTTCTTCATTCTTCTTAGTTTCATGTTTATATTTTTCTAATGTAATAAGATCTATTATTTTTTATTTGAGAATGATAATGAGAATTTTGAATGCACCTAAAATGATTTAATTAAGTTCTTGTTTCAAATAAAGAAGAATTGATATAAACTTTGTGAGACCCCACATTTTTGTGCTTTTGATGATATCATATCTAGTCTTTTTTGATTATTTTATGATTAAAAATTATAGAGCAGTTTTATGGATGATAATTGTTAATATGCATAAATGATATTCTTATACTTTTATGGTTGTCTTGATTATCATGGCTATTACTAGATGATGGATTCTTATTGATTGTTTCGAGATGGAGTTATATTGGGATTATTAGATGATTACATTTTGTGGTTATGTGAGTAGATGAGATTTTATATATTAAATGTTTACTTGTGATGGTTATTCATTTTTATGTGATTTCCTCGATGATTATTAAGAAAATCTTGAAAAATAGTCTTTTTTCTTTAAATATTTTTATATATGATAGTTGCTTCTGTTGGAGTAGTCTTAAGTTTACTTAAGACTTATAACATTATTAGATAATTATTATTTAATGTTGTTAGGTGTATTGTATTTTTTACCATTGAGGTAGCTCTGGTTGGTTGTTCTCATACCTCATCACACACATACTATTAATATCTAGGTTTGTACATTATTTCTCATCTCATTTTTCATTCATTCTTCATTCCTAGTGAAATAGCTTCTCATGTATTGCTTCTCTCATTCGTGAAGGTTTCTCTTGGTTTGTAGATGCTCCTAGGTACTTTGCTCTAACATGGCATCAGATGTTGAGATTTTTTTCTAGGTGTGAGTTTCCATATCATTTTTTGGAGGCATTTGACATTATCTATTTGCAGTCTATCTGTGAATGCATGATTTTGAATTTTTGTGGGGCAGACGACTTTGTTTTGGGGTCAATTGAGATCACATACCCATGGGAGAGCCACAATATTCATCCTAGGATGGACAACACATGAAGGTGGAGATGTTTCAAACCTTTGAAATCCTTCTTTTCAAACTCGTGAGCTTTGGCATTTGGAAACTAAGTAGAAAGGAATATTTTTTTGAGGCCTGATCTTTTGTTGAGAGGTGTTTCTATCCATAAGAGGCACAAACCAAAACATGAAGGAAGGATTCTTTTCTGATTTTTAACTACAGAGGCACAGTTTTTCCTGTTACAAGGCTAAAGTCGCTATGCAAAGGGCGATTTGTGGTGAGAAGGATTGATTTCATGTTTGAGGAAATAGTTTGGAGAGGCCATAGGTACGAGTTTTGGTAAAGATCCTAAATATTTAATTAGGGTTTCCTTCCTTCTTTCTCGGCATGCAAAAAAGTTGTTTTTTTAACTTGGCTGTGAAACATTGTCCCACATTTGTGAGAAATTGATAAAAATTAGTCTTTTTATTGTCCCATGCCTTCATTGTTGTATGAGCTAAGGCTCATGTGGTGTCTTTGGAAATATTTCATTGGAAGTTGCTTGTGTGGACATTGTTGTGATGTGGATTTTTTTTGCAGTGAAAGAGTCAGTGCCACCTAATTGTTTTAGACAATATTCTAATTCAAAAGGGAGAAATTATCCCACATTCTCCAGGTGTGGGAGTCCTTTGTTGTTTATATACACATCTACACACAAAGATCTGTGAGTAGTTAGTTGCATGGTGTGACCAGGGTACAAGTATTTTTTGAAAAATCTTGCCATCTATTGTTGTAGCTTGAAATTGCAAGTTTTGTAGCTTGAATTTTTGCCATCTATTGCCAATTTCTTGCTCAAATATGGTGTTTCTTTTTTAAAGTTTATTTTTTTGGGGGAATTGCACATTGTTGGTTTTAACCATTATGTGGGTATAAGTAGCATATTGGTATCTTCATGTTCATTTGTACATCATTTCAAAACCAAAGATTGATCTACTCACTCCACACAACTATCACATGTGGAAGCTTAAGATGACACAATTGTTGCAATATTGGGGTCTTTGGAAAATGTTGGATGCCGAACAACCTAAGTTCACTAAGGAATTTGAGAATTTTGTCCATTACAACAAAATAGATGAGGTGAAAGGACTCATAGGCCTCCATGTTTCTAATAACTTGTTGTTTTATATTGCAAAGTGTACAACAACTAAATAGGTGTGGGATAAGCTTGTTGAGTTATATGGATAGGTCAATCAGTTCAAGATCTTGCAACTCAAAGCCAATCTCAATTCTCTCTCTCCATATTCCTTTCCCACTATTTTGTACTTCCTTGCATAGTTCAAGCTAATTTTTTTGTAGTTGAAAGGATGTGGTTGTGACAAAATAGATAAAAAGTGTATCTTCTTGAGCCTGTCTAAGTTGTGTGGTGCATTTCAAGTATTTTCTTCCACCTTCTATTCTACCATGGATGCTATGGGATATGCTTATTAGATTCCTTCTTTTGAGGTGTTTTGTGATCGACTATATAGGGAGCAAGCCAAGTTGATCTAGATGGATAATCTTCTTAAGAGTCATGCCTTGATGGCTCAATCTTCCTAAGGAAAGGTTAAGAATAAGAAGAATCCTAAGACAAATTATCCAACAGGTAGTGAGTGTGATGTATATTAGGGGATGGATAGCTTCAAAAATCCTTAAACAACCAAACTTTTAAACCTTAAAAAATTTCTTATTGGGTTTTTCCTCACAAGCCTTTAATCCCCCTAGTAGCCTTTCAAAAAGGGTTTTTCCATCATAACTTTCAGGGAAGAAATGATATGAAAAATTTAAACATAGTTATAGATACCCATTTGGACTTTATTCAACATACTAAACATTGGGGTAGTGTTTTTTTGAAACACAGGGCTCAAACTTTGACTATCCTTCTACCTATTAGGCCTAAAAGGGAAAATTTAGATTTGAATGCACTAAGGTTTGATCACAAATCTAATGCGTGTTCCACTTTCCAACAATGCATTTCCCAACTCTCAGCATAATTTTTTGCTCCTTTCATGGTTTCTTGGTCTAATACATGGAGATATTAGACCATCAATTCAACCTAGCATGTGTCAACCACCTTCTTTGCTCCTACAACTTTGGGAAAACAAAAGTTAACCTACTCCAACTCATTACACTGAATTTGAGGCCTTTTCACTGGTGGAATGGATAGAAAAACACTTTATTCACTCAGAGCACACCCTAACTAGGGTTTCAGGTGGTTTAAAGTAAAATTGCTCTAACTTGCTTCAAAGATAATGAAATTAGATGCTACAAAAAGGATAAATTAGAAGATTCACTTCTCTATAGATTCAAACAAGTTTTAGGCCATTAGAAGGTTGTGCACATCCATACTATTCACCAGTCTAGCAAAGAAACATTGCAAAACATAGAAAACAAAGATTTCTATTGCTTATTCTTCAAAGAAACTTCAACAACCACTTTTTGGTCGAAGTCACAAGGCTTAAAAGACATGAGCATTCATCTCCCAATGGTTCACAACCAACTTTCAAATGAAAAACTAAACACAACATATTTTTACCCGCCAATGACAAAAATGCAAAAGTTGTTGACAACATTTGCAACTTTTTGCAAGATTTACAAGTTTTTAACACGTTAACTCTTAGGAACCTACCAAGAAACCTACAAAAATAAAATGGTCTGAGACCTTATTACATGAATAAAACTCAAAATAAACCAAAATTTCCACTTTGACCACCTTGAGGCATGAAAGCACACATGGGTTCCCCTGCACCATACTCCCATGGAAAAGAAGCTCAAGTTCCACTTGAGGAAAGACTTGCAACTGTGTGTCCATGCTTCAAAATATCATCTTCATTCATCCAAGATACATCCTCCATTGTAAGACTTCGCCACTTAACCAGGTATTGGTAAGAGACCTTTCTTCTTGTCTTCTTTAACTCCTTGTTCAAAATGCATTCCAACTCTAAGGGTTCAATTGGTGGAAGATCCCTGATCCAATATTCACCTTGCACTGATGAACCTACATTAGCACCTACAACAACATCCCCTTTATAAGGATAAAGGTTAGAAACATTAAAAATAGGAGAAATGGAAACTCCAAAAAGGAGTTCAATTTCATATGCATTCTCTCCAAATTTGTGCACCACTTTACATGGCCCTATTTTCTTCATTTTCAATTGAGATTATTTTCCTTTAGGAAACCTTTTCTTTCTCAAATGTGCTAAAACCAAGTCCCCAACCTGAAAATGAACCTATCTCCTCTTTTGATCAACAGTTTGCTTGTACTTCTTAACATACATTTGAAGATTCTCCTTAACCTACTGGTGTACTTCTTGCATTGTCACAATGAATTTTTCACCTTCATCACTTCTCCTTTCCATCCCACTGACATCTCTCAATTCAAATATACCCCTAGGTTACATACCATAAACAATTTCAAAAGGACTCTTACCTACACTCCTTTTCACCAAATCATTTTACGCAAACTCAGCTTGAGGAAAAACCAGATTCCATTGTGTGGCATGCTCCTTTGTAAGACATCTTAGAAGGTTTACTAGTCTTCTATTCACCACTTCAATCTTCCCATCAGTTTGAGGGTGATAGGAAGAATTGAAACTCATATTTGTGCCAAGTTTCTTCCATATAGTTCTCCAAAAATGACAAACAAAATTTCTATCCCAATCATATACAATACTAAGAGGAAAACCATGGATTCTTACCACCTCTTTGAAGAAGAGTTTTATAATTTTTGAAGCATCATTAGTGCTCTTACAAGGTATAAAGTGTGTCATCTTTGAAAACCTTTCCACAACAACATACACTAAATCAAAACCTCTTGGAGTTCTAGGCAACCCCATGACAAAATCCATACTTAGTGATTCCCAAGGTCTATTAGGGATTGGAAGAGGTTGATGTAACCCTGCATTAGTGCTATTTCCCTTAGTCCTTTGAAAAATGGTACACTTATCCAAAAATTTCCTTAAATAAGTTTACATTTTGGGCCAATAGTAGTGCCTCTTCAATAGCTCCAATGTTTTGTCCAAACCAAAGTGACCTGCAAGGTTGCCACTATGCTTTTCTTTGATTACATTATCCCTCACTGAACATTTAGGAATGCATAATTGTGTCTCTTTGAACAAGAGATCATCTTGGATGAGAAAATAAAGCCACTTTTCATTATTGTTGCTACAAGGCTGCCTACAACTTGCATAAATATCTTTAAAATCTACATCATCAATGTACATACCTTTCAAAGAATCCACTCCTATTCTCTTCAATTTAATTTCTTGTACCATGAGAGCTCTTCTACTCAAAGAATCTGCCACCTTGTGAGATTGACCCTTTTTATGCTTAATGGTGAAGGTAAAATCTTGCAAATATTCAACCCATTTCACATTCCTACTACTGAGTTTATCTTGGCTATTCAAAAATTATAGAGCATGATTTCTAGTATACACAATAAACTCTTTAGGAAGTAAATAATGTCTCCATTTATTTAATGCTTCCACAATTTCATACATCTCAACATCATATGAAGAATACTTTTTCTTAGCTTCATTCAATTTTTCACTGAAAAAGGAAATGGGTTTTGTTTTCTTGACTTAGGATGGCACCTATAGCATGACTACGTGCATCACATTCAATGGTAAAAACCTTATCAAAACTTGGAAAATTTAGTATGGGATGCTTAACAACTTTCTTTTTCAAATACTCAAAACTCCTATCAGCCTCTTGAGACAAAACAAATCTCTTTCTTATATCACCCTTTATTGTATCAAACATAGGATCACATACATGACTAAAACCCCTTATGAATTTTCTATAAAAACTAGCCAAACCGTGGAAACTCCTTACCTCAGCCACTGATTTTTGTGTAGGCTATCTTAGAATAGCCTCTACCTTACTTGGATCCATCTTCAAAGTGCCATTGGTGACCACAAAGCCAAGGTAGACCAACTCTGTTTTCAAAAACTCACTTCTTCAAGTTTATCATTAGCTTTTCCTCTTGCAACCTTCTCAAAACCAAATCTAAATGTCACAAATGCTCTTCTTTAGTTTTGTTAAAAGCAAGAATATCATCAAGATAAACTACCACAAAATTACCAATGAAATGTTTAAGCACCTCATTCATCAAGTGCATGAAAGTACTAGGGGCATTTGACAACCCAAATGGAATTACCATCCATTCATACAACCCCTCATTATTCTTAAAGGTTGTTTTCCAATCAACCAGGTCTAATTCTGATATGATGATAGCCACTCTTGATATCAATCTTGGAGAAATAGCAAGCACCACCCAAACAATCCATTAGGTCTTCAATTATTAGAATAGGGAATCTATACCTTATTGTGATTTTTTTGATGGCCCTAGAATCAATGCACATCCTCCATTCACCACCTTTATTTGGTGCCAAAACTGTGGGAACCACACAAGGACTAAAACTTTCCGTAATGAGCCCCTTGTCAAGTAGTTCTTGTACTTGCCTCTTAATTTCTTCATTTTTCTATGGAGTCATCTTGTAAGTAGCTTTGTTGGGAAAACTAGCCCCTGAAATGAAATCAATATGGTGGCTTATGTACCTCATAGGTGGCAAGGTATCATGAATCTCATCAACCACTATTTCATCATATTTCATCAACAATTATTTCCCCTCTAAAGATAACTCCTATTTCTTTTCTACTTCCATAACAAATTTAGGCCTTACTATGACAAAAAATCCCATATTTTCCTCTTCCAAGGTCTTTAGGAACTCCTTTTCATTGACCAACATCACACTAGGGCCTTCATGTGTATCTTTGTCCTCATCTTGAAAAGGTGTGCAAGTGAATGAGATTTCATCCTTTCCAATAACATAAGTTTTCTTTCTCCCATCATGCTTGGCCTTCCTATCATATTGCCAAGGCCTCCCTAAAAGAAAATGACAAACATCCATAGGGATGATGTCACAAAAAATCTTATCATTACACCCTCCTATATGAAATTCCACCCAAATTTGTTCATTTAGTAGGACCTGTTGTCCCTTATTCAACTAGGAGACCTTGTAAGGAGTGGGATGTGGTATTCTTTTTAGTTTCAACTTCTCTACCATCTCAAGGGAAAGAAAATTATCTGTACTACCTGAATCAACAATAATTTTACAAACTTTACCTTGAGACTTACATGTAGTTATGAAGAGAGATTTCCTTTGTGGAGGTTCCTTCACCATAGGAACTTTAATCAACGCTCTCCTTACCATAAAAGATTCACCAACTTCTAGAATTGTCCTCTTCTTGTACAAACTGATTTCTTCTTTCCCCTCCATGTGAAGTGGTAGATTGATTTTCAGTGCATTGTCATGCTAATGGCCTGCAAATTTGTTGCACTTATAAAATTTCCCTATAAATCCACTTGATCCTCCTCTTTGGCTTCCAAATCTACCTCAATTGTTGGGTCTCCTTCCTCTAAAGTTTCCCCTTGACTACAAACTTTTCTCTTGACTATTGCTTGATTCTCCTAGGGATCTTTAGGATTACCCCCTACCAGCAAATGTCCCTCTTCCTCTTGAATTTATGCCTCTATCCCTACTTTGCTTTTCTTTCCTTCTCTTCAATTTATCCTTAGCCTTAATGGCCAATTGATAACACTCTTCCACCGTTCTTAGAGTAGTGAGGCTTAATTAATCTTGAAGATTGTATGTCAGACCATTGATGTATCTTTCCACTTTCTCCTCATCATCTTCTACATGGCCTGCCCTATGCTCAACTTGTAGAACTCCTCTTTATAGTTTTGCACATCCATATCCTTTTTCTTGATATTTTGAAGCCTCTTGAACAAATGAATGGTGTAGTCACGAGGAAGGAATTTTCCCTTGAGTTTAGCAACCATCCTATTCCAAGAGGTGATTTTAGACTTCCCTTTATTTCTCCTTTCAGTCTATACATAATCCCACCAAATCAAGGCATGGCCCTTCAGCTTTTTCTTGGCCACCTTCACCCTTTTCTCCTTTGGCACATCTCCATTATCAAAGTAGTTGTCCAATGCCCCTATCCAATCTAGGAGTTATTCACTATCCAAATTTCCTCCATACATGGGTAAATCCATCTCTATTTTAGGGCCTTCTCCCTTGACTGCTTTCAATATTTTTTGCATCCTCAAGTCATCAAGATCCATCTCTTCCTCAGACCCTTCTTAGGAACTTTCCTCTTCGCCTTCTTCTTGGTCACTCAAGTCTCATGTGACCATTCCTCTCTTCTAACTTGTTCCCAAGGAAACAAGCCTCTCCTTCAATTCTCTCATCTCTCTAGCATGCTTTTCCTTCAACTCATTCACTTCTCTGGCAATGATGACATTCCCTTTTGGAGACATTTTGTTCCTTCTTCTCTTCAACTTTTCTTTTCCATATCAAACGTATGCTCTAATACCAATTTGATGCAAAGCAGGGGGTGGCTAACATCAAATAACCTCAAACAACCAAACTTTGAAACCCAATGACATTTCTTAGTGGGTTTTTCCTCCAAGCCTTCAATCCCCTTAGTAGCCTTTCAAATAGGGTTTTTCCATCATAAATTTTAGGGTAGACATGGTATAAAAAATGTAAACACGGTTCTAGATACCCATTTGGACTTTATTCAACATAATAAAAATTGGGGTAGGGTTTTTTTGAAACACAGGGCTCAAATTTTGACTGTCCTTCTACCAATTAGGCCTAAAAGGGAAATTCATATTTGAATACACTAAAGTTTGATCACACAAAGACTTCCAAAGATCTTCCAATCACTTCCATGCTTTGATAGGGTCCTCACACATCCAATGACATGTTCCAATTGCCAACAATGCATTTCTGAACTCTCTTAGCATAATTTGCTGCTCCTTTCATGATTTATTTGTCTAATATATGGATATATTAGACCTTCAATTCAACCTTGCACGTGCCAACCACCTTCCCTACTCCTACAACTTTTTGAAAACAAAATATAACCTACTCCAACCCATTCCACTGAGTTGAGGCCTTTTCACTAGTGGAATGGAGAGAAAAACATTTTATTCACTCAAAGCACAACCTAACTAGGGTTTCATGCGATTTAAAGAAAAATTTCTCTAACTTGCTTCAAAGGGTGTTCCCACAATAATGATTTACAATTTTTGGCCAAACTAGACACTGAAATAATTTTTTCTAACTAAATCTTCACATTCAAACACCTATAGTAGCTAAACCGTGGGGAATTTGAAGATGATGCAAACTAGAGTTTCATGACATTTTTTCTATAGATTCTAAATATATTTTTTTCAAAAATTTTGGAATTAGATTGCACCTCTTTTTCCATCTCCCTCAAAAACTAGTGTTTTTCATAAAACAACATTTTTGAGTGACACTCACTGTATAATGCATAATTTTTTTCCATGAATAATAAAATTATAATTCTTTCAAATTTAGATTTTAACTCCGATATCTAGTGCTTCCACTTGGTTAAATAGTGTTTTATTGAATATTTTTTCTTGAATCAAGTTTTGAAGTCAAATCAATTACAATTCAGACCTAGGCGGACCGTATAATGCGTAATTTTTTTTGTATGTATCAAAATTCTTTCTTTTTTTTGGATCAAGGACTTCAATATCTAGTGTGCTCATATTTTTCAAAAAAAAAATTGATAATCTTCTATTTCTCCACATGTGCAGAATAGAGAGCTTGATTTTTAGTGAAAACCTACATTCACAAGAAATAAAAAATAAATATAATAATAAAATTCAATTTATTTAAAATTATACTTTTTGGGAAGCTTATAATAAGGACTACATGCTTACAAAAAGTAAATTTTAAATGAATTCATTTCATCCCCCAAGAGGTATCAAAAGTGGTTTTTTATCGACATTTTGATAGGTGTAAAGGAGACTCCATTATAGGTATGGTCTAAAACTAGCAAGGTTCTATCCAAGGGGGTTTGATCTAAGGTATTTTGATCAACTTGATCAAACCCTCTTCAATTGGAATTCTTTAATTAGAACATTTTAAGGCTTAAATAATTATATTTTCTAAAAACATGTGATTTTAGCAAAAATTAGAATCTCCCAAAAATTGTAAACCAACTTTGTGGGATCACCCCAAACATAATTAAATTATATGCTACAAAAAGGAGAAATTAGAAGATTCATTGCTCTATAGATTCAAACAAGTTTTAGGCCATGGGAAGGTCATGCACATCTGTACTATTCGCTAGTCTAACGAAGAAACATTGCAAAACATAAAAAACATAGATTTTTATTGCTTATTCTTCAAAGAAACTTCAACAACCACTTTTTGGTTGATGTCACAAGGCTTAAAATAGATGACCATTCATCTCCCAATGCTTCACAACCAAATTTCAAATTAAAAACTAAACATAGTATCTTTTTACCCGCCAATGATAAAAATGCAAATGTTGCTGACAACATTTGCAACTTTTTGGAACATTTACATGTTCTTAACACCTTAACTCCTAAGACCCTATGAAGACACCTACAAACATAAAATGGTCTAATAATACCTTATTACATGAAGAAAATTCAAAATAAACCAAAATTTTCACTTTGATCACCTTGAGGCATGAAATTACACATGGGTGCCCCTGCACCAGAGCGTCCCTCCAAACCCAAGGAGAGAATGATCAGAAAATTGCACCTCCTCCTTCTAACTTAGGAGAATAATTTTCCAAGTCTAAGAAGAAGAAGGATAATTTTTCCTTTTGTGGAAATTCAGGGCATAATGATGCACATTGTTTTGCAAGGCTCACAGCATTGGAGGAAGGTATGAGGAAGCACAACATTTCCATGCCTAAGTCTTCTTCCTTAGGGAAAGTTCAAGACCTTGCAACAAGAGGTTTGTCCTCTACCCATGACAGTTGGATTCTTGATTCTAGTGCTTCACACCACATGACTCATGATTTGGATCTTCTTGATTCTCTATCCGATAGTTATACTACTCACATTGCAGTTAGGGACTCCTCACATATTTCAATTTTTAGGATAGGATCAATTTAGATGTAGGAGGGTATGTGCAGGATCATGATGGGCCAAAAAGTGGCAATATGATGGGTATGTGGCTGATGACTATTTTTTTACCCAAAATTGATGAAACGAAAAGGGTTTTTAAAGGAGATTCTCATATTTCCACTCATATAAATTATGCTTTACTTTGAATTTAATAAGTAATTATTATTCATTTTCTATTCAAATTATGACTAAACTCATGATTGATAGCCGGGATTAAAAATATCTATAGCTTTCAAACAATATCACATTTTTTGAATCCAAAACATGCATCACATTCTATGCTTCACATACTATAGGATTAGAAAATAAAAATTGAATTTCATGAAGTTTTGACCAAGTTAAGGTGATCAAACATACAAGTTTTATATTATTTTAAAAGTTGTAATAAAAAATTCATAATTAATTATTTACTTGAAAAAATACAAAAAAATATGCATCACATTGCATGAGTTCTCTACTTATATCTAAAATATTATAAAAAAATATTATCATTTTATTGTAGTTAGGGTGGTTAGACAAACACCTACTTCTTATTTTTTCCGAATTTAAGTACCAATGCATTGAAATTTCAAATTTTCACCAAATATATTTTTTCTTTTTTAAATAAACCTAGTAGTTTAGAAACTACATTCAGTTTGCTACATATTATATTCTTACATATTTTTGAAATAATATAGATAACTTATTCAAATTTTTATGTCAAGTTGACTAAATTTGATTGTTTTGAATTTTTTGCCACTTAAGGGCCTATTTTTTACATGATGATCTTGTACATACTCAGGATGGTTGCATTGATGATGTTCTTCTTGTTACTGATATTTCATAGAATCTACTCTCCATTTATTATATTTTTCAGCATGGTGATGGAAGGTTTGTTGAGTTCTCTCCTAGTGATGTGAGTATTTGAGAGTTAGAGAATCATGAGAAGGTTGTTGCTACAGGAGTAGTTGATTATAGAGTCCATTTTTATAAGTTTGATGGATTTGAGCCTTCATCAGGATCATCCTTTATTTCTCATGTAGATTCAGTGAGTAAGCTTTGGCATGAGTGGTTTGGACACCTAAATTATAGATATCTCTAATAAATGAGCAAACTAAACTTGGTGATTGGTCTACCTCATACCTCTTATTCTGATGGGGTTTTCCCAGGCTGTGTACTTGGGAAACATTATCGACATCCATTTCCAAAAAGGTATGGCTACACATGCTTCAACACTCCTTTAGTTGGTGCATAGTGATCTTATGTCATTTCCCACTCCATGTTTAGGGGCCAAGTGACTTCTCT
Organism: Sequoia sempervirens; assembly: GCA_007258455.2. Taxonomy (NCBI): domain Eukaryota; kingdom Viridiplantae; phylum Streptophyta; class Pinopsida; order Cupressales; family Cupressaceae; genus Sequoia; species Sequoia sempervirens. Next base: position 603,100,992 of record VDFB02047230.1, read on the forward strand.
TGTTGTACTTGGATGTACATTGTGAAGTACAAGGATGAGGTTTTTTATTTCTTCATAACCTTCCTTGCAATCTTGGAGAAGCAGTCAGGACATTCCTTTCAAAAGATTCAGATAGATAATGGGGGGAGTATGTTAATCGGGCATTTAAGGACTTTTGCAATGCTTGAGGTATTCTTCATCAGCACACAATTCCATACACTCCTCAACAGAATGGTGTGGATGAGTGAAAGAAAAGAACCTTATGGGAGATGGCCAATTGTATGATCTAGTCTAGGCCCATGGCTCTATCTTTTTAGGTAGAGGTTGTCAATTATGCCAACTACATTCAAAACTGTATGCCTCATAAGGAAATGCAGAATATGACTCACAAGGAGGCTTGGTCTCATGTCAAGCTTAAGGTCTCCTACTTTAGAGTATTTGGAAATAATGCATGGACATTCATTCCAACAAGTAGGCTGAAAGCAATCGAGAAGAAGATTCAGCGGTTCATCTTTGTTGACTACTATGATGATGTGAAGGGTTATCATTTGTTTGATCCCATCACTCAAGAGGTACATTTTCATCATGATGTTCATTTTGATGATTGTTTCATTTTGAAGGATTCTCCATCATAGGCCTCTACCTCCCTTCTTCCCAGATCTTCTTCAGAGGATGCTTTGTTTCCTATCGATGATGATGATGATGTTCTTGATGCTTTTGATGATGATGGTATTGATATTATTGTTTGAATAACTCCTCCTAATCCTACACCTAGACAACCTCTTTGGAATTACACTCTTCTTAATGAGGCTATTTCTCATGTAGGTGATCCCACAACTTCTTGCCATACTCATTCTTAGACTTCAAGTATTAGTCTTTTGAGTCATGTAGTTTCTACTGATCCTCATGTTTTCATATGCTTAAGGTGTTCTAGAGTGGGATATTGCTATGGCTGAGGAATATTATTCTTTGATGAAGAATCATACTTGGGATACTTTTCCTCTTCCTAAGGGAAGAAAGCTAGTTCGGTGCAAGCAGGTATACCATACCAAGTTTATAGTTGATGGTTCTATTGAAAAGTACAAGGATTGTCTTGTAGTTAATGGGTTCTCTCAGGTTAAGGGAATCAAATATCTAGAGACCTTTTCTCCTATTGCTAAGATGGATTCCATTTGTATTATAATTTATATTTCTGCATCTCATGGTTGCTCAGTGTATCAGATGGATGTGAAGAGTGCTTTCCTACATGAAGATCTTTAGGAGGAGATCTATATGGAGCAGCCACCATAAATTCGTGTAGGACCCTTCACTTGTTTATAGACTTCAACATTCATTGTATGGTCTCAAACAATCCCCTTGGGGTTGGTATGTGATGGAAACCCTAGAATGCTTCGTGTTCCATCTCAAAATTCTACAAAAATTTGGTTAAATTCATTTCTTTTGGTTTAGGGTTTTGTCTGTTTTAGGGGTTATGTTACTAGAACCCTTTATAAGTAATCCTTAAGCCTACATCCTTGCCAATGTTCTAATTCATAGTTGACTTCTCACTTCTAGTTCCCAGTCATTTAATTCATGACTTATTCCTTTTTCATTATTGATAAAATTGTCCCCTTGATCTTAGTTTTCCCAGTTGTTAGCTATCGTTATATTCAAAATATTGCTCTATATTAATATGGGTTGAGATATGTCTGAAATTAAGTTGGGTCTTAGGTTTGGTTTAATTTTTTCCTTTGTGACCAAAGGTTTCATTTTTCAAATCCTTATGCCCCTCATCCATCGTATGCCTAGTCGGGACCCTCTTAAAAAACTGACAAATTTGGCAAGTGCGAATCTTAGCTTTTATGGTGACTATTTGATCATCGTGGGCAGATCATAGTCATTCCCCGCATCCCTGGTCCATTTTATTTTTTATTTAAATACTCCAGTAGGCTGGGGGGAAAATACCACATGCCCTCTTCATTGGTGGGCCCAACACTTTTGAAGGAATGTCGGATGATGAATTGGCTTGATCCACTAGATTTTTAAGGATGTGGCTTCATTAGGACTACTCCCTGCCACCCCGTATGAATTTATTTTTTCTTAAAATAATATCACAGGATAAAAAGCTATGGACATACATCCATTCGTGGAGGGGCCCACTTGATTTTAAATGCAACAAATTCTCTATCAAGCAACGATTGATGGTTGAGATCAGGTGACATGCGTCAATCCTTACCACTTCTTGCTATCTCGTATGGGACCCATTCATGCCTTTTGTTCCTCAATGAGGAAGTGGGTGACTACCACATGGATTAATTTAATAGGATAAAGGGACATTAGTGAAGGAAAAGTATTAATAAAATTCATCGAGATAGCAAGAAAGCTAAATGGTGCAAGATAAGAATTGATTTCTTCTGCTCGTGTTTGAGATATGATGGGTATTTTTTTATCTCAACCATCATTTTTGTCAAAATTTTGTACAAGCGGACAAGTGGTTTGTGTTAAAAGCAAGTACTAGTTAGTGGATTGAAATTAAATCCTAAAAAATCCCCATCATCTTATTGATCAAAGGTACAAGGGGGTTAATTCTCACAAGCGAACATGAGATACTGATGAGACAAGCTTTCTTTAATGCTAGATGGATGATTAAGTGTGTAGATAGAGTGGATGTATATCCACATGGGATTTTCTGATTAGATAAAGGCAATAAGAACATGTATTCAACTTCCTCATAATTAATTACCTTGATTTTAAATATCTTTCAACCCATCTCAACGTATGATCAATGGTTGAGATTAAAATCAAGTGGTTGATTGTCAGCTTGCTTGTGCAAGCCTTCTTCGGGCATTAATGGTTGACAGGACAAATTTTCTTGATATAATGAGAGTTGGAAACCAATTTTTTCTTCACAAATTGAAATTAGAAGCTGACGAATTAAGCTTAGGTTCAAGAAGAAGATGGTGTGAAGAGCTTTGGTGTGAAGTTATAGAGACATCGTGGATAGTTTATCCCCAGTAAGTTGATATCAGTATTTTTGTATGTCAACTAAGAATCAGTTGGTTGGTCTCAAGATTCTATTCTAGGATCTATAGGATTTAGTTGTCTGGGGTTTGCAGGGGTTGATTATTCAAGGAATTCATGTTGGTTAATAGGATTTATACATAGTTTTGAAGTGTCTTTATCTTGAAAATTTGGAAGGTCTCTTTATACTTGGTAATTCATAAGTTGTTACTGTGAGAATGGGTAAGCTAGGAGAGTCTATCATGTTAGTTAGAAGGTCTAGGAGACTCAATGTTCTTGAGTCCCAAGACAATGTACCTAAAAATAAACTTGACACACCGGAAGCTCCTGCAACAATAAAGGGTAGGAGGAGTGCCCATGGTAAAACTAAAAAGGGTGGCATTAGGAGAAATTTTTTGGATGTTGTCATTGTGTTATTGATATGTGGTTGTCATTGATGTCAGCACTATTAGCATTAATTCTTTTGAAGTTGTATATGTCGAGGAAATTGAGAAAATTGTAATAAAAAGAGTTGAAGGTTGTCAGTGGTGAAGTGAAGTTCAGTCTGTCAGTGAGTTCAGTATGTTGTTTTTTAGAGGTTGTGTACTAAATGGTTTCTTTTTTAGTATATCTAGTTTATCCGCATCAAGTTTTAGAGATCCGCGTGAAAATTTGATCAAGTTATGAAGATTTGTATTTTGACAGGTTTTCTGTTACTTTAGTTGGTGTTCCTGAATGAAGATGATGCAATTTCAGTAAGTTTAGTTGATGCAGATGCCTCTCTGGTGATTCATGATGTTTTTGGATATTTCTAGATCATTCTCTATCTATGTTGCATGTCCGCATTCACTTTTTTCTCGTGATCCAAGATTTTCTCTGTGTGTTCATGTTTTTCATGTTCTTGGCCGACTAGGTGTTTTTAGCGCATTGTGGATCTTTGAGGAGTAATTAATTGAAGTGGTTCATGTTTGAGGATGTTATTTTTGGCCTTCACTATGTCATGGATGACCTTGGTTGATTCACATGAAAAATATTTATTGATTTGGGCTAACTATTTATATTCTTTTTATTGTTTTGTTGAAGCTAACTTGTAGCGATGTAATTTCTTGTTTCCGATATATATAAGAAATTGTTTTATCATTTGAAGGAATTAGAGTGTATGAGAGTGGATGAATGTATGAAGTGTGCGAATCCTATGTGTGAATATTGTTCAAATCATACAAAGGCAGAGCAGAGTGTGAAGAAGAGTAAAGAAGAGTGAAGAAGTGTTCATGAGCTTAATTGGAACTATAATCAGGCATTAGTAGATGCTATTTTTCTCATTTCAAATGTGATGGATGTAATCAAAATCTTCCTGTAACATAGTGTGTCTTCCTTTTGTAATCGAGCAGTGAGTTCTAGGTAGTGTATCTAAATGCATGTGCATTCCCCATTCATATTTCTTTATAATTTTAACAGGGTATAATCTTGTGGATTGACCTCCACGGTGTTTCTTCCCCTAACAATATTTCCACATAAAAATCTTGGTGTTATGTGTTTTTTTGATGTGTTGATTCATTTATGCTTTCATGGTTATTGATCAAATTTGAGAATAAGGTTAATAAGTTGAATAAGTTTGAAATTTTGTGACAACTGATTCACCCCCTATCTCATTTGGCTACCCTTGTGTTGCCAACAATTGGTATTAGAGCAGGTTCCTTGGAAAAATTTTAACAACTTGAGGTGATCCGGGATGGTGACTTATAAGAAGGATAGTCCTAGATTTTATGGAACAAATTATTCCGTGTGGAAGACTCAAATGGAGTGCCATCTGAGATGCATTGGTGAAGCTTACTAGTACATTACAAGTAATAGGTATGCTATTCCATAGAATGGTCCTACTACAACTATTGAGATTAGGGATGTTGAGTATAACATCAGGGCTAAGGAGGCATTGTTGAGTGCTTTAACTAATACTAAGATGACAAATGTGATTGATCTAAAGACTGCTCATGAGATCTAGAAAAAGTTGGAAACTTTGTATCAAGGTGATGCTAATGTGAAGATTGCTAAGCTACAAAGTCTAAAAGGGAAATATGAAATGTTGAGAATTGGTGATGATTAGAACATTACTTCTTTCATGCAAAGAGTGAATGAGATTGTGTGTGGTATCAAATGTGATGATGGATAGTTGGAAAAATAAGAGATTGTTTCTAAAGTGCATAGATCCTTGCCTACTTCCTACAAAGTCAAAGCTAGTGCTATTGAAGAGCTCTGGACTGTGACAAGTGTTACCAGAGACATGTTGATTGCCAAGCTTACTTCTTTTGAGTTGAGTGAATTCGGTGATTCCCTTCCTAAGGTAGAATCTGCATTCAAGGCCACCACTTCTAGAAGAGATAAACAAAGATATGATTCGAGTGAAATTTCATCAAGAAAGACATTCAAGTATGAGGATGAAATGAAAAAGATGGAAGAAGAAGAAAGAGAGCTAAAATAGCTAGAAGCACTAATTATGAAAAGAGAATCCAAAGGACAGGGTAAGTATAAAGGAAAGTTTCCTATTAAATGTTTATCTTGCCATAAGATAGATCATTTTGCATCAAGGTGTCTGAAAAGAGCTTCTAAGCCAAGACATAACAAGCCTAAATTTAAAAAGAAGTGTTATTATGCTGTTGATGAAGGTGTGATAGATGATGTATTTGATAAAGAAAATGGAAGTGAGGAAAAATGGGTATTTATTGCTATTAAGGAAAATAATCATGTGTCTATTGAATTTGCTAGTTGTACAAATGTGGAGAATGCCCTAGATGCTCGAGTTGAAGAGAAAGATGAATGGGTGATTGACAGTGGATGTTCACGTCATATGACAGGAGATAAGAGTAATTTTATGAGCTTGGATAAGTATGATGGTGGTGTTGTGAGATTTGGTGATGACAAAGCTGGTGTGATCCATGGAAGAGGATGCATTTCTCTTGATGGTAAGCATAATACTAATGATGTTCTGTATGTGGAAGGTTTGAAGCATAATATTTTAAGTGTTGGAAATATGGTTGATAAGGGATACAATCTTTAGTTCAAGGATGGAAAGTGAAAAATATTGGGAAATTTCGGAAATATGAATGCATCAGGTACAAAAAAGATGTAATATCTTTCACCTGAGTGTTGCTAGTAAAAGTTGCTTGATTGCTCAAGTTGATTAAAGTTGGTTGTGGCATAGGAGAATGTGTCATGTTAACTTTGATAATATTGTCAAGATAAGTTCTACTAAGGTTGTGAGAGATCTTCCTAAGTTGATGAAACCTACTAATGCTATATGCAAGGAATGTTAGTTAGGAAAGAAAACTAGAATTTCATTTCGGAGCAAACAAAATAATTCAAATGGATTGTTGGAGCTTTTGCATACTGATTTGTGTGGTCTTTCTAGAGTGAAAAGTTTACAATGGTATAGGTACTTCATTTTTCTTATTGATGATTATTCAAGAATGATGTGGGTTGCTTTCTTAAGGGAGGAATCTGAAGCTGTGGAAATGTTCAAGATCTTTAAGGCTATGGTTGAGATAGAGATAGGTCTAAAAATTAAATTTTTGAGATTAGATAGAGGCAGTGAATTCATTTTTGGTGAGTTTAATTCTTTTTATGAAGAGCATGGAATAAAGAGACAATTATCTGCATTGCGGACCCCTCAGCAAAATGCAGTTGTGGAAAGGAAGAACAAGATAGTTCTAGATGTTGCTAGAACTATGAAGTTGGAAGGAAATGCTCCTCATATCTACTGGAGAGAAGTTGTGAGTACTGTTGTCTACACACTTAATCTGGTACAAGTCAAAGGTGATAATGATAAGACCCCTTTTGAGCTATGGACTGGTCAAAAGCCTATTGTTAGATATTTCAAGATCTTTGGAAGAAAATGTTATATCAAAAGAGATGAAGATATATAAAAGTTTGATGCTAGGAGTGATGAAGGTATCTTTTTGGGTTATTCTCCTAAAAGTAAGGCCTACTAGTGCTACAATAAGAGATTGAATAAAATGGTTGAAAGTGCAAATGTCAAGGTTGATGAAGACATAGCTACACTATCTAGAACCTATGGATATGATTTTGATGATCAGAATGATAGTACAAACAAAGGAAATAAAGTTCAAACTTCAAATTAAGTTCAAATCATTTTGGGGAATCAAGAAGATCAAGAGGAAGGAGAAACTGGTGAAAGTGAAAAAGAGAGATCAGAAGAGCCTAAAATTCAAGATCGTCCTAAAACACTAAGGTATGTGAGATTGAATCATTCAGAAGATCAGATCATAAGTGATAAGAACAAAGGTGTTTAGACTAGGAGAAGAATTGCAAAAGAATATTGTTTACATTCAAAGATTGAGCCTAACAATGTGACTAAAGAATGGAAAGATGAACATTGGGTTGAAGCAATGAAAGAAGAACTACAATAGATTGAAACCAATGATACATGGATTCTTGTTCCTAGACCTAAGGATACAAATGGAATTGGAACTAAATGAGTTTTTAGAAACAAACTGAATGAGCAAGGTGAAGTGGTTAAAAACAAAGCGAGACTGGTATGTAAGGGATATTCATAGATGGAAGGTATTGATTTTGAAGAAACCTTTGTCCCTGTTGCTAGAATTGAAGTTGTGAGATTTTTTCTTGCTTATGTTGCTCACAAAGACTACAAGGTTTATCAGATGGATGCCAAGTCAACTTTTCTAAATGGAGAATTGGAAGAAGAGTTGTATGTTGAGCAACTAGATGGATTTTAGTTGACTGATCAAGGAGATATGGTTTGTCGATTGAAGAAAGCATTGTATGGACTCAAGCAAGCCCCTAGAGCATAGCATGCCAGATTGGATAAGTACCTGTTGAAGCTTGGATTTAACAAAGGTACTAATGATAGTAATTTGTATTTCAAGATTGATCATAATAAAGATTTGATTTTGGAAGTTTTTGTTGATGATATCATTTTTGGAGGAGACGATAGCATGTGCATGAAGTTTGTTGATGAGATGCAGAGTGAGTTTGAGATGTCAATGATTGGAGAGATGAAATTATTTTTGGGATTGCAAATTACTCAGTTAGATAAAGGGATCTTTATATCTCAGTCCAAGTATGTGAAAGAATTTTTGAAGAAATTTGGTATGGAAGATTCAAATCCAGCTGGTACACCCATGGTGACTGATGCAAGTTGACAATAGATGATGATTCTCCGAAGGAAAATCAGACTAGATATAGATCAATGATTGGTGGATTGCTTTACTTGACTCAAAATAGGCCTCATATCATGAATGTTTTATGTATTGTTGCAAGATTTCAAGCTGATCCTAAAGAATCTCATGTGACTATTGTGAAGAGGATTTTCAAATACTTGAAAGGGACAATTGATTTTGGCCTATGGTATTCTAAAGATGATGATCTTACTTTGAGTTCCTTTACTAATGTTGATTGGGAAGGAGATGTGAATGGCAGGAAAAGTACTAGTGTTAGAGCATTTTTCTTGGGAAAGAATCTAATTTCATGGTTAAGCAAAAAGCAGAATGCCATTTCTTTGTCTACTACAAAGGTAGAATACATTGCTGCTACTAATAATTGTACTCAAGTATTGTGGATGAAGCAAATGTTGAAGGATATCGGAGTTGTCTATGATGAGCCTATTGTTATATTTTGTGATAACAAAAGTGCTATTAACATTTCTAAGAATCTGGTGTTGCATTCAAAGACCAAACATATATCTATCAAGATTCACTTTTTGAGAGAGAAAGTGAAAAGGAAGTCAAATTGGAGTATGTGCCTACTAAGGAGCATATTGTAGACATCTTTACCAAGCCATTGCCTAAAGATAGTTTTGAGTATCTCAGAGGGAAGTTAGGGGTGATTACCTCTCCTAATCAGAACTAAGATGCATTGACTTGCATCAATCCATGCATTTCATGATCATATTTTGATCCAAATTGATGTTGTGGTGGTTGCTACTCAGAGGGAGTAGTCAGATGTTCAAATATGTGGTTCAGAGCTTGTATAGAAGATATCTTTGACATTGATGTCAAAGCGAGAGAAGAGTAATGTGAAAAAATTTCTGGGAGAGAAGAACCTTGTGAGGAGAAGAGTTATGTGGATGAGTTGAGGAGAGAAGATTCATAACCTAAGGGAGAGTAAGTGTTGTTGCGCTGATGGTGTTTTTCACATCATGTGTTTCCATCAATGCCAAAGGGGGAGATTTTTGGATATTGTCATTGTGTTGTTGATATGTGGTTGTCATTGATGTCAACACTATTAGTATTAATTCTTTTGAAGTTGTATATGTCGAGGATATTGAGAAAATTGTAATAAAAAGAGTTGTAGGTTGTTAGTGGTGAAGTGAAGTTTATTTTGTCGATGAGTTCAGTACGTTGTTGTTCAGAGGTTGTGTACTAAAGGGTTTCTTTTTTAGTATATCTAGTTTATCCACATCGAGTTTCAGAGATCCGCATGAATATTTGATCAAGTTATGAAGATTTCTATTCTAACAGTTTTTCTATTACTTCAATTGGTGTTCCTGAATGAAGATGATGCAATTTCAATAAGTTCAGTTGTTGCAGATGCCTCTCTAGTGATTCATGATGTTATTGGATGTTTCTAGATCATTCTCTATCTATGTTTCATGTCTGCATTGATTGTTGTGCTCTCAATCCAAGATTTTCTCTTGCATGTTCATGTTTTTCATGTTCCTGGCCGACTAGGGGTTTGTAGCATGTTGTGGATCTTTAAGGAGTAATATATTGAAGTGGTTCATGTTTGAGGATGTTATTTTGGGTCTTCACTATGTTATGGTTGACCTTGGTTGATTCGCATGAATAATCTTTATTGATTTGAGCTGACTATTTATATTCTTTTTATTGTTTTGTTGAATCTGACTTGTAGCAATGTAATTTCTTGTTGTGGATATATATAAGCGATTGTTTTATCATTTGAAGGAATGAGAGTGGATGAATGTGTGAAGTGTGTGAGTCTTATGTGTGAATATTGTTCAGATTATACGAAGGTAGAGCAGAGTGTGAAGAAGAGTAAAGAAGAGTGAAGAAGTGTTCATGATCTTAACCAGAACTGTAATTAGGCATTAACAAATGCTGAGCTCTATGCAGTGTTCCTGAATGCATGTGCATTCCCCATTCATATTTCTTTATACTTTTCATAGGGTATAATTTTGTGGACTGACCTCCATCATGTTTTTTCCCCTAATAGGGTTTCCACATAAATTTTTTGGTGTTATGTGTGTTTCTGATGTGTTGATCCATTCATGCTTTAATGGATATTGATTAGATCCAAGAATAAGGTTAATACGTTGAATAAGTTTGAAATTCTATGACAAATGATTCACCCCCCTCTCTTAGTTGTCTACCCTTGTGTTTCCAACATAATTACCACATGAGGAATAGAGTTTTTGGTCGTGACCAAGGCGAGTTTGGTAGAAAATTAGCTAAGTCTTGTGGGAAGAGGAAGACCAAATACCACAAGGCTAATTATTGTTATATGGGAAGGCACAACTCTCCCATTGAGGATTCAGCTAGTCCATTGAGCAATGAAGGGGATACTGATCTAAAGTACATCTATTACCTTCTTACTCTAGTAGCATGAGAGGATTCTAATGATGGAGGCATAGTAGCTTCTCCAGTTTCAGCAAGAACACAGAGCATGCGTGCATACTCTAATTCTAAAGAATTAGAGTAGCACCTTGGTTATGTTTTTGTTTTTGATGACACCTCCACCACAGCAGCGGGTCCATATCTTTTAGCAAATATATAAATTTTTGTCTTTGATGCTGACTTGGAGAGTTTTTTGGCTGGTGTGAAGGAGAGGTGTTGGAAATCGTTGCTTCAATGACATAAATTCCTTTTCCAGTTAATATATATGTTCTTTCCTTAGGTTCCAATGGAGAATCTTCTTTGATCGACATGTATGAAGGGTTTTGGTGCTACTACAATTATGAATGCTGCCTTTTGGAAGGTAGGTGGAACTTCATCAATTTTTTTTTTTTTTTTGTGATTTCCTTCTCTCTATGTGGGAAAATTGTAACCGTCTTGGGAAATCTTTGAAAGTAAGGTGAAATGCAGGTCAAATGAAAATACGACACTGATGGTAATTTGTCCCAAGCCTTGTTGCTCCCATATTCTATAAATGGGAATTCAGGGCTAGTTACTAGGGTCAGTTTGTTGTTTTGGAATTGATCACACTGAAGATTGTAAATAATATACTAAACATTTTAGTGTTAAGTCTTAGGATAGAGTATGATAATATGCATATGTAGTTCTGATAGTAATATTGGCAATGTTGAATAGAATAGTGCAATTTCTACACCATTTTCTCTTGTATGTACTATTTTTATGAATTATAAGTAATATAATCAAGGGTTATCTTATTTGTCTCTATTGATTTTCAATGGGTGTATGGTTTCATTCTTGCTTATCAATTCTAATATTTAATGCAAATGCTTGAATGGAGCTATAGGTTTATATGAAATCATGTACTAGGATGTTAGAAAGACGTGATGGTTGAGATATAATATTGAGATATTGTAATTCAGATTCCTCAAGGCTTCAAATAATGTCGTGTGAAATTGCTATCAAATCATGAAAATGTTAGAATGGACTCCATTCCAAGGATGAGGCACTAATCTAAGTAGGGTGATCGTGTTGCATTTTGTTGATTAATTCAACAAAAAAACATTTATTAAATCAAATTATCCAAAATGGGTCACAATTATGTTAAGTTTCTCTATTCCCAGGCTTTGAATATGAATTGTTGTTAAGGAGCAGCCAACTCCTTTGATATATTTTATTTTTTGAGTCATTATGTGAGAATTATCTGTTTGTTTTCAATGTTTATAATAAAAAAATGGTAAAATAATATCATATAAACATTATTAGGATCACCCTCCTGGGTTTCACAGAGCCCGAAGTGTAGAAATAGAGGTCTAATAATCCTTTACTTGTTTGTTGGACAATCCTCACCTCTACTTATCATTGGATTCTGGAAAATTCATAGGTAAATGGTGAGATCAAGTTTGGTTCTAAAAATATAACCAACAAATTGGTGACTCTATTGGGGAATGCACTTAGAAATTGGGTTATAGACAGTCTTATCAAAGAGTCAAATATTTTACTAAGAAAATCCATGTTTCAATCCTAGCTTTGATATTAGTGAGTTAACTCTCACACATATTGCAAGAATCTTTTATGTTTCCCTTGAAAATTTCAAATACTTTCAAGATCTACCACAATTCCATGAATATTTTCATAATTTTTCACTAGATGTGGGTGGTGACTCCAAAATCTCTGAACTAGTTGTATTATTTGAGGAGATCCAGTGAAAATACAATGAAACTTTGCCAAGAAAAGATAGGGTAGACTTGAGCATAAATGATGGAGTACCATGATGAGAGATAGAGATAAATTTTCAAAGGATTCAAGTATTATCTTGAGGGTATGTGCAAGATCATGATGGGCCAAAATGTGGCAATATGATGGGTATGTGGCTGATGACTTTTTTTTACCCAAAATTGATGAAACAAAAAAGAGGTTTTAAAGGAGATAATCAGCTTTCCATTGATATAACTTATGCTTTACTTTGAATTTAATAAGTAATTATTATTCATTTTCTATTTAAATTACGACTAAAGTCTTGATTGATAGGTTGATTGAAATACATCTATAGCTTTCAAAGGGTATCACATTTTTTGAATCCAAAAAAATTGTCACATTCTATGCTTCACATACTATAGGATTAAAAAAAGAAAAATCAAATTTCATGAAATTTTGACCCAAGTTAAGGTGGTTAGGCATACAAGTTTTTATATTTTTTTAAAAGTTGTAATAAAAAAACCATAATTATTTATTTACTTGGAAAAAAATACAAAAAAATATGTATCACATCGAGGCATGAAGTCCTCTACTTATATCTCAAATATTATAAAAAAATGTTATCATTTTATTGTGGTTAGGGTGGTTAGACAGACACCTAATTCTTGTTTTTTCCCTGAACTTTAAGTACCACTACATTGAAATTTCAAATTTTCACCAAATAGATTTTTTTCTTTTAAAACAAACCTAGTAGTTTAGAACCTACATTCAATTTGCTACTGATTCTATTCTTACATATTTTTGAAATAATATAGATAACTTATTCAATTTTTTTATGTCAAGTTTCCTAACTCTGATTTTTCTGAATTTTTTTCCACTTAAGGGCGTATTTTTTCCATGATGATCCTGCACATACCCTTGAGTGAGTCAAAGAATTTACTGAATTTGAACATATGGTTCATATTTTGAGTATCTTAAACAAGGAAAGGGTTGTGTTGCAGAAAGCATAATGTGTTCATGTGTGAATCTACTGATCAAGGAACCTTAAATTAAAATCAACTAGTGAAAGAAACTTCATATTATTGAAGTTTGTTCCTCTATAAAGGAGGTGGTGACTCTATGCAAAAGAACCTGATGGAATGGTGATGATAGCTTCATATCTACAAATGTTTCCTGTCAAAAGCATAATTCAAAGCAACTACAACGTATCTAGGTATTTCCCTTATTTTAGTTTTCAAGAAGCAATAAATTTGTGTGAAAACCATGTTGAGTGATTTTGAAAAAAAATTGTTCCCTATTATGTGAATTGAGCACAAATAAATGGAATGGTAGTGGTAATTTTACATACTTCTAAGTTTTAATTCAAAGTTTCTATGAAGAAGTATGCTTATCCTTAATGTATTCTTGTTAGAAAGTTCTAAAAGCATAGATGTATTTGGGTTGTGCACTTTAAGATCATAATTAAGTCGAGTAAGGCAGTGAATGATCAACTGTGAAGTTGACATTTGAGGTTTGTAAAGGGATACAAGAAAATGTATCATTCCTCTATATTTCCCTATGGAATGTCAAATGGAAACATGCAAGGCATGTAGCCTTTGTCATTCCATCAAAGAAAAGTTTCTATTGAGAGGTATAGACCATTAAATTTTGATGATATTCAAGGTTTCCCAAACTCTATTTCTAATGGTGTTAGGGAATATTTTCCAAAATTTACATGGAAAAGTTTTGAGTCAGCTCATAGACATTTGTATACTTTTATGGACTTGATGGGAGACTATGAGATAATTCATGAAGATGTTATTAATTTTTTTGTTCAATCACTAAAGGAAGACAGTAAAGATTGGTTTTCATGCTTGCTAGTATGTTCTATACCTTCATGGAATGAATTCATGGTAGCATTTATAGAAAAGTTTGGTGAAAGAATTAATCTAAGTTCAATAAGGAGAAAACTCATGGAAATTCAAAAGGATGAAAATGAGTCAGTCCCAGCTTTCTACCTCAGATTTGTAAAAGCAATAAGAGATATTCCTAAAAGTATGAGACCAAGTAATGTAGAGTTCCTGGTCATATATTTGTGTGCATTTGATGAAGAAATGAGTTATTTATTGAGAGAAAAGGAGCCCTTAACATTGCATCATGCATATCAAATTTTCATGGATATTGAAAAAAAATTGAGGTACTAAATAATGAAAGGGTATATGACTATGAGAGTAGGCTATCTTAGTACCCCTCTTGCAAATGGATTAGATAGTAGAACTGACTATCATAATAATGGTGCTTCTATTGTTCCAATTTTTCCACCATCACCTAGTGCAAATGATGGTGAATTGCAATTTGAACATCAACAAATGTTATGCAATGCTAGTCAAATGTCTTTTGTTCAAATACTATTTAGTATGAAAAGATATCAAGGGGAATCATCATATAACCTATTTGCAAGGTTTTTAGATGCCTTGTTAGAAATTCCTAAGAAGTTCATACCTAAGGATTTAGTATGCATTGACTTATTTTGCGAAATATTTGAGTCAGGACTGAGTACTTTGCAACAAGAATTGAAGCCTCGGGGTTTTGATCAAATGATTGATTAGATAAGAATTGTTGAGGAAGCTAAGTGTGATTATGCACAAAGTATAGTGCCTCAAAGTGTCAATACAATAGTGGTTGTTCTATTGAAAAGAATCAAGAGACAACTCAAGTAAGTGAAAAAGGAAAATCAGAGAATAGACATTTTTCTTGTGGTATGGGTGAGGACAATGATTGTAATCAATCTAGATAGATAGACCATATACAATTCAATACATTGGTGATAAGGGTGAAGATAAATTGGAAAGCATTGTTGTTGTCTCACCAAAAGTTAAAGGTCAAAGCATTTAGAATGGGAGTTTGAGTGTTCATTCTGACCACTCTGAGCATAGCCTAGGTGATGATGAATTCCCTTTCATTAATGATCAAGGGGAGATTGAGGTCTTTGATTACTTTTTTGAGGAATATAAATCTTTCTATGATGATGATCTAGAAACATTTTCTTTGCATGAAGGATGTAACGATACTAATGCTCATGAGGTTTTTCCCTTACAAGTGGATAAACAAATTCCATATGAAGGATTCTTGGAATGCAATCCAGTTATATCAAAATCTGAGTGTGATAGCCTTGTGAATGACGAGTTTGAAGATAAGAATGTGTGGGTTCAGTATCTCGAGCCTAAGCACAATGTTGAAAATAATGAAAACTATGGTGTTAACCAGCAAGATCATGTTTTAGTTGCTCCAAATTCTGAAGCAGAGGTGGAATATGCAAGTTTTGTAGTAGAAATGGACATGATTTTTTTTTATAAGGAATGTATTGAGAAAGGAAGAAATGATAAATCTTGTTTAGTTGCTAATGAACACCATTCAGATTGTAAGGAACCCTTCACATCTGATTCATCATACATATCAATTGATACACATGAGTTCCTTTTTACTAAATCTATTAGTCCCGAGTTATTTATGCCATCTTTTGAAACATTTTGTTTTGAGTTAAGTGATGATTTGAAGGATAAAATGGAATATGTTATTAAGCCTAAAATGGAGGTATTATGTGATGCACACGATGTAATTGAAAATAGTGTTTTTGGTAATGATTTTGATCTGAACAAAAGTAGAGGAACCATGGGTTCTGGTGAATCAATTTACTCAAGTAGTGGAGCATATGGCAGTATGGAAGGATTACAATGCTCAAGTAAATGTGAACACTAGTTTCAAAACATGCTTATGTATGAAAAATTCTCATTCATCACATAGGATAAATTTTTATATGGCATGAGATAGATACCAAAGGATGACTCCAAGGTTTTATATAAAATTTCTAGCAACCCTTAGTTATTAGAAGTTGAATTACAGTGCAGTTTCAGGAGATCAAGATATATGTTCCTAGGTGAGAATCTTGAACAAAGTTTCTATGAAAGTTTCCAATTTGATGTGTAAACTAAAATTTATATCAACCCCTATGGTGTTAATGATCTAGTGGACTATGAGTACTTTCCATTTCCTATCTAGTTGAATGAGTATCTGGTGGAGAGTAATTGTGAAATGAATAGGGTAAGATCCCACATTGATCTTGGATTTCACTTGATATCTAAATATAGTTTTCATTTGGGCAGGGTTAGTGATAATAATGGTAAAATCAGGCATATGGAAATTATGGTTAGTTGCAGCAACCTCAACAGGACTAGTTGTTGGACAATTCATGGTAGGATTTTTAGGTATGGTTGGCTACAAAAAGTAGAAAATAAAGTTTTTGACAAAGGAAAGGAATGGTCCTAAGTTTTGGGTGCCTGGGGCCACCAATGTGAAGCTAAAGCCTATTGAATTACTGAGTGTAGGATAAAAGATTGAATATCTAAAGGGGGCTTCTAAACATTATGAAGTGGGGAGTACATTGTATAATTTTTTAAATTTTTGTATATGTTGGTTTGCTTTGGTCTGGTTTGTCCTTGCCTTGTCTGGGCAGGTCCTAGTTTTGGTTCTCTATGATTGATCTACTTCAACCTAAGATTCTGTGATCTTGCTTTGTTCTATAAGAATGGACGTCCCCAACTAGAGCCACTGATGGAACCCCTAAAATGCTTCATGTTCAATCTCAAAATTCTGCAAAATTTTGGTTAAATCCATCTCTTTTTGCTTAGGGTTTTGTTCACTATCACTATTTTAGGGTTTATGTTGCTAGAACCCTTCATAAGTAATCCTTAAGCATCCATCCTCGCAAATTTTCTAATTCGCAATCAACTTCTTACTGTCGGTTCCTAGTCATTTAAGTAATGACTTATTCCTTTTGC
This sequence comes from Sequoia sempervirens, assembly GCA_007258455.2. NCBI lineage: Eukaryota > Viridiplantae > Streptophyta > Pinopsida > Cupressales > Cupressaceae > Sequoia > Sequoia sempervirens. The sequence continues at coordinate 603,118,087 of VDFB02047230.1, forward strand.
ACCGTTGATAAACCAACCCCTTGATCCTAGTTTTCTTGGTTGTTACCTGTCGTTATATTTAAAACATTTCTCTAAATTAATACAGGTTGAGATATGTTTGAAATTAAGTTGAGCCTTAGGTTTGGCTTAATTTTTTCCTTTGTGACCTAAGGTTTCATTTTTCAAACCCTTATGTCCCTCTTCCATCGTATGCCTAGTCAAAACCCTATTAAAAATCTAACAAATTCGACACGTGTAGTTCTTAGGTTTTATGGTGACCATTTGATCATCTTGGGTAGATCATAGCCATTCCCTTCACCCCTACTCCATTTTATTTTTATTTAAATACTCCATCACTTGACATACATTAGGGTTTTCTAGAAACCCTAAAGACAAAACAAGAAAATGTTTCAAAAAATACTTCATTTTTACCATTGAACTTTTGGAGAGCTCATCTTGCCGCGGACCTGGTATTTCAATGGTGTTTACTCATGGTATTTTCTGCATCTCTGAGGAATCTTCCAACACATTTCCATGCCAAATCCACAAAAAAGCTAGGGTGAGATTACCGTGAGCACTTCTTTGCATTTTCCTTTTCATTTCCTATAAAAAAAACTTGACTCGAGCTCAAAATGTTGAAAACTAATGAATATTGTTATATGCATTTTTCTTCCATGGACTCTCTCTATTTCATGTAACTTTTTAAGATTGATTTATTTTCAATTTTAAAAAAAGTATCTAGTTATCTAGGCTACACCCTTGCATTCAAATGCATACCTCTCTATGATTTTGATGCATCTCTATTGCCATGGTTGTGTGTTAATTTTCAGAAGGAAAAACTCCTTACCATTTTTTTGTGGATGGAAGCTCATTTTGAGCTCTCTGCTTCTATGAGTAAAATGCTTCTCTTTTGAACCTCTATTTGCTGTGTTGGGTTTTCCCTCTTTTTTGGAAACAGGTTGCGGTAACTCCATTATACATTATATCAAGAAAAATGAAGGAAACTCCCCATACTTTGGCTCGGCCTTAATGGGTCTACACCATTTTACTCTTTCATGGCCATCGCTTGGCCTTTGGGTTTACTGCATTTCATATGTTAGGGATTTCAAAACTTGTTTTGGGTTTTTGCAAAATAACCCAATACCACAGGTTCTCTCAAAACCCTAACTCCATTTTTGTCAAATCTAAATGTGATAAGCCTTTTCCTGGTAGTGATATTATAAAAATGCTTTTCACCTGGACTTTTGGCTTGTTTTTTTTCATACTCACTGTGCCTTCAAAAGAGGACCTTTGTGAGGACCCTTGTTCCTTTCTAACTATCAAACCATGTTGCCTTATTCAAAATAATTGTCTCCCCTAAAATTTCCATTCACTTGGTAATCCATTGTTATATATTCATTACAATGTCAATTTACTATGGCATGATCATGAGAATGGTTGCACCTGCATACTGCTTCATTAATTGTGGGTTTTTCCTGACTGAGTTAAAGATTCATAACTCATGAATTTGATAATTATCCTTGCCTTTGAGTATGAAATCACTGCTATTTGGGCATGTACAATTTCACTATCCCAAACCCATAACTCCTACCCATGTCTATCATGATTTTTCACCAGTCTCCCATAGACTATATAAGCAACACTAGAGATGAACATAGATGGTACTTCTTTTCTCTAAACATCACTTGTCATTTTTGTACCTTGCAATAAATGTGCTTGGCTCTTTACTGTTGTACTGGAGCTACTCTCATTGTTCATGAAATGGATGGCATAGTTATTTATCTGCTTATCAACAAATCATCAATTACATGTAACTAATCCTCTCATTTAAGCAATATCTATGATGACAAGATGACTGCCCCATCTTGAAAAATTGTTAATCATCATGGAAAGACGACATCATTGCCCCAAAATAGTTACATGTTTTTCTCTTAGTTACTATCATAAATTTTTTGGCTGCTTAATTGCTATCTTGATATGGTTGTCCATAATCTTGCTTATGGACTGCTCACTTATTACATTAACGTGCTACTTTGTTTGATGATTTGTTCATTTATATTGCATTGAGACTATCACAAGAAAGTGACCCTACCTTCTACAAAAAAATTGAAATTGAAACCCTAACCTATCAAGAAACCTATGGCTACAAAAATAGCAAAGTGACTATCTTGTCATTTAAGCCCTTCCCGATCTCTACATGATACTCTGTATTTTGAAAGACCTTATAATGAAAGTCCTATCTTACCATTTTCCCATATTAAGAAAAAGGATTTGGCCTTTCATATCAAAGGACTGCTATTGTATGTTGAAGATGCTTCCATATTCAACAATTTAGACAACACCATAGTCTGCTGAAATTATTTCCTAACTTCCATTCTTCATTTACCATCCTCAAGGTACTGATCTTTCAACATTTTCATAAACTACCACATAAAATTGATATTGTCCTTTCAGTATGTTACCCTACTATGTATTGGCTCTTTAATATGAGTTATATAGTCAACTGTCCAAGATGAGGATGGTATCTTAGTTTTTGAAATTTCCTTTCTTGTACCGATCAATTGTATCAACTCTTTGAACTATTCTTTACATGGTAATGGTTATTTGACAACTGCTGCTTGAAATGGTTATTATATCCTCCATTTGTTGTTTTATTGCATGACTTGCATATATCTATCATTCAAGGTGATAGTGGTAATCCATCTCATGTCTAATCCCTATAACTTTGTCTTCATTAGAATGGCTTTTGATCTCATACCTTTAATATTTGGCATCTTCACAAGAATGATGGTTGTTGTAGACACTAAAATTTGGTCTAAGCCTATGACTTCAATTTCTTCATAATTTTTATTATCATGGTTGTGATTAAATAATGTTAATTATTTAATTACTTTCTAAATTCGCTTATCATCTATTAGTTAAATAACTTTAAATTATTTAATTGATTCACTTTAACATTTATTCTTCTATTTAATTAATTCATATTGTCTTTATTCAAATCCTGATTAATTAAATAAATTTTTATTTAATTTATCTTTATCATATTTTCAACTATAATTAAATAAATACTTTAATTATTTAATTATTCATTTAACCTTTTCTTCAGTCAATTAAATAAATCTTTTTTATTTAATTTATTCTTTAAATGTCGAATGTAGAATTAAATAATCATTTAATTCATAAAAGTCTATTTTTAACACATTACTCAATATTTAGATAATTGTTCTAGTTATCTAAGTATTCATTCCCACTTGACTCGAGATCTATTTAAATCAGTCAGTTATCTCCTATTTTAATGTCTGAGTGTCTTTCGTGAATAAACTCTTTGTCATAACTAGTCAGTTATCTAGCTTTAATTCTTATGCATGTAGACATATTATTAATTAAAAATCTATATTTAATTAATTAATTTATGCTTGCATTCGAAGAGATCATTTCTATTATTCTATCTTTATCTTTTTCATGCAAACATTATTCTTCTAATTTTTGAATACTTTCAACTAGAGATTAAATCATTATTTAATCTTGATCTCTATTCTTAGGTTTTATCACTCACATAAGTACTAACACTTATCTTAATGCATGTCGAATCTTTTAATTAGAATCATTCATCTATCTTTCAATCTTGACCTATCATTGAAATGATCAATTTTCTATGAATTGATCTGACATTCATCATTGCAACTCCTCCCAAAATTGTATGACTTTTGGAGCACTTGTTTAATCTTCGATGTTTTGCTATAATCACATACATCAAGGCTATACTTGCACACATACTAAAAATATAAGGGAAATAATACCATCATGACAAAATGGAGAAGGAAAATCGAGGTCATTCATGGAAGGATGTAGATACTAGGTGAGATCGCTCTTTGTTTATGTTTATGCTTTCTTTGTGCTTTGTTGTTTAGCTTTAGATTGCATTAGAGTTTATTAGCTTTGTGTTTTCTTTTAATCTTTCCTATTTTCATGATGTTACATTAGTGAACCTGACATGAAGACATGTTCTTCACAAATTTGTAGACATTTTATTCAATTTTTGCAGGTATCGTACGACTTGATGCATCTGATAGACAAAATGACACAACTGATATTACGAACTGCATCTGATGAATACAGTGATGCATCTAACAAAATTCGATGCATCCATGGCTCTTTGTGACACAATTGACTGGTAAAAATTCGTAACACATCTACTGCTCTAAACAACACATCTAATAGGTGAAATTTTTGGGATCAATTTATGATTTACAGTTTTTCATTATGTTTTTATTTTAGCTAATTTTTAGTTTACAACATGTGTTTTAAGGAGTTAACATAGTGTTTGCAGGACGTAACATAGAAGAAAAGTTTTTGAAACCACTCTTGTAGGAAAATCGACAAAGACCAATTCAAAACTACTGATGAATTTTTTTGCAAGACGTGTGTCGAAGACTATTTTGAAACAAACTGTTTGGTAGATTAGAAAATTGTCATTTGGGTTTAAAATTTACTACTGTCTACTATGTTTGGTGTGAAATAATGCTCTATTATTACCCCCGATTCAGTATATAGAAGTATCCTCTCCCCCTGCGCATTTGTGTGATCTTGGGTGCAAGAGAACCTATTACTGACTCTAGAAATTGGGCCTGTCTTGGTGGGAAAAAGTACTTACCCCAAGATGACTCAGACTAGTAACACGCTGAACCCGATCGACTTCCAGTCGGTATATAAAAGTGGGTACTTGAGGAAAGCTCAAGTATCACGAGTATTGTTCCGAAAAGAAGGGAAACAATGGTCTCTTACTACATGGATGATACCCCACAAACATAATTCCCTTACTAAAAAGCCCTTGTTTCTAGTTAAGCAAAAAACCTTTATCTATTTGTTGGTGCAACAGGTCGGACCTGTGAAGTCATCTCACATTCTTATGGTTTGTAGTAGAGATGAGAAGTAGGCCATGGGAGTTTCATGGGTATTTTAGCTTAGCTAAACCAGAGAAGTGAGTGTCGTAGAGTGGAGCTAGTGGGGTTAAGCTACTAGTCATCCGATTTGAATAAGCGTAGCTAGGGAAACCCAAGTGAGAACTCAACAAGTATTGTCCCTCACAACCTTAGGATTGTACTTGTTTTCTGGAAATACACATGTTCATGATTGTCAAACTGGAAATACATTGTCTTCTTATTATTTTTATTCGCCAAAACTTGATCATGAAACAAAGTCAGTTTACATTGTCATTCACTGGAAACTCGCAAATGTTCACTAGAAAAATGCAACTATTACTTAGAGTCACATATGTTATATGGTCTATCGCATCTGTCATAAATTTAGTCCAATTTTCATGTCCCATAATTTGAGTCGCATCTATTTAAACTTGAGTCACATTTTTTAGAACAACTCACATCTACTTAGTACAAAACCACATTTGATATCTTAGTCACGTCTATCATTACCTTTGTTACTGGAAAATGTGAAATTGATACCTTTTGTGATGCATCTGAATAGGTGAGCCACATCTGCTATCTGGAATGATGCATATGCCCCTGTCATAGGCCTGACATACTTTTTACTAGTACACAGTCAGATTCTTGAAAACTGCATCTGATCAGTCTTGAGTTGCAATTGATATCCCGAGTCACATTTGCTTCAAAGTAAACTACATGTGTCTGATACCTGAGACTAAATTCACCAGTAAACTACAACTAAGAAGGAAAACTGCAACTGTGAAATTTTGCAACGCATCTGGGTATGTGCAGGATCATGATGGGCCAAAAAGTGGCAATATGATGGGTATGTGGCTGACGACTATTTTTTTACCAAAATTGATGAAACAAAAGGGTTTTTAAAGGAGATTCTCATATTTCCACCAATATAAGTTATGCTTTACTTTGGATTAAATAAATAATTATTATTCATTTTCTATTCAAATTTGACTAAAGTCTTAATTGGTAGGTTGATTGAAAAACATATATAGCTTTCCAACAGTATTAGATTTTTTGAATCAAAACATGTATCACATTCTATAGTTCACATACTATAGGATTAAAAAATAAAAATTGAATTTCATGAATTTTTTACCAAGTTAAGGTGGTCAGACATCACGAGTTTTTATATTTTTTAAAATTGTAATAAAAAAATCATAATTAATTATTTACTTGGAAAAAATTACAAAAAATGTGCATCACATTGTGGCATGAGTCCTCTACTTATATATAAAATCTTTTAAAAATATTATCATTTTATTGTGGTTAGGGTGGTCAAAGCGGATGCCTACTTCTTATTTTTTTCCTGAAATTTAAAGTACCACTGCATTGAAATTTCAAATTTTCACCAAATAGATTTTTTTTTTTTAAACATACCTAGTAGTTTAGAAACTACATTCAATTTTCTACAGATTCTTTTTTTACAAATTTTTGAAATAATATAGATAACTTATTCAAATTTTTACGTCAAGTTGCCTAACTCTAATTTTTCTGAATTTTTTGCCACTTAAGGGCCTATTTTTTCCATGATGATCCTACACATACCCATCTTCCAGATTACCATAAAAACTAGAATTCATTGGCACAAATAAAAAACAAATAGTCAAACCAGTATTTGACTTATCCTTTTACACTGATTCTTGGATAGAAACTAGAAAATTTTCTCAAAAATTTCATGATTACATCCTTTAGGAATCATTTAGTCATAGTGATAGGTACCCTATTCATAGATATTACTTTCATCTTAGGGGTCTTTATTTCCTTTAGAGAGATAATCTTTTATAGATTTTAGGATAGGCACCTTTCACACTTTATATAAACCCTCGATTCAACAAACATTGTCATTGAACCTAGTCATCATATCTTTTGTCCTACATGTGAATCCTTCCAACTCATCAATCTAGTTTGGAAGCTCACCTTATCTTTTAGTCCTAGTCCTATGAAGGTTCCTTGTCAAAACTAAATTGAAACCCAGGTTAAGCTTTAGCTAATATATAACCTCTTTTAGAATCTTCCAAATTGATCACTTAGACCCTTCCATATTTAGACACTGTCATCCTAGAATAGCATCATCTTACACTTTCCTTATTTACAAAGAAAATACTAAAAAAATAGTTGCATACATCCTTTATATTCATAAAATCCAAAAAACATAAATTAGACTCATAATCATCCATAGACTTAGCTTTTGCATCACTTACACTTTGAGCTTACATTACATGGTTGAAACAAGATTGAAAAGGAAAGAAAGAGAAAATATGGTTGATCCAAATGAATTCATCAATCCATTCTCAAACCCCTTTTCAGGGACATCTTCATCTAGACCTCACAAGACTTTGTTAGACAAATTTGTTACTAGAGATCCACAAGGACACATTTGTGTGGAAGATATATATGCTACTGCACAAGACCCTGAGTTTGCTTCCTTCGTAGATGAATATCTAGAAAATTATCCTCAATGATATTTAGCCAAACTGCTAGTAGAAGGTGCCAAGTTACCTCATGGTTTTGATATTAGTACCCTACAAACTGCATCTACTCAGGGAACAAACCCCACTACCACTAATGCTACTATACCTCAAGTGACTACTACTATACCATCTGGAGGACCTAGACATAGTGCCTCAATGATACACACATCTCCATTTGGTATTCCTACCTCGAAACAGGGGCTAAATTTCACCATAGGGGCATCATCATCAAATCCCTTTGGTCCTCTTGTTGGGAACAAAAAATCTAGAGCAACAGCTCCTATACCAAGTGTGAATGTCACTAGCACTATTCCACAGACAACAACTATACCTAGTGTTAATGTCACTAGTACTATACCACACCTTGGGGTTTCATAGACAAGAGGCATACCCTCTTTCCAATATGGAAACCAACCCATTACTTCACAGATTCTGAGTCAAAATCTATTTTCACAGATTCCAAGTCAAAATCCATTTTCATAAAATTAAAATCAAAATCTGGTTACACAAACCCCAAATAAAAATACATTCTCACAGACTTCAAATGAAAACCCATTCACTAACATTCTGAATCAAAATCTACTTTACATACCGACATTTAACCAAAACCCATCGCAAAGTGTTGAATCCCAAAACACGTACATAGATCCAAATAATCTAGCTAACACATCATTAATGCAAGTTGATGTCCTATAGACACAAATTCATGCACTTCGAACACAGATGGATAACATGGTAGTGTCTAACAAGAAAACCTTTTTAGCAAAGGATTTATTCCCATTTCCCTTCGACAAATCATTGTACATGACACCTTTCCCTCATGGGTATGTTATACCAAACTTTCCAAAATACAATGGAAAGTGAAATCTAGTCGAACACATAAGGGAATTTTCTACGATGTGCATAGATGTCGCCTACGACCCCACCTATCTTATGAGACTCTTTCTGAGAAGTCTTGTTGGAATTGCACTAGGCTTGAATATGACATAAAATCATGGGGCGAACTAGCTGAGAAATTCATTGAAAAATTATCCTTTAACATAGACCATGAGATTAACACAGCAACGTTGTGTCATACTACAGAAGATGAAGGTGAAACTTTTATTACCTTCTTCTAGAGGTGAAGAACTATAGCCAGTCGATGTCTTGTCGAGATACATGAGAAACAAAAGGTCACTATCTTCCAAGAAAACCTCAACCCAAAATTGAGAAGTGACTTGAGGGTACATTGTTGCACATCCTTTACACAAGTAGTGGAAAAGGGGCTCATACTAGGAAAAGATCTCATTGACAAAGGAGAACTTAAGACACATACACCCAACATAAATCGAAATGTGCAGAACACACTGAATGATAGAAACAAGTTTTGGTCTTGAAATAAAAATGTTACCAATGATGGGGTAGTTTATGCAAAGACTTTACAAGCACGACCGATCATTGCATTTAGGGGAAATAAACCCTCTACCAACACACTCAATGCCTTCAACCAAACCCCCAACACTACCCAAAACACCCAACGCCCACAACAACAAAGACAATTTCCAAAACGTAAGTTCACTCCCCTCAGGGAACCCATTGAGTTAGTCTTTAAACAACTATTGCAACACAATCTTATATAGCTTCAAGAGCCAAGACAATACGATCCAAGGAAATTCAAACCATCTTGGTGGGATGATAATGCCTTTTGTGATTTCGATCAAACCAAAGGATATAGCCTATAAAATTATCATCAAATGAAAAACATCATATAGGACTTTGTCGATAATAGAATTATTGAAGATAGGGTATGTGCAGGATCATGATGGGCCAAAAAGTGGCGATATGATGGGTATTTGTAGGGTGTGTAGATGACAATTTTTTTTTAACCCAAAACTAATGAATTGAAAAGGGTTTTTAAAGGAGATTCTCAACTTTCCACCAATATAAATTATGCTTTACTTTGAATTTAATAAATAATTATTATTAATTTTCTATTTGAATTACGACTAAAGTCATGATTAATAGGTTGATTGAAAAAAATTTATAGCTTTCAAATAGTATCACATTTTTGGAATCCCAAATATGAATCACATTCTATGCTTCAAATACTATAGGATTAAAAAAAGAAAAAATAAATTTCATGAAGTTTTGACCAAGGTGGTTAGACATACGAGTTTTTATATTTTTTAAAAGTTGTAATAAAAAAATCATAATTAATTATTTACACGGAAAAAAATTACAAAAAAATATGCATCACATCCAGACATGAGTCCTCTACTTATGTCTAAAATATTATAAAAAAAATTTATCATTTTATTGTGGTTAGGGTGGTCAGACACACCTACTTCTTATTTTTTCCCTAAAATTTAAGTTCTACTACATTAAAATTTCAAATTTTCATCAAATAGATTTAAAAAAAAAAAACCTAGTGGTTTAGAAACTACATTCAATTTGCTATAGATTTTATTCTTACATATTTTTGAAATAACATAGATAACTTATTCAAATTTTTATGTCAAGTTTCTTAACTTTTAGTTTTCTAAATTTTTTGCCACTTAAGTGTCTATTTTTTCCATGATGATCCTACACATACCCATGAGTGGATAGAAAACTACATCTTTGAACACTGATCACAAGGTCTTTTTAGATCCATTACATGACCATGGGAAAGGAAAATCCCCCAATTTGAGTAACAAGACTAATAGTTCGGCCAACTATGCTAATGTTAAGCATGATTATAGTGGGAAAATCATAAATCACCTTTAGGCTATTGATGAGCATTTCAATACCATTTCCATAAATAAAACTCCCGAGTGTGTTGTTAACACTCGCTGAACCAAGATCACCATCCAAGGTCCACCATGATACCAGGCACCACAGATGTCCAAGTTGTAGTATAACTTACTTGATAAGTTGGGGAAGACCTTAGCCCAAATCTCCATCTTGGAACTGTTGTGTATCTCCCCTGAACATCAATCCATTTTAGATAAGGCTTTACAACGCACAAATGTTCCTAATGATCTTGATGCCAATCATTTCGAGGAAATGGTGGGCTACCTAACTAATACTCATCATGCCACATTCTCCAAACAAGACTATGCAACTAAGAAGACAAATCATAATGACCCATTACATCTTGAAGTCATTGACAAAACCAAATTTCGACAAGTTCAGGTAGACGAAGGAGCAGGGTTAGATCTATGTACTTTAAAATTGATTAAGGCATTAGGTTTCTCGAAAGCATGTGTGGACACAACCAAAAGCATTTTCATCAAGGCTTATGAAGATGAAGAATGAAAAATCAAAGGGGGTGGTAACACTTCCTATCAGAATTGGTCTTGTAGATATGGAGACAAAATTCCAAGTCTTGGATCTTACCCTTCCATACAACCTTCTACTAGGAAAACTATGGATTCACCCTATGAAGGCAGACCCTTCCACCTATCATCAATGTCTCAAATTCCCCTACAATGGCACTGAAATAACAATAGATGGCGACCCAAATCCATTCCAATATTGTACTAGTCTATGAGAGATACCCCAATGCCAAGTGCCTGTAAATCAAGAAGCTTCATCATCTAATTCAGCTCATTATGTCAATCCCTCCACCCTCTCTAAAACATTCACTTCACCATCATTACCTTCCACTCCTAGGGTTGTGGAGAATATCACATGAAGACATCATATTGTGTTAGCCACCTGGTTCCTCCTAAATCATATGGTTTACCTACAATAGATAGGAGATAGTCAGTGGTCACTATACACATCCCTCCAACCACAACTTTCACTAAATGGGGAGAATTAAGCAAAGAATTCATAAATAAAGATGATGTGACATACTCGTTGTATAGAGAAGACAATGAAGAACCTCCCCAACTTTCTTGCATACCTACACACCAGTATGGAAAGGGTTTCACAATGATCAACATCAAGGGATATAATGGACATAGTGGTTTAGGCTTATATCAAGATGGGAGGACTGAACCAATCATTGTTTCTAAGTGGCCAAAAGGCTTAGGGCTTGGGTTTCAACTGATCTAGATTGGTGTTCCTAGTACCACATCACCTTTACTCGAGGATTTAAATGCTTCTTAAGATATTAAGACATCTGATGAACCACCTAACCAACCCTACTGTGACTCCCCCAATTATAATGAATATGAATGGGATTCCCTATCCTCCACCTCTATCATGGACCTTGATAAACTATTTGGAGAACTTGACTTAATACTTAAATCCTCACCAAATTCATTGAATTCTTGTTCACCTAAGAATTTGACAAAAGAGGAATGGTTTAAAAATTACTATTGGGAATCTCTTGATCCTACCTCTTTGGAACCTGACCAATCCATTTCAGATAACCAAACCTTGGCATTAGGCCCACCTCAAAATCTACCTACATCTAAGAAAAAGAGCAAAGGGGAATTGGTAAGAAACCTCTATGACTACATGAACAACTTAGCTTTTACCTTGACCCCTTTCAACTTTGAAAACTCTAATGATGACATGCCTTTATTCTATCGATGGCTCATTGATTGGGACCAACAAGACACACCTATCTTAGAAATTTTTGAGAAAGACAAAGCAATTGCAGAGTTCTTGGGATTACGAGAAGGCATACCTAGTGGTGATCACAAGGTTGGATTTACCATTGACTTGGACAACAAGGAATATTTTGGGGAATCTGTTCAACCCTCCAGTTGTAAAATAAGAAAAATAATGTCAAAAATAAAAATGATGAGTCTCTAGGTGAAAACCAAAAGGTGCCTTTGGACAATGAAAAATAAAAAAATAAGGACACATTTGAAGGCAAAAACCTCTCTAAGGCACCTAAGGATGGAGGTTTGAACATTATCCCTATTGCGCAAGAAAATTCACATATGCTAGTTGAAGAATCAGTGGAAGTTAACATAGGCACATAAGAGAATCCTTGACTGGTATATTTTGCAACATCATTGACAAAAGTAGAGTAGCCAAAATTCTGCAACTTCTTTATGCAATGACAGATTAATTTTTCCTAGTCATATGTAGACATGATTGGGCTAGATCCTGAACTTGTACTACATCATTTTCCTTTGCAACTAGGTATAAAACCAGTGAAACAAAAATTGAGGAAAATGCACCCACAGATTGCTTTACTAGTCAAGCTAAGCTAAAGAAACTGTTAGATGATGGCTTCATTAGATCAATTGACTACATAGATTGGTTTTCCAATCTTGTACCAGTCACCAAACCAATAGGGGGCATCTACATATACACATATTTTAGAGATATAAATAAAGCATGCCCTAAGGATGACTTTCCTTTGCCCAACATTGACATGATTGTTGTCTTGACAATAGGCTATGAGATGTTATCCCTTATGGATGGATTTTTAGGCTATAATTAGATCAAAATTGCAATTGAAGACCAACCTAAGATAGCTTTCACATGGACCTATGGAACGTATTGCTGGAATGTCATGCCCTTTGAACTCAAAAATGCTGGAGAAACCTATCAGTGTGCCATGACCACTATTTTTTATGACCTTATACACACTCTTATGGAGGATTATGTCGATGATCTTATTGCTAAATCGTTGACAAGGGCTGATCATTTACAGGTCTTAGACAAGATATTTCAAAGGCTAGAAGAGTATAAAGTGAGACTAAATCCGAATAAATGTGTGTTTGGAGTGAAATCAGGAAAGCTTTTGGGTTATATCATTTCCAGACAAGGCATTGAAGCTGATCCAACCAAGGTAAAGGAAAACATAGACATGCCTCCACCAGCTATTCTCAGTCAACTAAGGACATTACAAGGGAGACTGCAATCCATCAAAAGATTCATAGTGCAGTTAGCAGATAAGACACATCCCTTTCAACATTTACATAGAAGAGGAATACCCTTTGTATGGATAGGTAAATGCCAGGAAGCTTTTCAACTGATTAAGGATTGTCTACTCACACCACCAATCTTAATGCAACCTATTGAGGGAAAACCATTGATTCTCTATATTTCAGCAACCCATTCATCACTAGGAGCACTGCTTGCACAAAATGACAATGAAGGTCATGAAAGGGTAGTATACTATATCAGTCAAACTTTGGTAGGTTATGAGCTTAATTAGAGTACAATTGAATGTGCTTGTCTTGTAGTAATATTTGCTACACAAAACCTGTTGGTATGTGGTGACTGATCATGCTATACTGTATAGCCCATGGTATACTGTATTTCAGGATGATGAAAAATGCGATTATTCGCAAGATTGTAATAGGTTTTTCACTGGATAATAAAAGTATTGGATGGTTGCGGTTTGGTGGATGTAGCCCGGATTGGGTGAACCATGTTAAATCTTTGTGTTATGATTTATTCTGTGTATGTTTTAGTTTCTCTATTTTTATTATTAAATCTGCATTTAATTGTTAGATCTGCCATCTCTAACCCTAACAAGTGGTATCAGAGCGGGTTGTGTTTCGATTATCGTCTATAGGAAAGATCTCACGGTTGAGTGGGAGCAATGGTAGACGAGGGTAAGAAGGTTGAGAAGTTTAATGGGCAGAACTATCAGTTATGGAAGATGCAGATGGAGGACTATCTCTATCAGAAGGATTTATGGCGGCCATTGGAAGGGAAAACCAAGAAACCCGCAACAATGTCAGATGAGGACTAGGAGATCTTGGATAGAAAGGCTCTTGGCAGTATTCGTTTGTGCCTAGCACAAATCAGTGGCGTTCAATATTACAAAAGCAAAGACAACTCAAGAGTTGATGGAAACCCTGGAAAAGTTATATGAAAAGCCTTCCGCTTTGAATAAGGTATTTCTTATGAAGCGTTTATTTAATATGAAAATGGTAGAAGGTGGGTCGTTCGATCATTTAAATGAGTTTAATATAGTCACATCAATTAACTTCTAAAAGTAAACTTTGATGAAGAAGTTAGGGCTCTTTTGATTTGTGTTCTTTACCTGAAATTTGGAATAGCTTGGTAATGGCCGTTAGCAATTCTATTTTTGGTTTGAATAATTGAAATTTGATGATGTGTTGGTGTTATTTTGACGAGGAAATTCGTAGGAAAAGCTGTTTGAATGCAAAGGTAAGCGCAACAAAGGAGAGGAAACACTCTTGGAAATCGTAGTCAACAGGAAAATAAAAGGACAAAAGGTCCCAAATCCGTAGACAAGAGGGAGATTGCACTGTGGTAAGTCAGGTCATCTAAGAAAGATTGCTAGTCTCGGAAAAATAAAGAAGGAGACAAAGGAAGGAAGTAAAGAGGAAAATGTGGTAAGTAATAAATCTGATGAGGATGCTTTGATTCTTTCCCTTGATAATGTTGATGATTCTTGGGTGTTAGATTCAGGGGCTTCATTTCATGCTACCCCCATAGAAGTTATTTTCTTGATTATGTCTAAGGGGATTTTGGGCTGGTTTATTTAGGAGATAATGAACCCTGTCAGATTGTTGGAAAGGGAAGAATCAAGATTAAGTTGCAGAATGGGAATCATTGGCTACTACATGAGGTAAGGCATGTTCCAAAGTTAAGCAAAAATTTAATTTCACAGGGCAACTAGATGATGAAGGTTGTGTTGTTACATTTAGTGATAAAAATTGGAAGGTCACAAAGGGTGCCTTAGTAGTAGCAAAAGGTGTGAAAGTAGGCACCTTATATCTTTGTAATAAGTCATACCGTTTCTTCTACTTTAATTGTTACGTAAAAAGATCAATGTTCAGAACAATTGTTAAAATGCCAGGTAGAAGATCATATAGTTGCTGTGGATTCTGAATCAACATTGTGGCATAATAGACTTGGGCATATGAGTGCGAAAGGTATGAAAGTACTTCATTCAAATAATGTTTTACCAGGTCTAAAATGTGTTAATATGGATTTCTGTGAAAGTTGTGTGTATGGAAAACAAAAGAGAGTAAGTTTTCTCAAGGATGGGAAGCAAAAGAAAGATGAGAAATTGGAGCTTGTACATACATGGATGTATGGGGACCACTCAAGTATCTTCTCTATGGTATCAGATTATGTTACATTCATTGATGATGCAACTAGAAAGGTATGGATTTATTTCCTTAGGCATAAATCTGAAGTATTTGAAACTTTTAAAAAATGGAGAAGCTTGGTTGAGAATGAGATGGGAAAAAGGTTAAAATGTCTTAGATCTGATAATGGTGGTGAGCATTACAAGAAAGAGTTTGAATATTATTGTTCCCTCTAATGGTATTCGTAGGGAAAATGGTTCCAAGGACTCCACGAAAATGGAGTGGTGGCGCATGAATAGGACAATAATGGGAGCGTGCACGGACTATGAGATTGCATGTTGGGCTGCCTTTAAAAATGTGGGCAGAGACTGTAAACACTGCTTTGTTTATCTAATTAATAGAGGTCCTTCTAATCCTTTGGGTTGTGGTATTCCAGAGGAAGCATGGAAAGGTAAGAAGGTGAGTTATTCTTTTCTCAAAACCTTCGGTTGTGAAGCATTTGCACATGTAGATTCTGAAAATAGAACCAATCTTGATGCAAAATCAAAGAAATGTGTATTTGTTGGATATGGCATTGATGAATTTGGTTATAGGCTTTGGGATTTTGAAAATTGAAAATTGTGAGAAGCAGGGATGTCATATTCAATGAGAAAGTGTTGTACAAAGATCCGCTGTTTTATGAGAAGAAAGGAAAGATTATGTAGTGTTGGATGATATTCCAAACAATGATGTTTTAGTGGTTCCTCATGCTGGGAAACAACATCAACAACAACTACCACAAACTCTGTTAGATGATCTTCAAGGATAAGTAGACCTCCAGAAAGATTCTCCTTCTTTGTATACTATTCTATTAACTGATCGGTGAACCAGAATATTATGATGAAGCTATGGGATACCAAGGTTCAGTGGGGAGCATGGAATGAAAGAAGAAATGGACCTCTGTTAAAAATCAGACTTGGGATTTATGCAAGTTGCCCAAGCAGTAAAAAGGCTTTACCAAACAAATGGATTTATAGGCTGAAAGAGGAGGATGGAGGTAAGAAAAGATTTAAAGCCAGATTAGTTGTAAAGGGATTTGCACAGAAAAAGGGTATTGATTTTGATGAGATTTTTTCTCTTGTTGTTAAAATGACTTCTATTCAGTATTGTTTTAAGTATTGTGGCTGTTGAAGATTTGCATTTAGAACAGCTTGATGTTAAAAAACCTTTCTCCATGGTGATTTGGAAGAGGAAATATATATGGAACAACCACAAGGATTTGAGGTCAAAGGTAAGGAGAAACTAGTGTGCAGATTGAAGAAAAGCTTATATGGCTTGAAGCAAAGCACCTCGACAATGGTATTTGAAATTTGACAGTTTTATGGCTGAGCAAGGCTAGCAGGTGTAATTCTGACTATTGTGTTTATTTTAAGATTTTGGATAATGACCCTACATTATTTTATGTTTATATGTTGATGACAAGCTTGTAGCTGGGTCTAACATGGATCACATAAGTGAGTTAGAACAACAGCTAGCAAATATTTTGCTATGAAGGATTTGGGGCAGCAAAACAAATCCTTGGTATGAAAAATTCAGAGATTAGGAAAAATAGAAATTTGTTTTATCTCAAAGCTAATTATGTTGAAAAGGTGTTGTAGAGATTTCATATGGAGAATGCAAAAGCTGTCAGCACACCTTTGCCTAGTCATGTCAAATTGACTAAGGATATGTGTCCAAAGACACAAGAGGAGGAAGAAAAAATGTCCAAGGTACCATATGCTTCACTTGTAGGTAGTTTGATGTATGCCATGGTATGCACGAGACCGGATATTACACATGCTGTAGGAGTTGTTAGCATGTATTTGAGTCATCCCGGAGTTGAGCATTGGAATGCAGTAAAATAGATTCTTAGGTATTTGAGAGGTACATCCAATAATTGTTTATGTTTTGGGGGCTCTAATACTGATTTAAAAGGCTATGTTGACTCAGATTTAGCAGGGGATATAGATACCAGGTGGAGTACCACATGTTATGCATTTACAGTTGGTGGTACAGTAGTGAGTTGGATTTCTCACTTGCAGAAGGTGGTTGCTTTATCCACCACAGAGGCAGAGTATGTTGCTGCAACATAGGTGGCAAAGGAGATGATATGGCTGCAATTTTTCATGGAGGAGTTGGGAAAACAACAGGGTGGAAATTAATTGTTTACAAAAAGCCAGAGTGTTATACATCTTGCAAAGAATTCTGCTCTACATTCTAAAACAAAACACATCCAGTTGAGATATCATTTCATTAGGTCAGTGTTGGAGGATGGACAGGTTAAGCTGGACAAGATACATACATATGTAAATCCAGAAGATATGTTTATGAAGGCGGTGAAAAGGGAGAAGTTGAGCTCCTCTTCAGCTTCGGTTGGTCTTCAAGGTTGAATTCAAGTATAACAGAGCAGCAGGGTCCAAGGTACTTATTTCCAGTGGGAGCTGTAATTGCAGCAGTGTTGTCCAGGATCAGTCTCCAAGTGGGAGGTTGTGATGGTGTGGAGCCTGATCAGTCTCCAAGTGGGAGATTGTTGGTATGTGGCGACTGATCATGCTATACTGTATAGCCCATGGTATACTGTACACCCTTGCCCCCCGTCCTCGCTGATCACCGAAAAAGGGAAAAATCAATGAAAAAGGAAAAATCCGATTTTGTAGAACCCTAAAATCTGGAAGCTTCTAAGCTTGGTAAAAAGGGGGTTCGAATGTGTATTTTAGGATGATGAAAAACGCGATTATTCACAAGATTGTAATAGGTTTTTCACTGGATAATAAAAGTATTGGATGGCTGTGATTTGGTGGATGTAGCCCAGATTGGGTGAACCACGTTAAATCTTTGTGTTATGATTTATTCTGTGTATGTTTTAGTTTCTCTATTTTTATTATTAAATCTTCATTTAATTGTTAGATCTGCCATCTCTAACCCTAACAAAACCTAAGGTATTATATGCTAAACCATTAAACAATGTTTGTTGCCAAGATAGATCCTCTGAAATATCTTCTAAGCAAAGCAATATTAACAGGGCAACTGGCCAAATGGGTAATCATACCTAGTGAGTATGACATCTTGTACATAGAGATAAAAGCTATCAAAGGACAAGTCATTGTTGATCAGTTGGTTGATGCACCGGTACAAGTAGATCACCCTTTAGTTACAATCTTTCTTGATGAGTGTACATTCACCATTGACACAAGCACAACATGGAAATTATACTTTGATGGGTCCCATATGAATCATGGCTTACAGGCTGGTATATTGTCCATCACACCACAGGGTGATTCTATCCCTAAGTCATTCAAGATTGCATTTCCATATACCAACAACATAGCAGAATACTAGGCTCTTGTGACAGGATTATGCATGACCATCAAATGGAATATCAAGAACCTATAGGTATGGTGACTCTCAGTTGGTAATTTGACAGGTAAATGATGATTATGATAATAAGGATGAAAATATTGCTCCGTACAAATGCATGGAAAATAGTTTCAAGGAGTACTTTGGAAAGGTTGACTTTCATCAAATACCTCATGTTCTAAATAGGTCAGCGAATTCCATGGCTACTATTGCTTCACTCCTTGACATACCAAGCAACGTGCCTAAGTTTGAGTTTTTGGTAGAACACCTTTTGGTCCCTACCTATGACATCCCAGATTTGGAGATGGTGTGTGATATTGTTGGTCCCAATTCTGCATGGTATAAAGATATCTATGACTATCTCATGCCGAAATCATACCCCCTAACCTTTCTAATAACCAACATAGGACATTCCTTCGCAAGTCAACCAAGTACACCATCCTCGGAGATACCCTTTATAGACGTGCCTTAGACAATACCTATTGAGATGTCTCAATACTGAAGAAGCAAAAGCAACCTTGTGTGGGGTACATGAGGGTATATGTGGATCACATTCTAGCGGTCCTACCTTAGCTAAAAATATTATGAGACTAGGTTACTATCGGCCTACCATGGAAAAGGAATCATATATCTTTTTCAAGAAATGTCATCAATGTCAGGTACATGAAGATTTGATACATGCACCAATGTAGGAGCTTAATCCCATAACGTCACCATGGCCCTTTTCCCAATGGGGACTCAATCTCATAAGTAAGATACATCCCACATTATCCAATAACCATAAGTTCATCATTACTGCCACTGAGTATTTTACCAAGTGGATTGAGGCTATTCCCATGACCTACATCACCAACACAGAGATCTCTAAGTTTATCTTGAACTATATCATCTTTCGATATGGTGTTCCTCAATCCATTATCATAGATAATGGTCGTCTATTCAAAAAATAGGAGGTCCATCATCTCTGTGAAGAGTTCCATATCCAACATCATTTTTCCACCCCATATTACCCACAAGGTAACAGCCAAGTAGAGGCATCTAATAAAACTATCATCAGAATCCTCAAAAAGACTGTCAATGATGTTGGTCGAGATTGGTATTTATAGCTTAATCTAGCCTTGTGGGCCTATCGCACAAGCATTTGTACTCCCACTGGCACCACACCATATTCCCTAGTATTTGGCTTTGAGGCCATCTTACCTGTTGAGGTCAAGATTCCTTCCCTAAGGGTATCTTTGAAAGGGAACATTGATGATGAAGAGTACCGAGTTTCAAGATTACATGAGCTAGAATTCCTAGATGAACAAAGAAAAAAGACATTAGACCATCTCCAAGCATAGCAAAATTGTCTTCATCATAGCTACAACAGCAAGGTCTTGAGCACAAACTTTAACATTGCTGACTTGGTCTTAATGGAGAATCCTAAGAATCAAGTCGAAAGAGACAAACCACGAAAGTTTGAACCTAATTGGTTAGGACCCTACATTGTCACATAAGCCTTTAGATTAGGAGTGTATCAACTCTCTACTCCTAAAGGAGGACCATTATCAACACCTATCAATAGTCTTCATCTGAAGAAGTTCTATGCATAGATTCTAAGAGCCTTGTCTTAATTATCATAAATACAAAAAATAAAATAAAAAAATAAAAAAATCGTTACGTAGGTGAAAACCCAGCAAACAGGCATCTCGATAACAACAAAAAAATTAGAAAATCATAAAATCAAGAAAATAGTAAAGAGAAATAAGTCGTCAAATAGTGAAAACCACTTCAGTGGTGCTTTGGATAAGTACCATGGTGAAAACCTAACAAAAAGATGCTATGTGTAGTTGACTCAGCTCCTTTGTTTTTATTATTATTCTAATCTAACTTACCTATACATACTATTTATCCCTATAAATATCATCTATCTTTTCCATCCATCACTTGTACATACCAATCATAATAAATGGTAGTCCTTCCCATAACTTGGAATGATTGACATCGAGTGCACTTAGTATCCCCCATCCCATCCTATTCATAATCAATTGGTCTTATACTTGACTGGGGGCAAGCACTTGACTTGTGTCTTATTGGTTCTTACATTGGTTGTGTTGAAAACGTAAAACCATCAAAAAATCCAAAAACAATTATGAAATGTCCTAAGAAAATCCAAAAAAATTAGAAGACTTCAAAAGAAAAAATAATCAAAACATGTCAAAAAATCCAAAAATAGAGTCAAGGTATGTCGCACTTATCAGTCTTTGTCATTTGTTGAACTACGTTGCCTCTACGACTGGACATAGGCAAGGCCATATGCCGATGTGCCCCCATGACATTAGGTCATTCCTTTTAGTTTTGTCTATATAAAATCATGATTCGATCCATTTGTCTATATGACAAGGTCATTGGTCATGTCGAACTACGAGGTCTGTGTGTGTATAACGTAGGCAAGGCCATTAATCGATGAGCCCCCAAGGCTGCACTAGGTTAGTCCTTTAGGGTTCGTCATCACACATAGTCAATTTTCAACACATCATATCAAGTCATGCATCCACAAGATGAACAAGTCAAAAATTTCATCAAGTCAAATCAAACAAATTTCCAAAGAAACAAACAAAACAAATCAACTTAAATATGCTACAGGATGTGTCCTTCCTGAAAATAGATATCCATACAACAATCAATCTATGTCTTATAAAGGATGAGTCCTTCCTGCAAATAGACATTGTCAAACAAACCAACATGACCTTACATAGGCTATCACATCAATGACATCAGACTCAACATCTTATATGATACACGTCTTTCTGAAATCAGGCTTTTGTCATGCCTTGTACAAATAGTCACAAACTCAAAACCAGACTCAACGTCTTCTATGGTATGTGTCCCTCCTAAAACTAGGTCTTGTCAATCAATCATCTTATCAATCAAAATAATCAAACAAACAAATCAAGTTTTGGAAAATATCTTATCGGCTTTTTATTTTGAGGCTTCAATATCTTATCATTTTATTTGGCTTTAATTTGGAATCTTGATACTAGCTTTCTCAAGGATGTCCCGTGAAGGATTTAGAGAAGCAATGATGTATCAGAATTCCATTTTCTTTGATTGTTGTTTGTCGACTGTCTTTTAACTTTGGATTTTGAGTCATGTTACTAGTTCCCTCGAGGATGTCCCATGAAGGATTTAGAGGAATGATGACATCTCATGACCCATTTTTTATTTGTTTGTTGTCTATGGTTTTTCTTGACAAAAATACTAGGGCAAGTGTGCCCTTAGTATGAGCTAATACAATCCTTGTCTACGACTGTCTATTGTTAGCAGGTGGATGACCTTGCATACATTGATTTATGTCATATCATGGTGTTTTTATCCATTTGTATTAGTTACCACCCACTAATGATAAAGTGCAAAGCCTTTTGTGATTCGGAAAAATATCAAAGATTGCTAATACTAACAAACATGTCTTTTATTATTCATCTTCTTTTTGCACTAACATTTCTTCTTTCTTTCATTATGATGGAGTCCTATGACACACAAAAATATAAAGAATCCCACATATGCATTCATGTTAGAAACATCATGTAAATATCATACATTGCAAATCATACATATATCTTGCATTTCAAAAACACAAAAATATAGGCATCTATCATATCTAGGGAATCATGGAATAATAGGAATTCATCATCATAGATTACATAAAAAAAGCATTACATGTACATTCCAAGTGTAAATATATGCATCACATTTATATCCATCATCGTCAAATGTATAACATCATATGTAGATAGCATTGTATATATAAACATCACATTGCATCTCATAATCATAAATTGCATACATAGCATCCAATGATACCATAATAAATCAATGCATACATCATCATATCAAATCAACATCACATCATAGGCTGCATAAACACATCATAATGTAGATATGATCATCCATAACATAGGAATATCATATAGACATAACATGTATAAATAAAAGACTACATAATCATAAATAGAACTATATATCATAGGAAGCCTCGCCAAAATCATATATATATATATATATAGATAAAAAAGTGTCAAATCATAATGTGATAATGTATCAATAAATATGAAGCCCACAGGCTTTATGATCAACGTACAATGTCCATCAATAAATAACATAACATGTCCCTATCCGGAACTCCCATTGCTCCCATGAGGAGAATGTGAGGACGACTGATGACGGGATCCTAATGACCTATGTGCAGAAGGAGGCCTATCATATGGCCCAGTCCTGGGAGGTCCTACAACCCCCTCTGTACTATGTTTCCTACTCTGATTCCTTCTCCAGGACCTATAGCTATGTGCCTCAAAAAAAATGGGAATCCGTCTCTCAAGAGGAACCTCTCCCTCATATAGATCCCTATAGTAGGAGGCTCTCTCTACAGCTCTAACCAACTCTCGTGCAAAAGCAATAGACAACCCACTACAAAGAGTTCTGATCTATATAAACCTTTGCTCGGTCTCCTATCTCTGAGTTATGGCCTGGTCCCTATCCATATAAGCCATGTCTCTCTCCATTTGTAATGCATCTCGCTCTGCCATCAAAACCCTCATCCTCTCCTCAAGGGATGCTACCTAGGTACATAGATCTATTGTATCCTGATCAATAGGACCTATGTCATCCTTTATGGCCACTCAATCCCATCATCCTCCCACTCCTCTAGAAATTTTTCATTAGAGCTCCCGCTCCTGGTAATCCATCTCCTCCTCATCATCATCATCCTGGTAGTCGGTGAGAAAACCAAGAGAATCTACCTTTGCCTCCTCCCTACCTACCTCATCCCCTGTGACCACACCTCCCCATACCACCATCCCTCTAACCTCTACCTCTCCCATTCCTGCCTCATGGTCTTGTCCCATGCCTCTCTATAGGAGCATCCTAGTCTGGATCTGTCAATGGCACTGGCCTGTGAATGGCCCACTAGGTATCATATGTCACTGTCGTGCCCGGATCTACTGCTCCGCCTCTCCACCCCCACTATACTGACTATAAGGAATCAATGTCTACCTCTGTTGTCGCCATAGTAATCTCTACTCCCCATAAGGTCACCTCTCTTGATGATCTGGAATACACTACTTGACCTCAAGGCTCATCCTGAACCTCTCCAAACTGTCTTAGGACCTGCTCTAGGAAATACCTCTCAATGATGTGTACATGTGACACTATGTGACCAATCAAATACTGTGTCTGATGGAATAATGCCAAATTTCCATCCTCATCTGGCCACTGTGGGAAATCCATATATGGTCTCCAAATAAATTGAACCATCATTTTGATGGCATGTCTGTAGTAACCAGTATCTCTTGTATGAGTCTGAGTGATTTCCCCTACATAATGGAAGGCATACGATGATACCTGTTGCAGCTCGACTATCACGGGCAGATGAAATATAGCAATGTGTTCCCACGCCCATACCATCAAGAGTGTGGTACCACAACTTATGGATTGTGCCTCTCTATAGGAAATATCATGTAGATGAAAGTACAACATGGCTAACAAACAAGGGCCCTAGGCATATACCACCCATCTCTCAAGCATGCCTACAAGCATCTCCCCCATCCTACTAGGAATCCATGACCTCGATGGTTAGGAAGAACTACCCCCCCAATAAATGTACATAATAGACAATCTATCCTACCATATCTCTCCGCTAGCACATGCCATCTAACCTCATAATGGTCAATCCCCAATTTTCTAATGTCATCATGGGGATAATATCTACACATCTTAGGAAATCCCCTCTATGTATCATACATCACCCTCGCTCCTCTAATCAGTAATCTCAGTATCCTATATACATCCTCTAATGTCACCATTGCCTCACCAGTAGGTAGATGAAACAATGATGTCTCCAAGTGCCACCACTTGCAAAAAGTAGTCAATAGACCTCAATTTTCCCGAATAGTGGGCATGAAAGTCACATGGTGCAGACCCAAGTGCCATAGGAACCGTTTCTCTCCACTTTGCAGCCGATCTCGGAAATCAAAGGTCAACGGTCTCGACTCTTAGGTATATATTGGATCTAGTACAACCTACAATGGCATAATGCATGCCTCGTGTCATAATAAAAAAACCCATCCTAGTCCAAAATTTAAACAATTTCTGCCAGTCAAATGCGTCATTTTATTCACAAATGCGTTGCAAAAATCAAATGTGTCATTTATAATTGAAAATGTGTTACAAATAGACACATGGATCATCCTAACATGAAAATTTGTTTTACAAATGCAAATGTGTACAAATGCAATCATGCCCAAATAATGACCATTCAAAATGCAAATGCATCTAAAAAAACCAAATGTGTTGCAAAATTCTATATGAGCTACTGTAAATTACACGTACGATGCAAATCTACACATGCATTGAAATCAAATTCAAATGTTTTTATCTTTTAAAACACTATCCTCCTGTGTGATTCTACATATGTAGTGTTCCGCATACACATGTGTCAAAAACGCATGCATATATGGTGCTTTGTAAAATGACGCGTGGAAAAAGAATAAAATAAATGCATCAAAAAGCATGAAAAACAAATTTTCAAGAGATAGTTTCCAACTACATACTGGGGGGACTGCGTCCGTAGGTCGTCTAAAGGTCCAAATACAATAACTATGATGTTGCAAGTGTGGAACTAGAGACATGGTGGCAGAAGGTCCAAAGCAAAAATCTCAACTTTCTAAACTTGGAGGGTGAAAATGAATTGGATTTTCACCCAATTTCTATATATAACTAGGGTTTTGGGTGGCATTCCTCCAACCTTGTCTATTGGCCGCATATTCTTCCAACTTCTATCGACCCGTACACATACCAAATACCTCAAAACTCATTTTTGTCAACTCCACTGCATTTTGGGCTATCAAATTGACTAATCGAGACTATTTCCAATGTTTTGAATTTTTTTGAAAATTTATCAATTTTCTCTAGAGGACATACCTTCACCTATTTTATACTGGGGCATGACTGAGGCATGTGTTTGATTTATTTTCTTTGACACAACGCCAAAATGACATTGTATCAAAGAGGGGCAAAATGTAGACATTGAAATTTGGTCTAAGCCTATGACTTCAATTTCTTCATAATTCGTATTATCATGGTCATGATTAAATAATGTTAATTATTTAATTAATTTCTAAAGTTTTTTCTCATCTATTAATTAAATAAATTTTAATTATTTAATTGATTCACTTTAACATTTATTCTTCTATTTAATTAATTCATATTGTCTTTATTCAAATCTTGATTAATTAGATAAATGTTCTTTATTTAATTATGTCACTAATTAACTTTATTCTCCTTCTTAAATTAAATAATTTTTTATTTAATTTATCTTTATCGTATTTTCAACTATAATTAAATAAATACAAGTTTTAATTATTTAATTATTCATTTAACCTTTTCTTCAGTCAATTAAATAAATCTTATTTATTTAATTTATTCTTTAAATGTCTAATGTTGAATTAAATAATCATTTAATTCATAAAAGTCTATTTTTAACACATTCCTCTATATTTAGATAATTGTTTTAGTTATCTAAGTATTCATTCCCACTTGACTCGAGATCTATTTAAATTAGTTAGTTATCTCTTCATTTAATGTATGAGTGTCTTTCGTGAATAAACTCTCTATGATCACTAGTCAGTTATCTAGCTCTAATTCTTATACATGTAGACATTTATGTTTATTTAATTAATTAATTTATATGTGCATTTGAATAGATCATTTTTGTTATTCTATCTTTATCCTTATCATGCAAACATTATTCTTCTAATTTTTGAATACTTTCTGTTTAATCTTGAAAATTGAAAAAGCGAAATGATTTAATCTATAAATTCAAATCAAAATTTCAGCATATCATCAATAAAACCTTTCCAAATGAATACAAATGAAAAATGAAAACAAAACTATACAAAACTAAAATAAATGCATTCAAAGGAAAATCAGCGCCATTGTTTTCCTATTTCACCATGATTCTTGATTTATGCATTGGATGCTCTCAGATTTTTATGAGCACAAGTGCAACAAGAAGCTGTGATGAGTGGAAGAGAGATTGAAATTGAATTTTTAAATAAAAATGTGTATCAAAATGTGTGTCCCCAAAAATTGAGAAGGAGGAGGTTTTTATAGATAAATGCATAATGTGAAAATAAGAAATGAGAAATGAGTGGAATGATTTATGCCATGATTCATGTTTGGAAGCTCAAATTGTGCAATTTTGAGCTAATTCCATGGAAATTGATTTATGAATTTAATGTGCAATTTTAAGCTAATTTCATGAAATTTGATTTATGAATTTTAAATTATTTAACGAAATATGGATGCATTTTAATGATTAATGCAAATGAATAATCATGTAAATAGTCAAAGTGAAATTATTTATGTAAATGGATGAATATGAAATGATTTATGGATATGTTAATGATTAATGAAATGATAAATATTTATGAAATGAATTAATGAAATATGCATTTGGATAAATAATGGATAAATGACTAAATGATTATGTAAATGGATTATGGTTATGAGTAAATGCTTATAAATGCTTATAATATTTTAATGGTTTTATGGAGATATGATTATGCAATGGCTAAAAATGATTAAGAGGACATTTTTATGCATCTACATTTTGCCCCTCTTTGAGACAATGCAGCCTACCACGTTGTTTTGAAGAAAAAAAGATTGATTAACTAATACATGCCTGAAGGATATCCTGGTAAGGATTATGATAAGGATGATATGCCCCCTCGAGAGATTGATTAAACAGATTGTTAGAAGATTAATCTCTCAATAGATGTATAGAAAATGATTAGATACCTGATATTGTGGAAGTGATAAAGCGGAGATGCACATTTGATGAAAATGCACAATTGATGGGCGTAACTGAACAATTGATGGAAATGATCAGTATAGCCAGGTTGATGAGCTAATGAAGTTGATTAAGCTAATTAAGCTGATTTAGAATAATGCTTACACAAGACAAGGTGTTGCAATGATGGATTGATTGATTGATTAAGGGGGCATGAAATTTTGCGAAGCAGGTTGATTGATTTGAGATTTGATTCAAGAGACATATATCAGTGAGTTAAGCAATTGATTGATTTCTTTGTGACAAGAAAGATGAAGAAAATGAAATGCAAGATGGAAGAGAATGAAGGTGATGAAGCCTCTTGTGCCTTTTAAGTGATTTTATCATCATCGAGCTTATTATGTCACAAATTAGTATAAGCGTCTAGATAACATGAACATCTAGACAACATGAATACTATTTGCATTTTTATTTAGTAATGAAGTATATAAGCATCTAGGTATAAGGACCTTAGATGACCTGAATACTTATTGCATGGAAGACACTATCAGACAAGGAATGCTCTCATCCACAGTAGACGCATAGGTCCTCGATGGTTTTAGACAACCATGTCCTAAGATGAGTCGTCCTGTGAATAAGAAACAATCCACAGACAAAAAACAAGTAAACATGCCCCATCCTCGCCTCTCTAGTCCAAGACATCCTAGAGAAGCTAAAATACATGTCACCAAAGATAAAATCATAAAACAATCAAATAGAAACAAATAAACATGCATCATGCTTTACTATAAAATCGACGCTTATCATAGTTTAGGCGTGTTGTGTCGGTCTACCAGATATATTGGTAGATATGTTACAATGTCCATTTGATTGTCAATTGTGATGTGTTTTGATTGAAGTTCAAAGCTGTGTGATGATCTAAAAGTGTCACTATTTTTTGGAATTTTTGATTTTTTTGGATTTCTTTAGGACATTTTATGATTTTTTTGGATTTTTCCAGGACATTTTATGGTTTTTTTGGATTATTTTAGGACATTTTATGATTTTTTTGGATTTTTCAGGACATTTTATGATTTTTTTGGATGATTTCAGGACATTTTATGGTTTTTGTTTTGGATTTTTTCAGGACATTTTATGATTTTTTTGGATTTTTTCAATACATTTTATGATTTTTTTGGGGATTTTTTGAAGTTTTAAAGATGGAGTGAGATGAAATGTGATATGGTTGATTGAAGGAACTAGTTGCTCCACACTAGAGGTAGTGTAACCATGGATAAATGATAGATCAAAATGAAATATTCATTGCAAAACATGTCACACAAGCAACATATCTTTTTGTCAAAGGATAATAATGGTTGGTTGATTGGATTCCAAGAATGATCGATTCCATAAGGCATGATGATGATAAGTACTTAGGATCATTGATTCCTCTAAGTACAATAAGATTGATGATTGTTGATGATTGATTAACAAAAAATATGAGGATTGGATAATGTTTTACAACTAGGCTCAAATATGATTCGCATGATAAAATTCAAGGTTGCAAAGGGACATGATGACCAACATTGGAGGTAATTTAATCATGGATAAATGATAAGGATGTGAAATATGATGGAATGGTAGCATATAAGGATATGAAAGGAAATCCAAAGCATGCATTTGTAATTTTTCCCCTAATCTCATCAAGAACAAAGGAAGGAAATGGGACATGGATTTTGATAAGCTAGGAGATATGGAATGGAAGAATGCAAGGATAAGGATAATGAATAGGATGATCAAGATCGATAAGATATGGAGACAATTCCTAAGTATTTTTCTCCTATTCCTCATGAAGACCAAGGGAAGAAAGGATGTATTTAGATAGAATGAAGGAATATGGATAAGGTGAAGGATATGATATGAAAGATATGGATAAAGTGTATAGGGTAAGATGTATGACTTTTAAGAGGATCCTTAACCTTGTCAAGATCAAAGGTGGAAAGGTAAAGGATGAACATAAAGAGGATAATGGATATGAATGATAGGATAGATAAAACTTGCCCCCAAGTGTAGAGTGCAAGAGGAATATGGAAGATAGGATATGGATAGGGATAAATGAAAATGGAAGGTAATATATGCATGATAGGATGATGGAGGGAGGAATAAAGCATCAAGTTTCACAACTAATATCCCTCGAATATGTGCTCTAATAAACCATGGAAATAGGGATTATACTCATAAACATAGGTATTTTAATGGTATGATGGGAGAAGCTAAGGGCTCATGCAAAGGTTTGGACTAAAGGAGAGTAATGGGGGATGAATGTTGGGTAATGGATAGGAGGTTGGAATGCTTTTTGATGGCTATACAAAAAGGATGGAAAGATCAACATCGGCACAAACCTTGAAGGGTGGTGGAGTGATGGAGGAAAAAGGAGTTTGACGGTGATAGGTTTTTAGATGGACGATTGGAGGAAGCTTTTGGATTAGAAAATTTGGATGCCAATTTAGATTTTATTTCTTATATGAGAATTTTAGGAATCCACATAGCTTTTGAATTTTCTTTTTGATTCATGGGCCTTTGTGGCCTTTGAAATTTTCCTTTTTGATTTATGTGCCTTTGTGGATTTTGAAATTTTCCTTTTTGATTTATGGGCCTTTGTGGCTTTTGAAATTTTCCTTGATTTATGGGCCTTTGTGGCCTTTGATTTTTTCTTTTTGATTTATGGACCTTTGTGGCCTTTTAATTTTTTTCTTTTGACTTTGGATTAGATTTTCTTTTATTTTTGCATGTCTCTTCGAGGAGACATGTTGATCCTTTGATACATGTGGATTTTGATATGGAAGCTTTTGCAATTTGGCACCCAAATTACTTCCAAAAGAAATGGGATGGGTGGATGGAGATGAATGATATGGAGGTATTATTGATGGGTTAGTGTAGGTAGAATTTTGAGAGGGCATCAAGGATGTGTGCCTTTGTTGTTCTTGATGAATAGGAGATGGAGGGATGTAGGGCCCCAATTTGGATGGAAGGGTTGATCAACTAGGGTTTGGATGATAAGGACCAAGGATAGATGGAAGGTTTGATGGACTATGATAAGGGCCTAGGATAGATGGAAGGTTTGATGGACTAGGATACTTAGGTTTATTTTGATGGATTGTGGACTTACGATGGGTATCAATGTCTTGAGCATGAGGTGTATAACCAAGGCCATGATAATATGGATTTTCTTGGATATAAAGGGGTTCTAGGATACCTTGTTCATGAATGCCTAATACTTTGCCTTTTTAGTTCATACTTTGACATATTCGTTTGCCAATGGGGTATGTATTATTTATGAAACAAGATGCAAGTCTATCATGAGGTGGATGTGATATTGAAGGAATAAAAATATCTTGGAGTAAACCACCTTGGATAAAAGTGAGGGAACCCATTTGATAGGTAAGGGGCTCATGTATAGCTTGAATAGGGGTGATAGACCCTTGTGGAGGATTGTGATCATGAGGGGAATTAGGATGGGTGATAGGATCTTGACATGGGGATCATGGGGTACTTTGATCTTGACTTGGATCACAAGGTGTAGGAGATGGATTAGCTTGCTCTTTATTAGATATGTAATCATCATGAAGTGGTATGAAAGGCATGTCTTGATCATGAGAAGGATGAACATTATCATGGAATGAAAGGGCATCTTTGAATGGAGGTATATCTTGATCTTGACGAGGAAGGGAATCTTGGGATTTTGTAGAAAGAATATATTGATCATTAGATGGTAGGACATCATTGGATATGATGGAAGAACTATCATGCTCTTGGGATGCAATGGAAACATGAGATAGTATGGGTTCATTAGATGGGGTGGAAGGAGGATTTGGAAAGATACTTTTCTCTTGAGATGGAAGGGGATCATCATGGGGTTCTTGGGAGATGGGATCTTGG
The DNA here is from genome assembly GCA_007258455.2 of Sequoia sempervirens. Classification (NCBI taxonomy): domain Eukaryota; kingdom Viridiplantae; phylum Streptophyta; class Pinopsida; order Cupressales; family Cupressaceae; genus Sequoia; species Sequoia sempervirens. The sequence goes on from VDFB02047230.1 coordinate 603,149,561, forward strand.
TCAAATATTGGAGAGAATTGGATATTTTTTGTATCATTGGATGGAATGGAAAGAATAATTTGATCTTGATTTGTAGGGGAGTCTATGCTAGCATGCTTTGGACTAATATATTGACATGACTCATTGGATTGAGATGGTATGATGAGAGAGGATGGTTGGATAGGTTCGTTAACTTGGGTGAAAGACTCATGAGTTTTATTTTGACTTATAGGAGATGAACATAGGTGCATGACATGGTATGATTGCTCAATCTTATTTGTGTTTGAGGACATAGATTTAGGTTTCTCATTTAGCCTTTGTAGAAATTCATGGACATTGAACTTGGATGATGTAGTTTTGGGTGAGGATAAAGGCTTATGAGATGATTGCATCAATTCATTCAAATGTTGGGGTTCAAGTTGTTTTTCAAGCTCTTTCAAATGATGGCCAAGATATTTAATCCTTTGGTTTCATTCATAGGTCGTGGATGAATATGGAGGATAGCGGTTAGACATATTTGGTTGATGGTTTTGGAAACGTTTTGAGGTGTTGCAAGTTACTAGGTGTGATGTTTGTTTGAGGTCTATTTTTGAACACACGTGCAAGACATAAAAGACAAAGTGTTTTTGAGTTTGTTTTCAATCCTGAATTTTTACAATACAAGCACAAATCCTAAGGATGGAAAGGACAATATCTGCTAGATTCCACGTGGGTTTCCCCAGCTGCATATTTTTAGCATGTGAATCCAAAAGCTTGGCCACATGGGCTCCCCCTTACAATGCACTCACTTCTTAGGCCAACCAAGCTTCCAACCCCCATGAAACTCCCATGGCAGATTGATCACCTCTACTAAAAATTGCGAAGATGTGGATGCCTTCACATCGACCAGTGCTAGGCTAGCAATAGAAGGTTGTTGGCTACTACACAAAGGTGTTTAATTTGGGACCCTCGTTCAAGTGGCCATACATGGGGCACAAGATTAATCTTCGTTTAGGAGGCACTCCATCTTGAAGAGGTTATGCTCAACAAGGTTTTGGGGAGTACTACTTGGTTCATATGACACATACGCACTCGTAATCCTAAGTTTTCCATTAGGATTCACATTTATATACTGGTCAGGGGTAGCTTAGCCAAAGAGCTTCATTGCTGGTTTGAGTCACCTTGGGGTGAGTACTTTTTCCCACCAAGGAAGGCCCAAGTCCTAGAGTCAATAACCGTTTATCTTGCACCCAAGATCACACAAGTGCGGAAGGGGAGAGGATACTTCGATTATTGAGTGGGGGTGACACATAAAATAGATGAGTCTAGTTTCTGATCACCAAGTTTTACACGAGGTGAGAGCATACTCCCTACCATCTCAAGCACAACAAACAGTGTTCATTCACCCCCTAGTTAGATCTATGTGAGAGAAGACAATTGTTCATTTTTAATGCACCAATTGAAGTGTTTTCTAATCTAAAAGACAATTGGTTTCAAAATCATGTCTTCGACGAACATCCTCCATCTACATCAAAATATCATTAGTTGTTTCATGCCTCCTTTCTTTGACAAGCGTATGTTTTAATTTTTAATTCTTTGCCAAACAAACCTAGCAAAAGAAACCAAATTAACAAAATTAGTCACAAAACCAAAACTTAAACAAAATGAAAACTAACATAAATCTTAATGAAATTAATTTAATCTAAATCTAAATTAAATTAAATTAAAATCTAAATTTAATTTAATTCTAACTTTAAAATATACACTAAAAGAAAAGAAATCTAAAACTAAAATCTAAACTATATTAGTAAAAATTAAACTAAATTAAATGAGTAACTAAAAATCTAGACTAAATTAAAAAAAATCTAACTAAATGAGAAGTTAGAGACTGAATTAAATCTAAATTAAAAGGCTAAGAATCTAAATTAAATAGTAAATCTAAAAAATAAAAATCTAAGTTTAATTAGAAACTAAAACTTTAAACTAAATTAAAAATTAGTCTAAGTTAATTAAAACTAATCTAAATTAATCTAAGCCTTAAAATTAATCTAGTTCTAAAAATTAATCTAAATTAAAAAATTAATCTAAACTAGATTAAATTAAATTAAATCCGAAATAAATCTATATTAAATCTACATTCTAAAATAAAACTAAATTTAAAAAGATCAAAATTAAAAAAAGAAAAATCTAATTTAGAAAAAGCTATTAAAAGTTAAAAGCTAAAAACAAAAGCTAAATCTAATTTAAAAATTAAAAGCTAACTCTACATTAAAAGTTAAAAGCTAAAAACTAAAATCTAATTTAAAAGTTGAAAACTAAAAATCTAATTTAAATGTTAAAAACTAAAAATCTAATTTAAATGTTAAAACTAAAAACTGACACTCAAAATTAAATTGCAGGATAAAATGTTGTGGGATGTTATTCATTATTCACAGATTCAAATCAAGGATTTGTGCTACAAGCTCATAAATTGTTGAAAACTGATACATTTTTAAATTATGCAAATGATTTTTGTTTTTTTTTGTTTTTTTGCTTTTGGTGAATTAAAGTTTTTATTGTATTTTGAAATGCTTTCACAATGTAACTTGCTGCAAAGAAATTGATATCATATTTTTCCTTTCAACTACAAAATGAGACAATGTATATCATATCAATCTGGAGTTGTTGATCCTGCAAAATATATATCATATTCAGATGTGAAGAAATGATATGCTGTAGATGTCAAGAAATTGCTGCTCTGCAAAATGTAGATCATATCAGATTTGTCTTTCAATTTTTCTGCAGATCAGTGTGCATGCAAAATGTGAAAATATTCATCCAGGCATTCGCGTCAGGTTCACCATTTTGTTTATGCTGAAAACTGAAGAAGCTAAATGATTTAATCTATAAATTCAAATCAAAATTTCAGCATATCATCAATAAAGCCTTTCCAAATGAATACAAATGCAAAATGCAAACTAAACTATGCAAAACTAAAATAAATGCATTCAAAGGAAAATCAGCTCCATTGTTTTCCTATTTCACCATGATTCTTGATTTATGCATTTGATGCTCTCAGATTTTTATGAGCACAAGTGCAACAAGAAGCTGTGATGAGTGGAAGAGAGATTGAAATTGAATTTTTAAATAAATAAAAATGTGTATCCCCAAAAATTGAGAAGGAGGAGGTTTTTATAGATAAATGCATAATGTGAAAATAAGAAATGAGAAATGAGTGGAGTGATTTATGCCATGATTCATGTTTGGAAGCTCAAATTGTGCAATTTTGAGCTAATTCCATGGAAATTGATTTATGAATTTAATGTGCAATTTTAAGCTAATTTCATGGAATTTGATTTATGAATTTTAAATTATTTAATGAAATATGGATGCATTTTAATGATTAATGCAAATGAATAATCATGCAAATAGTCAAAGTGAAATGATTTATGTAAATGGATGAATATGAAATGATTTATGGATATGTTAATGATTAATGAAATGATAAATATTTATGAAATGAATTAATGAAATATGCATTTGGATAAATAATGGATAAATGACTAAATGATTATGTAAATGGATTATGGTTATGAGTAAATGCTTATAAATGCTTATAATATTTTAATGGTTTTATGGAGATATGATTATGCAATGGATAAAAATGATTAAGAGGACATTTTTATGCATCTACACTTTCAACTAGAGATTAAATCATTATTTAATCTTGATCTCTATTCTTAGGTTTTATCACTCACGTCAGTACTAACACTTATCTTAATGTAGGTCAAATATTTTAATCTAACTCGTTCATCTATCTTTCGATCTCATCCTATCATTTGAATGATCAATTTTCTATAAATTGATCTGACCTTCATCATTACAACTCCTCCCGAAATTGTATGAATTTTGGAGCACTTGTTTAATCTTTGATATTTTTCTATGATCACATGCATCAAGGCTATACTTGCACACATACTGAAAATTTGAGGGCAAGAATACCATCATGGCAAAATGGAGAAGGACAATTGAGGTCATTCATGGAACAATGTAGATACTAGGTGAGATCGCTCTTTGTTTATGTTTATGCTTTCTTTGTGCTTTGTTGTTTAGCTTTAGATTACATTAGAGTTTATTATCTTTGTATTTTCTTTTAATCTTTCATGTTTTCATGATGTTACAGTTGTATTTTTGTTATTTGAAAATGATCACCATATTTCAAAGAAAACCATGGCATGCCATCTAATCACTATCATGAATCATTGTTACATATTTCATAACTTTTCCCTTAATGATTTCACAACCACATCACTATCCTGTGATAGCATAATAAGTGTCACCAATATTGTCATTTTCAAACCACGGATGAAAGATAATTGTCATTTGAACATAAACAACCCTATATAGTGCTTTTGTATACATTCTTGTCCTAAAGAGAATCAATATCCACACTTCAACGCTTTTACACTCAGTAGTATTCATTAGTAGACTATCACTTTTCAATGCAATGGTATTGTTTATGATGTTTGTTAAGAACCTGTTTTCCCTCCTATTGTTGAATTTATATTGCATAGGGAACTATCCTTCATTCTTAGAGTAGTTTATCACTGCATCAAATTATGGATGCTCTATTTTTCTATGACATTGATATTTGTATATTCCTTTGTTGTCCTAAATGCTTTCTCATCTCAAACAATGATTTTCACTACTCCACTTTGTTCATTATTGATACCTAATGTATTGTCTTTTACTTAGGCATCCTTTTGTTTGATGTCATGTCACTCCTTCATTGTATCAATAGCAAGATGATTACCAATGCATGTTAGTTGCTCATTTGCATAAATGTGATTTCCTTTCTCATGCATTGATCTTCAAAATAACATATTGTCATGATGGCTTTGGCCTTGCCTTCAATTGCTAACCTTGTGTTGCTCCATGTAACTCATGATATCTCTCAACAAGATTTGATAACTCTTTTACTATGTGATTATCCATAATTGAACCTGATGCATCTCCATAATTGAACTTGATGCATCTATCCTTCAATCTTCATATTATCATAGAAATCATATATTTCTTGGGAAGAGAGAAATTATTTCATCTTTGAATGATTGTTGTCCTTATTCTTGTTCCCTTCTTTACTGGCTCCATGAAATTGTTGACTATGAAATACAACTCATCATTATTTAAATGGACTTTGGATCCACTAGAGAAGATTGAAAGACATGTCCAACAGAGTAATATTTACAAGAAGAGATGACCGCCCCTTTAACCAGCATGATGGCATCCTATTGTTTGATTCATTGTGAAAAGATAAAGAGTAATCTTTCTTGATAATTCACACCATTTTTTTACATCTTTTGAATCTGATAATGGAATTTTGATCAAGTGGTATAATTCCACATTGATTTGATGCATCAAGAATAGGTTTATCATTGATTTGATCAAATTTCTCAATTTCCTATCCCTCCTAAAACACAAGAGGGTAGCATGTTGTGCTCAACCCTCATGGGAGCCACATTTTACTCCACATGATGTAATCATCTAAATCAAAACAGAAACAAAGATTCATCCTATATCTACACAAGGAGCAAACATGTTAGATACATAGAGCATATGATAGGTTTGTTTGATAACTCTTTTGTTTTCCTCGACACCTATGGTATGCAATTTATTTTAATGCTTATGAAGAATAGATTATATTTTTATGGATATTTTCACATATTTTGATTGGTGACCTTTTATTTCTCTAACACTCTTCTTACTGATATAGGGAGCCTAGGAGCAACAAGGGAAAACATCAACTAGAAGTAGGACAAGCAGGGAAGTCTGAAGATGATGCAAGACAAAGCAATCAAGATTCATCATTTAGGAAATGATGGGTCCCCCTTCTCTTTATGTGCATTTTTTTTCTTTGTGTCTATAAATGTATTGTGTTTTCTTTATATGTATTAAAATAGCTAGTCCCTTAGCTTGTGAGGGACACTATACACTTATCATTATCATTAAAGACTACATTTTGGAAATATTTTGCACTTTTTCCTATGTTATGTTATATGCATCTGCATGAGGCAATGCAATATCAAGTAGTATTTTGATATTTCTTTATGCATGTGAATGTAACATAGAAAAGTTAAAAATGTACCTTATTTTTACTTGTAAAACATAACATCACCTATTTGGGCTAGTAGCAAAAATAGGTAACAATGGAATCAAAGGATGCATCACATGAATTTTGATAATTTGGCGAGAATTAGTTCAGTTCATGTAGTGAGAGATTTACTTAGAATCACAAATCCTATTAATGTTGCTTGTGAGAGTTGTCAATTTGGAAAGCAATAAAGGAGTAGCTTTAAGGGAAATGAACAATCTACAACCAGCTTGCTGGAATTAGTAAATAAAAATCTTTGTGGTCCTACAAGGGTGAGAAGTCTATAAGGTGACAAGTAATTTATGCTTTTGATTGATCATTAGTCTAGAATGACATGGGTTATTTTTCTTAGAGAAAAATATAATGCATTAGACAAATTCAAGGCATTGAAAGCTATGGTTGAGAATGAAATGGATTTGAAAATAAAATTCTTGAGGTCTAATAGAGGTGGTGAATTCACCTCTAATTATTTTAACATGTTTTGTGAAGTTCATGGAATAAAGAGGCATTTGTCTTCCCCTAGAACTCCTCAACAAAATGGAGTTGTTGAAAGGAAAAATAGAACTATTCAAGAAGCTACAAGTACCATGATGGAGGAAAATATATAGGAAGTCTACTAGAGAGAAGCTATTTATACTATTGTTTACATACTTAATAGAGTTCAAGCTAAAGCTAATAGCACAAATAATCCTTATGAGCTATGGTATGGAAGGATTCCTACTATGAAGAACTTTAGAGTGTTTGGAAGAAAATGTCACATAAAAAGAGAAGAAGAAAACTTAGGAAAGTTTGATGCAAGGTCTGATGAAGGTATCTTCCTTGGATATTCTATTAGAAGAAAATGTTACAAATGTTACAAAAAAAGGTTGAGAAAGATAGTTGAAAGTGAAAATGTTAAAGTTGATGAAAACTTAAAAAATTCTATTGATGTAGATGGATATGTGTTAAATGAACCTGATTGCAGAGAAATAGAAGAAAAAGTTGATGAATAAGAAGTGAAGAATGAACAGGATGAAGCTCCAAAGAAGATCCCTAAAACCCCTAAGTATGTGTAAAAGAATCATTATGAAGATTAGATCATTGGAGATAAGAGGAAAGGTATATTGACAAGAAGTAAAGCTATTGAAGTTGAGGTAAATTTTTGTTTACTTTCTAAAGTTGAACCTAAATCAATGAGTGAAGCATGTGAGGATGAGTATTGGATGAAAGAAATGGAAGAACTTATGCAGATAGAGAAAAATAAGACTTGGGAATTGGTCCCTAGACCAGAAAACAAAAACATGATTGGAACTAAATGGGTATTTAGGAACAAGCCGAATGAGAATTGAGAAGTAGTAAGAAATAAGGAATGACTTGTGTGTAAGGGTTCCTCACAAGTAGAAGGTATAGATTTTGAGGAGACTTTTTCTCCTATGGCTAGGATGGAAGCTATCAAAATGTTTTTTGTCATTTTTAGCACATAAATATTTTAAGGTCTATCAGATGGATGTGAAGTCTACATGGCACAACTAGAAGGATTTTAGTTATTAGATCAACTAGATATGGTATGTAAGTTGAAGAAGGTACTATATGGTTTGAAGCAAGCTCCCAGAGCTTGGTATGCAAGATTGAACAAGTACTTGATACAACAAGGATTCAATAAGGGCTCTGCAGTTAGTAATTTTTACTTTAAAATTGAGGAAGAAAAAATCTTGATAGTAGTTGTTTATGTGGATGGTATTATCTTTGTTGGAAAAGAGGCTATGTGTAAGAATTTTGTAGGAGAAATACATAAAAGTTTGAGATGTCAATTTTTGGGGAGATGAATTTCTTTCTTGGGATACAAATCAATCAAATAGATAAAGGGATTCTCATTTCACAGTCTAAGTATGTCAAAGAGATGTTGAAGAAGTTTGGAATGAATGACTCCAAACTAGTATGTAGTCCTATGGTGATTGGTTGTAAGTTGAGAAAAGATGATGATTCACCTAAGGTAGATTAGAGTAATTATAGATCTATGATTGATGGACTGTTATACTTGACTGATACTACATTGGATATTATGCATGCAATTTTTCTTGTGTCTAGATTTCAAAAAAATACTAAAGAAACATATGTTGCAACAGTGAAGAGAATATTAAGATATATTTAAGAAGCACACTGGATTATGGCTTGTGGTATCCTAAGGACATTGATTTCACATTAAATACTTATACAGATGTAGATTGGACTAGTTGTGTTGGTGATAGGAAAAGTACAAGTGGTGGTACATTCATTATTGGATGTAGATTGGTTTCATGGATGAGTAAAAAAACATGATTCAATTTCTTTATCTGCTGCACAGGCTAAGTATATTGCAGCAACATTATGTTGTACATAGGTATTATGGATGAGACATACATTGAAGGATATCATCTAAGTTGTATATGATGAACCTATATATATCTTCTGTGATAATACAAGTATAATTAAAATTTCAAAGAATCCAGTGATGCATTCAAGGACAAAGCATATATCTATTAGGTATCAATTTTTGAGAGAGGAGGTTATGGAGAATAAAGTGAAGCTCGAGTATGTTCCTACAAAGGATCAAATTGTTGATATAATTACTAAGGCTCTTCCTAAGGATACCTTTTAGTATCTTTGAGAGAAGTTGGGGATTATTTCCCCTCCTTTCTTGAACTAGATGCATATGGAGATTCTTCAGTCCAATGGATCTATGGATCTATCTCTTTTTTGGACTGATGTTGGTGGCTACCTCTCAGAGGAGTAGGTAGTGTCATGTGTTGTCATTGTGTTGTTGATTTAGTTGGGTGTAATCCTAAGGGGGAGTATTTAGAGCAAATATTTTTGGTTCAATGTTAAAGAGGGAGAACATTGAAAAATATTTTATCTTTTTCCATTGATGGCAAAGTGGGAAAGAGAACCATGTGAAAAAGAACTTATCTACTCAGGGACAAAGAGAATCATGTAAGGTATCAAGAGAGAGTGTTTAGAGGTACATTGTGTGGTCTTTGGTGGCTTTTTACATCTTGTGTTGACATCAATGACAAAGGGGTAGATTGTTGCAAGTATGATGGTGTTGTCATTGATGACAATATGAAGTCTACTGACTAGTGTTGTCATTGATGTCAACTATGGGATGAAGATGTTGAGGATATTGATAGAATTGTGGAAAGGAGGAAAACAAGTTGTGCATGTGTAGTTGAGACCTTGAGGAAGTGTTATGAGTACATGGAGCTATTATTTTGTTACAAATTCTGAAGATGATTTGGAATGAAGCAATGAGTTGAGATGATGTCTTTGGTACTTGGTTTCCAAGTGCTTTTGAGAAAATTTGATAAACAGAGTAAACTATTTTGCGAAACTATTCATAGTGTGCTCCAATATTGTGCTTCACATTCTTTCAGTGTTGATGCTATGCTTGTGTGGATCTTATAGGTTATTCAAGGTTGTCATAGGTTGCTATATTTAGAATTTGGGTTTCTGAATTGTTGTATAGTGCAAGATATTTTTAGCAATGTGTGAACTAGTTGTTCTGCGATATTTTCTATGGCCTCGGAGAAATGTATTTGCTCCACATTTTTTCACTGTTTTGTTTTAGGTTGTGCATAGTTGGGAAGTTTCTTATAATTATTTTATCTCTCTATATTCAAGTTCTTACTTGATTTGGTGTAGTACAATGTGGGTTTCATTTATCAATATGAAAATAAGGGTTACCAGTTGTTCTAAGTTGAAGTATTTATTGATGCAATATCCGTTGAAAAATTTGATGAATCCTAGTTCATTCATGAATTATTCTAGATTGAATTCAAGTGAATTATGTTTTTCAAAACTATCAGCTTTTTAGATTGGTTTTAAGAAGTGTTTACTTAATGGTTATGGTGTTTTGCATGATTGTTGGCTGAACTTGTGTTTAAAACTACATGCAAGGCTTGTGGAAGTGTATTGAAGGGTATTTGGATCTATCTAGGCCCTAATTAGGGATTTATGTAGGTCACATTTCATTCCTATCCACCATGGGAATGTTTAGGTGCCGACCTATTTTGAATTTGTATTTATAATGACTAGTGGCTAACATTGGAGAAAGATTTTGAGGTAGAGCTTGATATAATTATGTATGGGATTGATGCAAGTGATGAGATGAAAGAAAAAGAAGAAATAGAGATGTTAGATTGATGCGAGTGATTTGTGTGATGTGAATTTTAGCAAAGCAATGCAAAATTCATGTTAGGGTTCTTGAAGGCAGTGAGCTAAAGGCATCCAAAATCTTTCATGTGAGACTGCAAAAGTGTGTGAGAAAATGTGGTGGACTCCTTGCTGCATTGAGAAGCATTTTCTCTATGTAACATCCTTCTTCTATATTCTTGTATTCTTTTTGTGGCAGTGAGCTCTAGCTATGAGCCTTCTGGACAGTGTGTCTTATTCTAGCAGTGAGCCCCTTTGTATCAGTTTTTCTATTACTTATATTGTGAGCTAATCCTCACTGTGGTTTTTCCCCCATTCAATTTTCCACTTAAATATGGTGTTATCTTGTGTATGGTGTTGTGATTTCAGTTTTTGTTATCTACATTTCATGTTTAATGGGTGATCCCACAATAATGGGTTACAGTTTTTGGCCAAACTTGACATTAAAATCAGGATTTTTCACGAGATATTCACTTTCTTACACCTATAACAACTAAACCATTAAGAATTTGAAGATGAATCAAACTAGTTATTTGTAAGATCTTTTGTGTAGATTCTAATTATATTTTAAAAAATAAATAAATAAATAAATTGTGAATCATTTTATGTAATTTTTAATAACTTATTTTTTCTACTAATTAACACTTTTAAAAAGTGATGTTTACTTTCGACCGCATAACTTTTTTCATAGATAGGGTACAATTCAAATTTTTAAAATATACATTTTTCACACCAATATCTAGTGCATGGATATTTTTTCATAATTTTTTGTTACATATTTTTTTTTAATTAATTTTCCAAGTCCAAATAATTATAATTTGGATAGAGGTGTACTTCGACCCGCATAACTTTTTTTTATTCATTTCAATTAAATTATTCTTTCTTTTTTGGAATAAGGACATTGATACCTAGTGCACATGTATTTTTTAGAATTTTTTTCTCTATTTTTCTATTTTTTCGTATGTGTGAAATAAAAAACTTTATGTTCATTGAAAATCCTACATTGACAAGAAATAAAAAATAAATATAATAGTCAAATTAAACATATTTAAAATTATACTTTTTGGGAGGCTTATAATAAGGGCTACATGCTTACAAAACATAAATTTTATATGAATTCATTTTTTCACACACAAGGTAAATGAAAAGTGATTTTTTATCAACATTTTGATAAGTGTAGAGGAGACTTGATTATAGATATGGTTTAAATCTAACAAGGTTCTATCTGTGTGAACCCCAATCCTAATACCTGCAAAATAATGAGAATAAACACATTAGATTAGAAATTGCAAGCAAGAATAAGGATTCCCCATGAAATCCATTCACAAAGCTTAAATTAGGAAAACAATGAAGAACAAAATGAAAACAACAAAATAAAGATTGAATCCTAATTAAGCAAGAAAACTCTTGATCCCATGGGGGAATTGGTGCCAATTTGATGTGAAAATTGGCCCTTTTCCAACTCCTATGATGCAAGATTGATGTGTTGATGATAGTTGATCCACTTTGATGAAGGATGGTGAATGCTCCAAGCTAAAAACCTGCACAACCTAGCTAAGATTCAAGAATGATGGATGGAATTTGATAGATATTTGAGCATGGTAACTTTGCATAGTTTGTGGATGATCAAATGAGAAATGGAGCCTCTTATTTATAGATGAGATTGAAGGATGAAAGTCCAAAATTGAGGAATGTGGGACTAACATTCATCCAATGGCAAGATGCCACTTGTCAACCCATGAGTGGATGGAGGATGTGCAAGTTTTGAGGATTGTGCCAATAAATGCTTATTTTTGAATTTGAATTTTGTTGAAATGACTTGCAAGAGGGAAGGGAAAACACATTAAATGTCACTTGGCTCAAGGAAAAGGACGTGTAAGATAGAGTAAATGCCTTGTTCGATGTACATGTCAACTTGGATTTTTGAATTCAAACTTGGAGAATATTCCAAAAATATGCCTTGTTGAGGAAAATAGGGATTTAATAAATCAATTAAATCTATTTTCATGTGCAAGTGGGAAAAGCTAGAGGATGGGACATGATATGAGATTAAATTAATCAAAGGTTAATTAATTTAATGAGAGATTAGATGATGTGACAAATTTGACTTAGATTTGTGGATTTATTTAAATCAAATATGAGAAGAATGTGATAAGAGATTAATTAAATAAAGATTTTGATTTATTTAATTAAAAGAGATGATGTTAGATTAAATTAAATAAGGTTTTAATTTATTTAATTTAATAGATAGACTTTAGAGATTTAATCAAATAAAATTAATTATTTAATTAAATAGGATAATTAGATCAGATTGATTGATTTAATTAACAAAAGAGAGACTTAATTAGATAAAATGCTTTATTTAATTAAGGGAAGGAAATTGATGAATTTAATCAAATAAGGAAATTTGATTAAATGGTTAGACCGAGGGATAATTCAAGATGAAACAATGTTAGTAGTCGGGATCATATGCACAATGTCAATCGGTACATTTTACATGTCTACATTTTGCCCCTCTTTGAAGCAATGCACGTTGCATTGGTTCAAAGAATAAACGATCTCGATCAAAGCCAAAAAAAATTGCTTTCTAAAAAATCTTGCCCCACTGCTGCTTGGAAAGAGAAAACATGCCAATATATTGCCCCCTCGAGAGATTGGACGAAAATTTCAATTTTTGGGTGATCTTGTGAAAAAAGAGGACAAGGTGCCCAACAGGTCCAAAAAGGCTCCAGGAGGCCAAAAATGTGTCTAAACATAATAAAATGATGTAAAACAGGCCTCAACTGGACAAAAATAGCTTCAAGGGTCCAAAACCCTAGTAGGATAGCCAATTAGGGTGAAAAAACCCTAATTTTCAAGCTTAAAAAGGGTTTGAGGGGTCACTTTCAATTCATTTCCACATAGCCATTTAGTAACCCTGAGATTTGAGCTCTAACCTCTTGACAATATGGCACAATGACAACTTCTAATGCATATTTCTGATTGAGTCCGGACATACCAGCGACCACCTAACATTGGGGCACCAATAAGTGATCCTTCTTTGAGCTTCATTTTTTATTTTTAGCCTTCATTTAATTCATTTAAAGTTGGTCATTCTACAACGTCGCTATATAGTGCCACTCAGAAATCAAACTGTGCCACTCAGTGTCAAATTGCACTGTGGTGGTGCAGTTTGGAGTTTGAAAATAAACTCCAAACTATGACGCTAAGCTCATGGCCGGCGGGGTGATTTCCAAACTGCAACGTGGCGACCCCTTTTCTTTTCAAAGTGCACTGCGAAGGTGAGCATTCGGCCTTTTGTGCCCTAGTGTCAGAGTTTGATTAAAAATAAAACTATGACACCTTCATGGATTGTGACACTGGAGTGGTTTCCTGGACGCTCGGCGAAGAATTTTTCAAAATTTTAACATGATGACCCTTCTTGATGCAAGATGTGGCAAGGGAGCTCTACTCCCGAGAGCATAGGTCGCGAGATCTATTCGGTTATTTGCGAGACCTAAGTGACAGAGATCAGGACCAACTTTGCAACATGGGGCTATGGTACATTTCCTATGAAACGCCTATTTGCACTCACTTGGGGATGTTGTCAACACTGGCTGAGAGATGGCACAATGAGACCTCTTCGTTTCACCTTCCCACTAGCGATGCCACCATCACCTTGGAGGATGCTTGGCACATTCTAAGATTTATGATTCATGGTCGGTGAATCATTTTTGATATGGAGGAGGGGCGAGATGCCTACCATAGAGTCCTCACCACAGAGGACATCGTTATTGTGAGAGGCAGATCAAGCTCAATTGACACATGACCCTGGCTCCTCCCTTCCGATTGGTTGTTGCGGCCGTTATTTCTGGTCTCATCACCCCAGATAGATGAGGTGAATACTTCAGTGCTAGTTGGGGACTCTGCTAGGAGTAGATGGTTTGCAATAAGCCAGTTTATTTTACTTGGGGGTCAGTCCTTCTAGCATCTTTGTACAAGAATCTCCATGAGTACGTCTACCTCGACGACAGAGAACTCAAAGTAGGCATGACTCTTCTCCACATATGGGCATGGGAGCACATTGCTATCCTTCGGCCACGTATTGTTACAGTTTCGATGATGCCAGACGATCCCCTCATGTGGTGCTATAGAGGCGATATGCCTTTTACACACACAAGTGAGCATAGGATCCCCTATTCGACTTGGGTCTTGGACGAGATGTAGGTATTTATATGGCGTTTGTACCTTGGTTGGCCTAGATGGGCTAGTGATGCAGATCAAATGTTTTATGCCCGCCAAGACCAATACATGCAGGGGCGTGAGCATACGATGATTGAGAGATACCTGCTTGGGTGTGTGCAACATTAGTTTGGTGAGCCAGAGGATCGGCCAGATGACGACTATGTGGTTGTCTTCATCTGCACCATGACATAGGTTTCATGGGGGTGGTATATTCCTACCTTAGAGGTCGTTGACAGTTTCAAATAGTTGGTAGCTTGACCATGGGCCTACGATCAGGGGCCTGCAGATCCAAGCATGACACAGGCATACAGGGATTGGTTCCAGCCTCCCCTACATTTGACTATTCCAGGAGGAGTCCTAGATCGGTGGAGGGTGAGAGGCAGAGGAGGAGGATGAGGATGGAGGGCTAGCACATGACAGGATCAGCCAGCTATGCCCCTAGTTCATCTAGATCAGGTCGATGTATAGATGCAGGACCAGCAGTAGGTGCCACTAGGTGTACCACCACAGGCTGAGGATTAGCCTCAGGTACAACCTCCACGAGCACAACCACTAGTGCAAATGACAAGGTAGGTAGATGCCCGTGATACTTTGATTGCTCAGGTGCAGGCCTAGGTGCAGACTATGATAGCTAAGAGGGATCAGGCTAGGATTGAGAGAGATCAGCTTAGGGCTGAGAGGGATCAGGCCATACCGCAGAGACATGCTGCAAAGCTACAGGCAGCTACCGAGCTAGGCTGAAGACAATAGTTGGAGAGAATGGAAACCTCCTCCTCTTAGAGTACAATGTCCATTCGGTCTTATAGGGATGCCATCCGAGAGGATGAGTACTATCAGATGCATTATCATGAGGCCATACCCAGACCAGCACTAGTCCCAGAGTACGCGCAATAGACCAACCATAGACTAGTAGAGGGTCATGGTGATAGGGGCGAGGGCAACATATAGGGTGGTAGACCTTGATCGAGGTGATACTTTATGTGCCTTATGGGCTCCTTTTTGATAGCCTGATGGGACTTTTGTACTGATTGACATACATGTACAGTGATCTGATTATTTTGTACTATGACAGTTACATTATTGATGATATATATGAGTCAATGATGATTTTGATGTGATGTGATGTGTACCATTTATTTATGCATGTATGGATGATTCTATTTCTATATACTGTGCAATGATTTTTATGATGCTATATGATGTATTTATGGATGTTTTTATTTCTGATGATGTATGCATTATGTAATGATTATTACTAACAGATCTATATTTTGTTAACTTATGATATGCGGGTGTATTTATGTGATGTGTAATGATGTGAAATGATATGATATGTAATATGTTATATGGAATAGGCAAAAATGATATCGAAATAATCTATGGTGTATACATGAAATGCCATGTGGACTATGCTTATATATGAAATGATAATGGATGGATATACGTTTTGCATCTAATGGATTTTTATGTTCCGATTTATGCTTATAATGATGTGGAATGATTTATGCAATGATTGATTATGATGCTATTTATGAGATTACATGGATGATTAGTAGACGATATAATGCAATGTGAATGCAATGGTCATGTTTTATATGATATGATGCAATTGTCATGTTTTATGTAATGCAAATGAGATGGTTTTTAAGATGCTTAGAATAACAAATATTATTATCCTAAACATATTAAATGATAATGTAATGTATGTGATACATTTTATGTGATGTACTATATGCAGTGATATGATGATGTTTTATTCAAAATGAACTTAATGCGTGAGATGACCTTATGATGTTATGCAAGTATGTATGCAATGGATTATCTATAATGCTTATGTGCCTATTATGTATGATTATGCAGTATGTAGTAATGTGAAATGGTTATGAAATGGAAATGAATGTTATGCGATGATTGATGTGATGAATGCAATGCAATGCAATGAATGGATGCAATGTAATAAAATGGACGTGCTTATAATACTATGTTTATATGATGGTGGACATGTAATGCATATGTTTCCTATATGATATGTTTATGCAATATGCTAATGATTTGTGGATGCAGGATCAATGATGATGATGATGATGATCAACTGTCATAGTACCTTGTTAGTGCGATGAGCAAGAAGAGAAGAAGTCATTTCAACAAGACACAAGATGATAAAAAATGCAAAAATGATGATGATAACTTGTCTAGGAGTTGGGATTTCAAAGGGCCAATTTCCTTATGTTTGATAACACACGTGGTACGATGCATCAAGGTATAGAAAACCAGGATGGCATTGTACCTAGTGTGATGGACTTTGACTTGACAAGCAAATATGAGTATCCTTGTTCACACCTGACATACAAAAACCTTGCTAGGATGCACTTTAGAAGTTTCAAACACCTCAGACCAAAGCACAAAAAGGTATAGCTTATCAATGCAATAGAAAGCAAGTTGCCCAAAACTTCCTCCATACATACCTAACAAAGCAAGTATTCACTGAGGTTATATTACAAGAACGCCCAACAAGCACAGTAGAAAAAAGATAATGATCGTTGCCCCATTCCTATTTCTCTAAATACTCTATTCAGATATCATCGAGAAGTCCTTGGAATGAGTGTAATAAGATAAGTAAAGGATAAAGACAAAGTAAACAAACAAGCTGATGTTCTTCAATACCGCTAACCAAAAGGGGATGTGTTTTCTAAGGATAAGAACCGAAACTATTACCAAAAGATAATGCCCACTATAGGAAGGATGCATCCTAGGACATGTTAGTGGATGGAGACACCTCATTTCATTTATCCAAAGTGTTCTAAACGATGATTGATATGGGACCAATTGGATGATGAGTTATCGATACAAAGAGTTGACAAACTTGTTTAGGCACTGACTTAGACCTAAGACTTGACGATTTGAGTTTTCACTTTTAACCTGCTAGAATTGTTTCCAATTATCTTATCAAAGATTAAGGATGACAATCATTTATTATGAATGATGTTATTATGAGTGCAAGCAAGATGAGATAGATGGATTTTTTTCAAATATTTGGATGTTTTTGATCTTTTTGAGATGTTTTGAGGCTATTTTTGGTATTTTCAAGATTTTCAAATGTTTTGATTTTTGATACTTCAATTTTTTGGGGTTTTTTAAGATTTTGACCAAGAAACCAACCTAAAGACTTATCCTAGGGGCCTCGGGGGCTGATCAACAAATTAGCCTTGCCTACGTTATACATGCAAAGACCACGTAGTTCGACTGGCAACTTGACCGATTTACAAACGACGATATACATGATGAGATGTCAGTTTATTTTGATGGATACCTAAAGGACTGACCTAAGTGTCTCAGGGGATGATCAAAGATCAACCTTTCCTACGTTCAAAGCTCAAAGATGTAGTTTGACATGACGACTTGTTTTTGTTTTTTTGACTTTTTTACCTATTTTTGGGATTTTGATATGTTTTGATGTTTTTGGATTTTCTTGGTTTTTCTTGGTTTTTGGATTTTTGGATTTTTGGATTTTTTGATGCTTTTGGATTTTCTAATGTTTTGATGTTTTTGGATTTTCTTGGTTTTTCGATGTTTTTGGATTTTCTGATTTTTGGGACTTTAAGAACATACACGAATATGATCCAATGAGAACATTCCCCCAACGTGATGCAATAGACTACTCGAGTAAAGGCCCAAGACAAACTGACCTTGAGGATGGGCCAAGTAGTACTAGGAGGGATCATGATAGGAAAAAAAACCAAGTTATGATGCGGATGCGGGTGGATGAGTGATGGATGGAGATCCAAGCATGATGGATGATGGAAGCACAATGGATGGATGATGTAGAACAAGCCGTAAAGATCCTGGTGGATGGAAAGAACTTATTTACACAAGGCACCTATTTGCCAGGTTTTCACCAAGGTACATGCCCAAAGTGCCACCGAAGTGGTTTTCACTAGAGGACGATTTTTTTCTTTACTATTTTCAATCCTTTTTCTAATTTTTTTTTATTCTTTTGCTTTTTTGATTTTTTTTGTTGTCACCAAGATGCATGTTTGCCAGGTTTTCACCAAGGTAACCATTTTTTTAGGATTTTTTTTATTTGTTTTGGATTTTTTGTTTTTATACCTTGAAAGATTTAGGCATAAAACTTTTTGAGATGAGAGCTATTGATGGGCTCTTGCAGAGGTTCCCCTTTAGGTTTTGATAACTGATATGCCCCTAACTTGTAACTTGTTGTGATAACAAATGGTCCCAACCAATTGGGTTCAAATTTTCCTTTGCTGCTTGGGTTTGGGACATTCTTCTGATTCTCCTTTAATACCAGTTCTTTGACTTGGAAAGTCATGCTTTTGTTTTTCTTATTATATCTCCTTTTGAGTCTATTCTGATATACTTGCAAATGATTCAAAGCATCTATACGTCTCTCATCCAGTAGCTCCAACTCATTCAATCTTGATAATCAGTACTCTTCATTTGTGATGAGGTTTTGTAGTGATATCATGAGTGATGGGATCTCGATCTCAATGGGGAGTACTACTTCTGATCCATAGACCAGGGAGAAAGGGGTGGCACCAGTGGGTGTGTGGATGTTGGTTCGATAGGCCCAGAGGGTAGGATTAAGCTACAAATTCTAGTCACGACCTACGTCATTGACTATTTTCTTGAGGATTTTTAGAATGGTTTTGTTTGTAGCTTCTGCTTGGTCATTTCCTTGGGGATAGTATGGGGTGGAGAAGCAATGTTGGATTTTGAATTTTTCGCATAAGTCATGGACCTCCTAGTTCTTAAATGCTGTCCCATTATCTAAGATAATGGCTTGTGGAACACCATAGTAGCAAATGAGATAGTTCAGGATGAACTTTGAAATCTGCTTCCCAGTTATGTACGTCATGGGTATGGCTTCCACCCACTTAGTAAAGTCCTTTGTTGCGGTTATGATAAATTTGTGGCTGTTAGATGAAGTGGGCATGATTTTTTCAATGAGATCAAGTCCGCACTTGCGAAAAGGGCCATGGTGTGACGATAGGATGAAGCTCTTGAGCTAGAGCATGGATGAGGTCCCCATGCTTTTGACATTGTAGACACCTTTTGGCATAGTCATGTTCCTCTCATTCCATTGTGGGCCAATAATACCCCATCCTCAGTAGTTTCTTGGCTATGGTCATTCCACTCAAGTGTGAACCACATATACCGTTATGTACTTCAGTTAGAGCGGTTAATGCCTCCTCAACATTTAAGTAGTATAGTAGGGTTCCTTTTATGCTTCTACAGTATAGGGTATCTCCTAGGATGACAAATATAGATGCCTTTTTTACAAAGGTTCATTTTAGGTTTGAGGGTAGGTCGGCAGGTATGACTCCTATTCGAAGGTATGTGTAAATATCGTGGTACCAAGGATCATCAGGACCAACGATTTTGCACACAAATTCTAATTTTGGTACCTTGAATGCAGGCATGAGAAGTTGCTCAATCAACAATTCATATTTTGGAACGTTGTGGGGGATGTCGAGCAACGATCCAATTGTTTCCATGGTGTTTTCTGCTCTATTGTTGGTTTTGGGAATATGCTCAAATGTAATTTCGATGAAGGATTCTTTGAGAGTCTCTACCAATTTCTTGTATGGAGTGAGATTATCATCCTTGGTCTGGTATTCATCATTCACATGATTTATTATCAATTGAGAGTATTCATATACTTTGAGAGCTATAATGTTCCACTACACTGCTATTCTGAGACCTATGGTTAAAGCCTCGTATTCTGCAATGTTATTGGTTCAGGGAAATGCCAGTTTGTAGGACCTTGGTATGCAGTCCCCTTGTGGGGTGATAAAGAAGACAATTGCTCCTGATCCATGCTATGTGTATGAGCTATCGAAGTATAGTTTTCAGTAGTCAGCTACGTTGAGATCGAAAATAGATTCATCTAGAAACTCTAAGAGGAGAGGATTCTTTGAATAGATTGGTTCTTCTATAATTTGATCTGCGATGACTTAGCCTTTGATTTCCTTCCGCTCCACATATTCAATGTCGTATTCTAACAATATCATCACCCATTTGGCCATTCTTCATGTGAGCATTTCCTTTGACAATAAGTATTTGAGAGGGTCGATTTTGGTGATGAGTTTTATTTTGTGTGCCAACATGTAATGTCTGAATTTCTATGATGCAAACACTACTATGAGGCATGCTTTCTCAATGAATGAATAGTTTAGCTCATGCCCAACCATTGTTCTACTGATGTAATAGATAGCCCTTTCTATTCCATTTTCATCATGCTGAGCTAGGAGAGCTCCAAGGGTTGTTGTTGTTGCTGACACGTAGAGAATCAATGGTTTTCTTGGGATTGGTGGCATTAGGATTGGTGGTGTTAGTAGATATTCTTTGATTTTATTGAATGCCTCTTCACACTCGGTATCCCATTTGTATGCTACTCCCTTGTGGAGTAGGTGAGAATATGGGTTATGTTTGTCTACCAACTGTGCTATGAATCTTCGAATGGATTAGAGTCTGCCTTGGAGACCTCACAATTGCTTTAATGTTTTTGGTGCCTCCATCTTGAGGATTGATTTTACCTTTGCTGGATCCACCTCGATACCCCTCATTAACACTATATATCCTATCAATTTTTCTGATTGTACACCGTAGACACACTTCTTTGGGTTTAATCTGACCTTATACTCTTCCAGCCTATAAAAAATGGCACTTAAGGTTGCTATGTGATCTTTTCTCTTTCTAGACTTGGCTAGAATGTCATCAACATAATATTTGATCATCTTATGGATCATGTCATGGCCCTTTGATATGTTGCTCCTGCGTTCTTTAAGCTGAATGGCATCATATTCCAGCAGTAGGTCACCCATGGACAAGTGAAAGTTGTTTTATGTTAGTCCTCTTTAGCTATCATGATTTGATTGTACCCTAAGAATTCGTCCATTAGTGACAACATTTCATGTCTGGCTATCATGTCTATGATCATGTCAATGTTTGGAAGTGGGAAGTCATCTTTCAGACATGCTTTATTCAAGTCTCTAAAGTCTGTGCAGATTCTGATATTCCCATCGTGTTTTGAGACATGTACCAATTTAGACACTCATTCTGGATAATCTATCGATCAGATGAATCCTGCATCTAATAGCTTTTTTAGCTCCATTTTGACTAATAAGGCGATCTGAGGGTGCATTTTTTGAAGTTTTTGTTTAACAGACTTTGCTTCTGGATACACTGCTAAGTGGAGAACCACAGTCTCTAGATCAAGTCCTAGCATGTTAGCATAGCTCCATGCAAATTTTATTTGTCTCTCTCTTAGGAAGGCTACTAGGAGCTCTTGTTCCTCTAAAAGTAATGATTCCACATAGAATATGATATGCGGGGTTTCCTTTGTTCCTAGATTGACCGGATTGCATCTTTGTGCCAGGACTGCTGATTTTTCCTAATGAAGAGCTCTGATAGGAAGATTGAATCCCCCATCCTCGGGCACCTCATAGAGGTTTTCAACGTTGGATGCATCCTTTCTTTTTACTTTTTTCTAGTCGGAGAGTGCCACAGTGTGGTTTTCACTTAGGGACTTGGCTATTATTCTTAATTTTTACTTTTGTGACTAAGGGATTCAATCGTTTCCCCATAATAGGAATGTGTATCTAACTCCATTATGAACCCTGATTTGTGATCCCCACCTAGAATGTTATCCCACAATCCCATGAATTTTGAGAGCACCTCATCGTTTTCGAATGTATCAAGAACTAGTGGTCCTCGTTGGTCGTAGTTGATGAGTTGGGGATATACTAGGCAGATCTCATGATTTTGGTGGTCTGATTCAAAAGACATGGTGCTAATCATGCAAAGAGTGGTATCCTCAAATAGCCTAGGTAAGTTGGTTGTGGTATCCTCGTCATCACTACTACTACAAACATCGGTTATATCAAATGTAAAGTTATCTATGACTCTACCTATAGAAACTGGTAAGCATAGTTGTACTCTAGTTGTCTGAGGAGGATTATTAACCATTCTAACTGGAGGAATTGGGCCACGTATTGTTATACTTAGAGGGGTAAATCCAAGGCCACAATTTGTTATTGCTCACGTCTCTGGCATGATAGGTATTATAAGCCCATTGTCATTTCTCCCAAGTCTTTGGTTTTTGTAATAGCCCATTGTGAGCATCATTTGTAGACCCTTGCTTCTATCATCCATTGGTAAATCAACTACTAGTATTTCATCTTGATATAGCATATGAGATGGATCTGCCTCAATAACTTCTCAACCAAGATCTCCCCAACTTGTAAAGTTGGGATAATCTTCAAGAGATGTTTGGGATGTGGAGGCTTCATTTATTTGCTAACATCCTCGTGATCTAGGAGATTGTGGTAACTCTCCTACCACAAAAGCATTATTAGGGAGCTTTTAGTTTCCACAACCATTATCTTGGATAATGACCTTAATGTTAGAAATTGTGGGGATGGCGGGAGTGGCGGGTGTCTCTGTTGCAAAAGTGGATGCGAGGGTGCCAAGATCGATGTATGGTGTAGATTGGCTCTCATCATTTTTTGGTACTTGGGGGATTTTATAGTACTTTTCTTCAAGGTTTTTGCAATAGAAGAAGGGTTTGGGATCTCCATGGATGGTTACTTCTTGTCTCTCATGCGTGAATTTCACACATTGATGGAAATTCCATGCTACTACCTTCATTACATGAATCCATGGGCATCCTAAGAGGATGTTATATGACAAGTTGAGGTCCAAGACCTGACAGGTAGTTTCCATGATAGTAGGCCCTACTTGAATAGGGAGTTTGATTGTGCCCTGAGACACTCTTTCTTGATCATCACATGCTCTTATTGTGATACCCTTTCCTTTGTTGATAGAATCCTCTGAGATTTTCAATTGTTTGATGAGGTTGAGAGAACAAATATTCAAGCCCACACCTCCATCTACCAAGAACATTTTGAATTTTCTCTTATGTACTATTGCTTCTAAGTGGAGCGAACGGTTGTGAGATGGTTGAGCAGGGAAATCCTAGTCAAAGAATGTGAGGAGATTGGCATAATGATATTTTTGACCATAGCTTGGAATTTCTCTGCATCAAGATCTGCGGGGACAATGGATGAAGCTAACGCTTCCTCAAGAATTTTCCTATGGGCAGATGATATTTTTAGCAACTCCATGATGGAGATTTGCGCTAGTGTTCTTTTGAGCTGGTCTAGGAAATTGTAGCCATTAGGGACAGATCTAGATGTAGGGACTTTGTTTGGCTGGGA
Organism: Sequoia sempervirens; assembly: GCA_007258455.2. Classification (NCBI taxonomy): domain Eukaryota; kingdom Viridiplantae; phylum Streptophyta; class Pinopsida; order Cupressales; family Cupressaceae; genus Sequoia; species Sequoia sempervirens. The sequence goes on from VDFB02047230.1 coordinate 603,173,276, forward strand.
TGATCCTATGATGGTAACTTTTCTGCCTCTTGTGGTGACTCCACAATCGGCATGGGTGCCTTTGATGGTGATGACCATGTAGTTTCCATCTAGGGAGGCAACAACAGTTCATACACATGATTTACATTTGTGTGGATGCCTTTCCCCTTATCATTGTTATTATTATTCCCTTTATTTCTATGATTAGGCATCAGATTCGTGTATATCTTAAGATCTTGGTTTCCTATTGGTTGTTCCACATTTATAATTCTTTTATCGATGAGATATTGAATTATGTTTTTTAATCTCATGCAATTGTTTGTGGTATGGCCTTTGATTTTATGGAGTTCACAGAGTTGATTCTCATTATACCAAGGAGGTTTCACATCCGGTTCTTGGTAATTCTCAAAGGTAGAAGCCTTGATGAGTTTTTTGTTTATCAGATTCTTCATTATGACTTCAAGTGGTTCCCCCAAAGCAGTGTACTTTCACTTGGGATAACTCTTGTTCCATTGGGGTGGTCCCCTTTGATCATTGAGATTATTGATTGTCAGATTGTTGTTTGGTTGTTGTATTGCGTGATGATTGTTTTGGTGTTGGATTTGGATTTGTGGTGTGGGTGTATTTTGGCAAGGGGAAATAATGACTACTTTGGCATCGACAAGACCATCATTAGTAACATTTGTGTTCCTTTCCCATGTGCAAGGTTTATCATTGTAATTGGAGGGTGGGCGGTTGTTTTGTTGTTCAGGGTATGAAGTTGATCCCACAGGTTGAGTCATAAGGGCTCGTTCGATGCTGGGTGCCTTGGAGATCAACTGATCATATGTGGTGATCACTTGTACCTTGAGATGAAATGACAAGAGGCCTTCAAAATTGTATATAATGGTGCAAACTTGTTGTTCTTCGGGCATGGTCCACTTGCTCCGATTGGCCTTGGATTGCCATCATTGTAGGAATGAAGTGAATGATTCACCCTTACCTTGTTTTAGAGCTGAGAGTTCTTCGAGACTAACATCCATTCCAACGTTGCATGCATAATTATTAATGAATGCGTCTATAATTTCTTGGAATGTTCTGTTGCCTGTTGGTAGATGAGAGAACCATTCCATAGTGTGGCCAACCAAACTCCTAGGAAATAGCCGCATTAGATAAGTATCATCGTATGCGACTTCCATGCAATGAACCTGGAATTCCCTGATGTGATCTTCAGGGTTTCCCATCCCACAATATTTGTCAAACTTGGGGATCTCAAATCCCTTGGGGAATGGTTTCATCACTAGGCTGGGAATGGTTTCATCACTAGGCTCTTGTCAAATGGATAGGGGTACAAGTTGCTTGGTGTTTTTGTTGTTCACCCTGATTGAAGATCAAGGACTTGTTGCAAGAGCAACCTGATTTGTGTCATTACGTCATTTTGTGGATCATGGGGTGGGATGAAGGTGTTTTTAGGGATTTCGATTGTGGGTTGGATGGGTGGATTGTTTTATGTGTTTTTTGATGGTATTTGTATATTTTGTCGAGCTAAGTATGCTTCCACCTGCTATTGTATGAACAATTCTTGTTGTTGTTCTTGTTGTTTTTGTGGTAAGATTGCTTGCTATTGTGCTTGTTGTTGTGCTTTTTGTTGTTCCAACAATGCCTGTTGTTGGGCTGCTTCTTGCTACTCTTGATATTGTTTTATTTCTTGCTGATATGCTTGCAGTTTTGCTACTTGTTTTCATGCAAGAAGTTGTGCTTGTGCTTGTTGTGCTTGATATTGGATGTTTTCTTGAGCTTGAGCTTGTGTTTGCACTACTTGTGCTTGGGCTTGTGCTTGTGCTGCTTGTTGTTGCAATAGAATTTGGGCTTGAATATCCTTTTGTGCTTGTAATGCAACTTGGGCTACTTGAGTAGCTTGTGTAACTTGAGTGGCTTATTGTTGTTGTTGCAATAACACTTGGGCTTGTGCAGCTTGTAATGTAGCTTGGGCTGCTTGGGTTGCTTGCGCAACTTGAGCGGCTTGTTGAGCAGCTAGTTGCACAGCTTTTTGTTTTTGCACTTGTAGGAATCTCGTTTGAAAAGAAGCTTGTTGAGCGGCTTGCAATTCCATGTGGCATTGGCTTGATATGTTGGAAGTTGGTGGTGGTGGGGGTGGTGGTGGATTTGGAATGGTGTTTGTGGTAGTGGTGAGCGGTGATGTCGTGTTGGTAATTTGAGTGGTGGATGGTGTTGTTGATGTGGTTGGTCCTTGAGAGACCATGCTTTGTGATGTTAGGGGGGTGGTTGATGATGTCAAGATTGCTTGTGTAGTTGTCATTTGTTGTTGTCATATCGATGACAAGTTTTGCATGATGTTATGATTGATATTCGAGATGTTGGTTTCATTGATACTTGGTAAAGGGGGAATCCCTAAGCCAAGGAGTGGTGTGGATGATGATGGCAATGGTGGAAGATGTGAAAATGTGAGGGGTGTGAGTTCTTGCGAAAATGTTGTGGTGTCAAAAATGCCCCCAGGTCCGAACATGTCACCTCCCTCTTGTGGATTTATGAGGAGAGAATTTTGAGGTGTTGTGTAGAAGGATGATGATGATGGATCATTAGGAACGTGAGAGGAACATACTTATGTAATGGATTTTTGGGTATCTTTTGTTCCAAGATGGTATTTGCATCCAATTCTTGATTGTTAACAAGGGGGTGTGTTTGAATAGCATTGAGAAATTCATTTCCCTTATTGACATTAGGTTGGGTTGGAGCAAAAGATGTCATGACTTATGGAATGTTTTGGGTGATGCTTTGGGATGGGGGTGTAGATGAGATGGGGATGGTGGATGATATTGGAGGTAAAGATATCTCCACTATAGTACTCGTGTCAAAATCAGAAGGTAATTTGGCCCCTTGTTTTGCTAGTTCAAGCATGTATAGTGAAGGGTTAAGCCTCATCATGATGTTGATGATCTTATGGTTTTCTGGATTTTAGAGCATTTCGGCTATTTCTTCATGTGACATCCCAAAGGTAATATCTTCTCCTTGGTTTTCCTCTTGTGGGTTTTGTGATGATGAGATAGTCAAAGGATTGCTTGATTCAACATGATTCATTTCAACATTTGTTTGGCTTAGGTCACTTGAAGCGGGTGTTTCTTTGTTGGCTTCCATGCTCTTCTTGTATTGAGATCTGGTTTGAACCATAAAAAAAGGATCAATTTTCAAGAATATGGGAGATGAATCTCTTGATTCTTTGGATTGATCTTTACTTTATGCACAAAATAGAGATTTTTAGGATATCTTGAGGATCAAAAGGGTGATATGATGATGCAAGAGATGGATGATGTGGATGTTTTGATCTTTTGATAAATCTCAAGGAGGATGCTAGACTTTTGGGACTTTTGGATATGTTTCAGATTTTGATTTTGATTTTCTTGGATTGACCTTGATTGATTGATTTTTGGTTTGCTTTGATTTTGAACAAATAGATCCTAATATGTTGGATGATTATCTAAGGAATAGATTTTCACAAAGGATGATAATTTGAATGTGTAGCGAGAAGGATGCATCTACCCACACCTATTCAAACAAGATGATAGTTTAACCAAGCATATGAAGAAGGATGCATCTACATATACCTAGCTAGACAAGATGGTTTGATAACTTTGACTAAGCATGTGCAAAAGGATGCATCTACACATACCTAGCCAAAGATGATTTGATAAATATTTCAAGGATTTGATGATTTTTATTTTTTCCAAAAAACCTAGCATGAAGGATGATTTCAAGATTTCTCAAAAGGTGGTGATGAGATGATGTTTGATTTTGATTTTTAAAGGATGGATGAGAAAAGATTTTGATTTCCTTTAATCCTAAGATGAACCTAAAAAATACACTTTTTTTACCTAAAACCTCGGTATTGAAGAACATGCAATGCTTCTATAGACCTTTATAACCAAAAAGTGGTTAAATTTGAGCATATATATCTGGATTTTGAATCAAGGACTTTCATTTTGGGATTTTGACTTCTTGGAAATCATGAGGTTTCAACACATGTGAGAGTTCATTTTGTTTATCTTTTCTTAGTGGATTTATTTTACCACAAACACTTCTTTGATTAGTTTTCCAAACTAGATCTCCAATGTCTTAATTTCTTCAAATCCCACAAAGTATGTTATGTGGAAATTTGATGAATTCAAGGCAAGGGTTAGCTATTTTTTAACCTTAGTAGACAAATTGAGATGTAATCCAAATTTTTAGAAACCTCTAAGGATAGAATCCCAAGGGCAAGCAATAACATATGGATTGGGTCAATTGTATTTGTCTCTTAAAGGGTTTGAAATTTTGATGATGATGTTTAAGTGTTTGTTTCCAAGATGTTTTCAAACAAGAAAAGCATTTTGTAACCAAGGATAAGTAAAACCCTATGGATTTGGAAGACAATATTTGTTGGATTCCCACTTGGACAAGTCCAGCTACGCTTATCTTTAGCAAATGGTTAAATGCTTGACCCCACTGGCTCCCCTCCACGGCTCATTAACGTCAATCGGGGCAGCCAAGCATCAACACCCATGAAACTCCCATGACATGTTTTCCATTTCTACTAAAAGACCGTAAAAGTGAGGGGTGGCTTCAGAATGACCGTTCTTGCACCAACAAATAGATCAAGGAAAACACAGAAATTTTAGCAAAAAGTGACTAAAAATGAAATTTTCCCCTCCTTCTAGCACCAAATGTGTGAACCCCAATCCTAATACCTGCAAAACAATGAGAATAAACACATTAGATTAGAAATTGCAAGCAAGAACAAGGATTCCCCATGAAATCCATTCACAAAGCTTAAATTAGGAAAACAATGAAGAACACAATGAAAACAACAAAATAAAGATTGAATCCTAATTAAGCAAGCAAAATCTTGATCCCATGGGGGAATTGGTGCCAATTTGATGTGAAAATTGGCCCTTTCCCAACTCTTATGATGCAAGATTGATGTGTTTATGATAGTTGATCCACTTTGATGAAGGATGGTGAATGCTCCAAGCTAAAAACCTGCATAACCTAGTTAAGATTCAAGAATGATGGATGGAATTTGATAGATATTTGAGCATGGTAACTTTGCATAGTTTGTGGATGATCAAATGAGGAATGGAGCCTCTTATTTATAGATGAGATTGAAGGATGAAAGTCCAAAATTGAGGAATGTGGGACTAACATTCATCCAATGGAAAGATGCCACTTGTCAACCCATGAGTGGATGGAGGATGTGCAAGTTTTGAGGATTGTGCCAATACATGCTTATTTTTGAATTTGAATTTTGTTGAAATGACTTGCAAGAGGGAAGGGAAAACACATTAAATGTCACTTGGCTCAAGGAAAAGGACATGTAAGATAGAGTAAATGCCTTGTTTGATGTACATGTCAACTTGGATTTTTGAATTCAAACTTGGAGAATATTCCAAAAAGATGCCTTGTTGAGGAAAATAGAGATTTAATAAATCAATTAAATCTATTTTCATGTGCAAGTGGGAAAAGCTAGAGGATGGGACATGATATGATATTAAATTAATCAAAGGTTAATTAATTTAATGAGAGATTAGATGATGTGACAAATTTGACTTAGATTTGTGGATTTATTTAAATCAAATATGAGAAGAATGTGATAAGAGATTAATTAAATAAAGATTTTGATTTATTTAATTAAAATAGATGATGTTAGATTAAATTAAATAAGGTTTTAATTTATTTAATTTAATACATATACTCTAGAGATTTAATCAAATAAAACTAATTATTTAATTAAATAGGGATAATTAGATTAGATTGATTGATTTAATTAGCAAAAGAGAGAGACTTAATTAGATAAAATGATTTATTTAATTAAGGGAAGGAAATTGATGAATTTAATCAAATAAATAAATTTTATTAAATGGTTAGACCAAGGGATAATTCAAGATGAAACGATGTTAGTAGTTAGGATCATATGCACAATGTCAATCGGTACAATTTATGTGTCTACACTATCCAAGGGGGTTTGATCTAAGGGGGTTTGATCAATCCCTCTTTAATTAAAATCATTTAAATGGAACCTTTAAAGTCTTAAATCATTGTATTTTCTAAAAATATGTGATTTCAAGTAAAAATCAAGATGTCCCAAAAAGTGTAACCCATTATTGTGGTAGCACCCTAGTCAAACTAACAGAATGTAGTAACAGAAAAAGTAGCCTTTTTCCCTTACTGGGTCTAATAATTGACATTAATACTAAATTAATGGTGTCTTGGAATAGTGTTGTAATGTGTTTTATACATTCACATCATTTTAGACCCTTTAGTTGGTTACAACATGCTTTAATTAATCCTTTGCAAAGGTTTTGTGAAGTGTTGAAACACACTTCCACACTTTTCTAGGATAATTTATTTACTTAATTAAGCTTAATGGGCCCCTTAATAAAATGTACTTAAATTTTGTACCTTATTTAGGTATTGTAAAGTGTTGTAAGGAACTTTCACATTTATCTAGGGTGGTATTAATTAATTTTGGTTAATTGGAGTTAATTAACCCCTCCAATTTGAATTTAAACCTTAGTTATTACACCTCCCTAAGATCTATCCTAACACCCATAATTCAAATAATATAACATTTAATTGGGAAAAAATTAGGTCCTAGAAAATGGTGCTAGGACGCATTCGCCCTAGGTGGCGAATGCGTCCTCCCTTAATAGGATCCCCTTTCTAAGTTGATCTAAAATGGGTTTTTAATGTGCTTTCCATCCCTCGGGGTTAGGTCCTGGAAAATTGAGTAAGGACCCATTCACCCTAGGTGGCGAATGGGTCCTCCCTTAATGAAGACCCCCTTTCAAAGTTAAATCTGATGGGAATTTAATAAAGTTTTCTTCTAGATCTGGTGTTGACCTTAATTTTTTGAATTTTGGGGTTAATCTCCTAATTTAGTATAAATAAGGGGTTAATTCGCATTGTTTCACCTAGCAATTTTATGAGACATCCTAGCAACTTCAAGAGAGCATTATAGATCATTAAAAGATCATTCATAAGGAATTTCAAGGTAGATTTAAAGAGTCTATTGTGGTAATTCAATACCATATCATCACGACAAGGGTTTGATGCATTCATGCATGTTATTGAGCTAAGATTGTGAGTGTAGCATTGGAGATCTATTGCAAGCATTATTTTACATCATATTTGAGGATCAAGATCTATATTATTCATGACCACTACATGTGCAAGTTTGTAGATTTGTTTCACAAGAAATCATCCAAGGTGATATCAATTGCATTATTTCATGTTTCATTTCCTTTATTTCATCATTTGGTTTAATTACGTACAAGAGGTTTGACTGAGGAAAACCCCCATTCACTATAAAACAAGTTTTTCTTCCCTTGAATGTGTAATTGCATATTTACAGGTTGAAGATCAAGTGGAGCAAGTTTGGAGCAAAATTGTAAAAGTTGTCATCTAAAGTGAAAAAACAAAGAATTGAGGCTACAAAATTATCTATAGACTTCCAAAAGCTGATAACCGAGACTTTGAGAGTGCAAACATTAAGGAAAAAATCCCTAGTCTTAGTTTCAAAAACCCTAACAGGGACCCATTCACCACTGAAGGCAAATGAGTCCTTTGTATCTTACAAACAAGTTTTTGACAAGGTACACAACTTTTTATTCTCTAAAATCTTCCCTCACAGATGCTATAGTAGTTAGGCATCATTTTTTATTGTTATTTGAGCATTTAGGCCCTCATATTGCATAAATTATAGTGATTTAGTGTGAAAATTTCCTAGTGGTCCATTATCTTGTTGATTCATGTTGGTGGACCCTCTTTTTCATCAAATCACATAATAATATGATTTAATGAATGCTTGTGGATCTGATTACTATTTTTGGGTTTTGAAGGTTTAATTTATTACAACTGATTGACCCCCCCTCTCAGTTGTCTTTTTAATTTCAACCTAATCTAGTGACAACCAATATGTTATCATTCGGTATAATTTCTCTTGCATTGGATTCATAGTGGTTAATACATGCTCCAAGACTAAATTTGTACATTACATTGCTATAAGAAAGACTGTAGATTACAATAACCCACTTTTAATTAAACATTGGGTAATTGATCTCGTTGATCTTCATTTCTGAACATCTCCTAGAATTCATTCAATTTTATGTGCCCTAATTTAGTATCCCCAATTTCTAAAAAATTTACTGGATAGATAGACAAATGTTCATAGCCTAAATACTTAAACCTCATGGTGTATATAATTTGAGTGAATGCCAATAAAATTCATGTTTGGGAATTATTTTATTAACTTATGTGTGTTGCTTAAATGGTACTCAATTCCAAATTTTGTAAGAATTCCCCTCAAATTTCCTTTTTATAGACTAGGCCAAGAAGAAAATTGCCATACCTCTATGTTAAACCTGATTTTACAAGGACCACCACTCAAAAATCCTTTTGTAATTCTGCTCTTCCATCTCCAAAAAAATCCATCTCCGAGTGCTTGATAAATTGAGCTCTTTTAGCAATATAATTTCTATAGAAAGGTGCTTTCAATTAATGTATGAGATTGGTAGGTAAACATTAATGTCAGTCTTCAAAATTAGCATGTGTGAGATTTTCTATCTTGTATTTAGGTTTGACACTTTTTGAAATTTTAAACATGAATGAAAACAAGAGCTTTTTGGGAGAATTAATTAGTTTCGAAAAACCTCTCGGTGTTCAAAAAAGGTTTCAAAACATTTACTTTTAAATTCGAAGGTCTTTGTTAAAACATCCTTTGAAGAATGCAACCTTTATAATATAAATCCTTTTACCATAGTCAGGGTTTTGACAACCTCATCGAGACTTGACGAAGGTTTCAAAACCTATGTTAAGTTTCAAAATGATTTTTTAAATCATCAAATTTTTAAAGAATTTTGAATTCCATATTTAAAGTTGAAATTTTACTTTCTAAAAGTATGAAGGGGTGCTAGCAAGGAGTCCACTTTTTGGCCAAAAAGTGGAAGTGTTTTCCCTGATTTTAAGAATTTGACACATTTGACCTTAAAATTTGAAGCACTTAGAGATGGAATCTTCAAAAAAGTCACTAATCATAAAATGTAGTACTCATAGTCTAGTTTCTAAATATGTAATTTATTTCAATACCTAGATGGTACAAATTGAGTTTCAATAGGCATTTCTAAAAACCACTATTTAAAAGTAACTTCTTTTTACCATACCGTGCACATGTACGTCATCCATATTTTGACATAAAATTATTGTAATTTTCTAAATACTTTTGGTAAGAGATTTGTGACTCACTAAAGCACGTTTTCAATATTTTTTTGTAATTTTTTTATTGAATATTTTTTTTGTTAAATTTTTATTAGCCATATTTGTCATTTTGAAAAATCATAATCTATGTCACGCATAAGATGACCTAAACTTATCATTTTATTTTTTTTAATTGAAAAGAATTGTCTAAAGTACATTCTCGTGCAATCCATTCGTGAAAATTTTATGTTGATAAAAAGTTACTAAAATAGTAAAAAACCCTGATATTTAAAGTTTATGTACCAGTTTCATCAGAAATTAATTAAAAAATAGAAAAAATAATCCAATTGTAAAAAAAATCACATATTTGGAATAAATGTGTTGTCTCATCTATAATGGGTTTTAATTTCGTCGAAAGATTCTACAAAAAAAGTCATCAGCCATATGTCCAAACTCAATATTTTTCTCTGACATTGTTAGGACCTTCAACTTGTAGGTCAAACCAAGTTGAAGGCCTAGGTTTGGATTCCCAAGGCTTTTCCCAAACCAAAATACAAGCCAAAATCTTGACCACAAAGCAAATCCAATTTCATTTTTTTAGAAATGGGATCTTGTTTTGTAAATTAGGATCTCATTTCTTAATATTAAATGCGGCGACCATTGACATGGAAATGAGATTCTGCTTTATAAACGAGATCTCATTCCATTGTCAACGGTACCTACATTTAATATTGGGGAACAAGATCCTGTTTGTTTTTAACTATTTTTTAAAATTTATTGGCAAAGTTTACTGTGAAGTCTGCAACTTCACATTTATGGCTGATTGCAACATATTGGGCTAATTTTCATCAACTTTTGTCTTTATAGGTGGTGAACTTGCATTTTAGATTGATTTTTTAAAAGGAGGAATCATGTAAACCATTTTTTAAGTGGAATTGTGTTAGTTTTGTACTCGTTTGGAGGAACAAAAGGTCTCAACTTGCAATATGGATTGAAGTTTTGAAAGGAGGCATGAAGAAAACAGTTTGTTAAGTGGAATTGTGCTAGTTTTCTACTTGTTTTGAGGAACAAAAGAGGAAGAATTTTTTCCTTATAGGTCTTCAACTTCCGAATTTTTTGAAGAATTTCACTATTGACATTCATTTGTGCTTGAGAATTTTACAATCATGGGTTCACAAGCTCATAATAAAAGGAAAGATAGGAAGACATTGACTCCTTAAGAAATTGAAGCAAAGGGAGAGAAGGAGAAACAAATACAAAGAGAAAGAGAAAGAAGAATGAAAATTAATTCAATGAATGATGGTGGAGCATCCAATTCCACAACTATTGAAGATGAAAATATTAAGGAGACCATAGTTGTAGACGAAGCTAATTTTCAAGAAGTCAATTTGAAAAAGAATATGATTATACAAGCAAGTCCTACTATGTCTTTAAATCACTCTTTCAATGCTATGGAGAATGTTTCAATATGCATAAATCTAGATACGTCTTCAAATCCACATGTTAGTGAAATGGTAAATTCATATATACAAGTTTTACAAGATGTTGGACTTAACGATATTGACATTGATAATATTTGGAGAGATGAAACTTTTATAGAATTTGTTGAAAATGAAAAAGAAAAATCTTTTGTTGAAAATGAAAATGAGAATGAAAAATATTTTATTGAAAATGAAAATGAGAATGATCATTTTTTTGAAAATGAAAATGAAAACCGTTTTGTTGATGAAAATGAAAATGAAAATGAAAATCGTTTTGTTGATGAAAATGAAGATGAAAATGTAAATCATTTTGAAGTTGAAAATGAAAATGAAAATCTAGAATGTGATGTTGAATTTAATGAAAATGCTTTTTTAAAAATTGAAAGTGATGTTTTCGATAATCTTCCTGGTCAAATTTCTTGGAGGAAATAAGAAAACATGCGAATAGAATATACAAAAATTATTTTATCGTAATTTTTTTTATTTCAATGTTAACTAATGATGCAATTGATGAGAATTCAAAAAATAAGGAAAATAATCAAAAGGTTAGGATTTTTTGTTAAACCAAAAAGAAAAGATCAATCATTAAAACATGTTATTTCTATTGATGCTAGTGAAATTCACTCTATTGGGAAAAATAGTCGATCTAAAGATAAAAATGCAACAAGAAGAGCTATAACAACTGCTATAGTTAATAAATCAACTTAGAATAAAAGAATGGTAAGCAATATCAGTGAAGTTTTAAAAATACATCCTAAAACATTGCTAAGAGCGACAAAAAGAAGATAAAGTATAGAAAATGATCCTATCAACCAATGTTGGAGTTTTGGTGGTTGACTCCCGAGGTTTGATATGAAATTGAATGTTGAAATTAAATCTTTGATTGAAAAATATTGGCATGATAATACTAGGGTTTCATCTAACTCTAGAGATGTTTTAAAATTAAGGGTGGGGTCCAAAGTTTGCGATCCTCACCCAAAACACCTATTAGATACAAAACAAACTGAATTTTATATAAAATTTTGTGGTGATTTAGTGTTACCTGGTAATATTAAAATAAGTCAAAGGTCTTTTGAAAAATGTAAACCCTGGTATGTAAAAATTAATAAGCAATGAATATCTTGTTGTTGTAAAATGCATGTTCAATTTCATTATTTCTATGATGTTTTTTGATATATACATTGTACCTTGCATATTAACATGATTATATAGGAATGTTGTATTAATATGCCACTTGAAGCAATAAGAGATTTCATTTTAGGTTTGTTTTGTGAAGGATCTAATGGTAAATTGTTTTATTTAAGTTCTTGTATTTCTGGACAATACATTAACTGTGGAAATATTTCATTCTTAAGAATTTGTATGCATGAAAGTGTTGATAATGATTTTGGACAATAATTAGTAGATGTTAAAATATTTAAGAATGTTCACTATTCTTTAAAAGATGGAAAAATAGGAAAGTGTTGTGATTTAGTTACAAAAGAAGTTAGTGTGCATGAATTCATGAGTGAATTCAAGAATAAGATTGTACAAAAATATGTCATGCACTCTCAACACGCTTGATGGCTTGATAGCCAATTTCACACATGCTGAAACACATTTCCAATTGGTACTATACTTTGAGTGGTTGATTTTGCGAAAAATTATACTCTAGCTCCGCAAGAGGAAATTCAATTGCAGTATTATCGTTCAGTGCAAGTAGCTATGTTTGTCCATATTGTTTATAGACATGTAGATGATAGCATTGAGTATGATAGAAAAGTTTTGAGGGAGTATCATTTTTATTTGAGTGACAACTAGTTACAATCATTGGAGGTTTTTCAATACTATTTCAATATATTTTATAGAAACTTAAGAGAAAGAGGAATCCAGATAATAGGACACCTCATATGGTCAGATAATTGAATGGGGTAGTTCAAGAATGCTTGAATGTTCTATTGGTTAAGTAGGGTTCACAAAGAACTTAATGTCCAACATATATGGAGTTTTTTTAAGCTAGGCATGGTAAAGGAGAACATGATGGAGCTGGTGCATGTGTCAAAAGAATTCTTGCTAGAGAACAATTAAAATTAGAGGATGCAATAAAATTTAAAGATGCATGTGGGATTGTGGATTCATGTAATACAAGATTATCTACTCCTAGTTCAAGTGAGTACTCTACAGTTCATCAATTCTTTTGGTTGGTTGAAGAAGAGAACATTGTGCCTAGAGTTGACTATGAGACAATCAGTGGATCTACTAAATGGCATTCATTTAGGAGTTCAAAAAAAATCACATGGATTATTTGGACAAGGGAGGTTGCATGTTTTTTTCAGTTTTGTATCTCAGGAGATTGGGAAGCATGTGAAAATACATAATGGGTTGAAAAGTGGGAGCAAAGATCGTTGACACATGTACAAGCACATGATCAATATGAAAGAGCTATTGAAGACTATGACCATGTTACAGACCTTGTACAAGAAGGTAATTTAATTCAATTTATTTAATTTAATTTTACTTTATTAAGTTATTTTGTAATACTAAATTATTTATATGGATATGCACAAGTTATTAAAATTTTGTTTGTAGGACATGTGTATGTTGTTTTCGCACTAGAGGGGATGAAGAGGAAATGGAATATTGGTTGGCTCATTGTGTGGAGACTAAACATAAGTTAATAGCACCTCAAGAAGATGATGATGGCTATCATTATCCAATAGGTACAGTGATCCCCTTAAGCCATCTCCTTAAGAAAATTTTGATAACAAGTTTTTAATCCCCTTAAGTAAATTTTTAGAACAAGTTTTTGATCCCCTTAAGAAAAATTTGAGAACTTATTTGATGATGTTTTTCATATTTTCCAATAGGATCGGTGGTGGTTGTTGGCACTTGGATGCAAAAATACCTAAAAAGGAAGAATGGTCTACCTGCATTTGAAGATTATGAAACACATAAAAGATTATACATTATTCACATTTGGTGGTGGCAACAAGTATAAAACTAGATCGGTATCGTAGAATACCTACAAATAAAGTGTTATGGAAAATTTCTATGGAAGAGCATGACAATCATAGATTCATTGCAAAAAAGAGAGGATGCAGATGGTACAATGGAATAAGTAAATACAGGTAAATATAGTTTTATTTTTATATTGTCCTTTTAAATAGATTAAATACATATTTTGACATTGTTCAAGTGTGTTATTATTAAAATTGATTAAAATTGTCCTTTTATAGATCCTTAAGCCATAATCACAAAAAGGATCTAGTCCATGTAGATTCAACCTAGACAACATGGAATACATGGTAAAAATAGGTAATTATTAGTTCGATTATATTTAAATACATGTTTTGATTACATATTGATATTGCTTGTACATTAATAGTTAAAATTGATTTATTATCCTTTTTTGTATCCTTAAGCCATCATTGCATTGATCTTATTCTTTGAAACAAAAAGGAGAGGATGCCTAGATTCAACCTACACACATGTGGAATACTTTTAAATGTAGGTAATTAAATTGTGTACATATAGATAGTTTTATATAAATTAAAATATGTATATTTTGATGATTTCATTGATATTGTTTGTACCTTTTTGATATCAAGTGGTGTGAAGACCTACTACATTCTGGGCACGAGTTTGAGATGCTCTTGAGATGGCATATCCAAATTTTATAAATATTGTTTTGAGATGACATATATGTACATACATACTTACAAAATTAAACATTTTGTACAAATTACAAATACATGTACATACACAATTATGTACTCTATGTACTTCTATGTACCAAAATCAATATTCTATATATTTTGTTTGTTAAATATGCATATTTTCCTACTTTGAAACTTTATATTTGATTGTATAATCACTATATATCATGCATAAATTATTGTTAAATCAATTATATCCTTCAGACATTGTATTATGACCCCTTAAGGCATCCCCTTCAAATGTGGAGGTGGATTCACATATCCCAAATATTATACTTAATTATATCATTTATTATGATGACAACCTAAAAATTATAATAATTTTTTGTATCACTTAATATTTATACTCAATTGGGTATGTACAGGATCATCATGGAAAAGATAGGCCCTTAAGTGGCAAAAAATTTAGAAAAAATAGAGTTAGGCAACTTGACGTAAAAATTTGAATAAGTTATCTATATTATTTCAAAAAAATGAAATAATAGAATCTATAGAAAATTGAATGTAGTTTATGAACTACTAGGTTTTTTTTTATAAAAAATATATCTATTTGGTGAAAATTTGAAATTTCAATGCAGTAGTACTTAAATTTCAGAGAAAAAATAAAAAGTAGGTGTCTGTTTGACCACCCTAACCACAATAAATTGATAATATTTTTTTATAAGATTTTTGATATAAGTAGAGGACTCATGTCCGAATGTGATGCATATTTTTTTGTAATTTTTTCCAAGTAAATAATTAATTATGAAATTTTTATTACAAATTTTAGAAAACATAAAAGAACTCATATGTCTGACCACCTTAACTTGGTCAAAACTTCATGAAATTCAATTTTTTTTTTTTAATCCTATAGTATGCAAAGCATAGAATGTGACGCATGTTTTGGATTCAAAAAATGTGACACCGTTTGAAAGCTATATATGTTTTTCAATCAACCTATCAATCAAGACTTTAGTCATAATTTGAATAGAAAATGAATCATAATTACTTATTAAATTCAAAGTAAAGCATAGTTTATATTGGTGTAAAGCTGAGAATCTCCTTTAAAAACATTTTTTCGTTTCATCAATTTTGGGTAAAAAAAGTCGTTAGCCACATACCCATCATATTGCCACTTTTTGGCCCATCATGATCATGCACATACCCAATTATACTCTTCTTTGATCCCCTTAAGATGACGTATTAGGACCCATTAAGACATCCCTTTAAGACGTGTCATATTAGCACATATCCTAAATATTATATTTAATTATATCATTTGTTATGATGACTCGCCCTAAAACTTATAATACTTGTTTATATCACTTAATCTTTATACTCAATTATACTCTTCTTTGATCCCCTTAAGATGTCGTATTAGGACCCCTTAAGAAATCCCTTTAAGACGTGTCGTATTAGCACATATCCTAAGTATTATATTTAATTATATGATTTGTTATGATGACTCGCCCTAAAACTTATAATGCTTGTTTATATCACTTAGTATTTATACTCAATTATACTCTTCTTTGATCCCCTTAAGACGTCATATTAGGACCCCTTAAGACATCCCCTTAAAATGTGTCGTATTAGCACATATCCTAAATATTATATTTAATTAAAATCATTTGTTATGATGACTCACCCTAAAACTTATAATACTTGTTTATATCACTTAGTATTTATACTCAATTATACTCCTCCTTGATCCCATTAAGACGTCATATTAGGACCCCTTAAGACATGTCGTATTAGCACATATCCTATATATTATATTTAATTATATCATTTGTTATGATGACTCACCCTAAAACTTATAATACTAGTTTGTCACTTAATATTTATACTCAATTATACTCTTCTTTGATCCCATTAAGACATCGTATTAGGACCCCTTAAGACATCCCCTTAAGACATGTCGTATTAGCACATATCCTAAATATTATATTTAATTATATAATTTGTTATGATGATTCACCCTAAAACATATAATACTTGTTTATATCACTTAATATTTATACTCAATTATACTCTTCTTTGATCCCCTTAGGACGTCGTATTAGGACACCTTAAGACATGTCATATTAGCACATATCCTAAATATTATATTTAATTATATCATTTGTTATGATGACTCACCCTCAAGTATAATACTTGTTTATATCAGTTAATATTTATACTTAATTATAGTCTCCTTTGATCCCTTAAGACTTTGTATTAGGACCCCTTAAGACAACCTATAAATTAGTGTTGGATGCTATTATTTGTTTTGATAGCTTATAAATTAGTATTGGATGCCATTATTTGTTTTGACAACTTATAAATTAGTATTGGATGCCACTATTTATTTTGACATAAATTAGTATTGGATGCTATTATTTATTTTTTCAACTTATAAATTAGTGTTGGATGCTATTATTTATAGAATTTATTAATGCTTTTGTTCTCTAATCTTGTATGGTATTGTTTATTTCTTAAAATTTTATCCTTTGTGGTATATAAACAGATTGCTTTTGTTTGTAAATTATGATTTATTGACTAATTATTGATTGACGTGAATTGAATAAGTTGATTGACTAATTATCGCTAATTATTGAATGTACATATCATGTATATCATGTATGAGATAACTAAATTTGTAAAGTACAAATATTAAAATGTCCTATTAATTTCAATTTTAATTTCACATTAATGTCTTGTATTAATGTCTTGACTATGAACATAAAATTCATAAATGTACATGTGTAAATTAAAATTTCAAACAATAATAAAGTCCATAGTTTACAACATATAAATGCATGAAACCAATATATTAAGCGCATGAAATAAATTCCATTAGAGTACAACCCATGAACTAGAGTCCAAATAAATACTTGAGCCATGAAATATAAAGTCCAAAAGAGTACATGAGAAACCAAAAATGTAGTCCATGAAATAAAGAAACATAACCCATAAAATCATGTTTCTAGGTCATGTATTGTCTCTATAATCAAGAGACCTCTTCACACCATGCAGACTATGTGGATGACCTGAAACACTCTATACAAGAGAAAGATGAAATTAGGTGTAAGACAATGAAAAATGATTTAATGAAAATTTAATTTATAATTCATCATAAAATTAAATTACCATCATATCTGGGTTTGGATGCTCTAGTGCATCTGAACCAACCTCTAAATTCTTTGAAGCAATCTACATAAACAAGACAAAGAAAGTTGAAATTAGATGTAAGTCTATAATTAAAAATGATTTAATTCAATTTATTTTATAATTTATCATATTTTAATTGTACCGTATTCTTAGGTTGTGCACCCTCTTCTCCAGGACCTGTTTGTACATGCTCAACTACAAGATGTGTCTCATGCTATAAAAGAAAAAGAATTTAAAACATGTATTAGCTCATATTATATATATATATATATATATTCAATTTGAAATTTAAAATTAAAGTTATATTCAAAATATATAATTTTTAATTAACTTTAAATATAAAAAAAAAATTAAATTACCATGATATCTGGAGCCTGCTCTGTATGTCCTCCTAGAGGTGTAACTATGTCTGGGTCATGGCAAAAAGTCGCACTAACAACTTCCTACAAGATCAAATTTAAAGCATGTATACTTGAATTAGGTTAAAATATATATATTCAAGTTTGCATATTTTGTGTATAAATTTTATTAAACAACCTAAAAAACAAAGGCCTCACGAGTAGCCGCAAAATCTAATGTTTTCCCGATGCCCATTCTCATTATGGTATCAACCTAGGAATACATGTAGACATTTAACGCTTATAATATTTATAGGTGTACATGCACATTTCATATATAGTGAATTCAAAATTCATAATTGTAACTATACTAATGTAAGTTAATCAATTTACAATATAAATGTACCTACCCTTGATCTATGATGCTTGATAGTGGAGGAGTGCTCGAAAACCCCTCAGGTGGAATCGACATGGAAGCCAATTGACTACCCTAAACCAACATAAATATTTTAAACATATGTTCATGATTCAATTATAAATTTAAAACTCAAGTTAAAAATTATTTCATATATAGTTTAAAAATTTGAAATCAAAATACCCCATAACGGTTGCCAACTAGGACTGGTGTTGATGAATGTACTCACGGAGCAGATGATTGCCCCATCGTTAGTGTCATCTGTACACCAAACAATTTGATTGCTAAAATGTATTGCAAAATTTTCTTTGATAT
Organism: Sequoia sempervirens; assembly: GCA_007258455.2. Classification (NCBI taxonomy): domain Eukaryota; kingdom Viridiplantae; phylum Streptophyta; class Pinopsida; order Cupressales; family Cupressaceae; genus Sequoia; species Sequoia sempervirens. The sequence goes on from VDFB02047230.1 coordinate 603,191,853, forward strand.
ATACATTCATCAAAATTCTTATAAAATAAACATGTGGATGCATATTTATACCTATGTTGCAGTGTCCTCAAGGTGATGGTATGCTATAAGAAATTCGACAAATGAACTGATGCGACCAGATGAACCACCAGAATCTCCACGTCCACCTAAACTAGGTGTGGCCTGATCAGCTCCATAGCATAATTTATGGCAACTAGTACATACATGTGGGACCCTTGACACTCTTAGAATGGTACTCAGACCAACTCTATAAAACACTCCTCCATCATCGTCGTCTCTATGCTCCCTCCTCGCTATTGTAGAAGCATGTTGATCAAGGTATCCTATGAGTGTACTAAGGGATCCTAATGTTGAGACCATCGCTCGATGATGCATATGTGTGGGAATGGGAGGACCAAGAGCAACAAGGGGTTGTGCATGCATGGGGCATTGGGATCAAACCTTGCCCCTAACCTCTATTATGGAATGTTGCCACCAACACCTTCAAATGATTTAAAATAAGAATAATTGGGCTTTTGTCCCATAACAAACTCTACATACAGTTTCCTCAAAAAATACAATGGGCACTCCCAATTCATGTGTGGTGGACTGTCAAAAACCATATACCATCAATCCCAAAAAATTTCACTCATCTATGGATGTATACACCACCACATGGATATTCTAGATTTATTGGTAGGAATGGGCTATCGAGTAACAATGTTGAGAAAGTAAGGGGCTAGGTGGGCTTTTGTTATTTTAAGGTCTAAATTTTTTTTATAGGAGAGATGGTCTGCATAAAATTGTCTCATTTGTCCTCTCTCTCTCATCGATGCCTATCTAGATCAAAATCAATAGTCCTGATGACATCCACAACGTTTTGCATTGCAGATGCAAAATGTCTCATGTGTTGTGGAATCAATTCTTGATTTTGCATAGCATTGATTTGATTTTGAATGGATGCAACTTGATCATTTATGCATGCCCACAAGCAAGCCTCGTCAAATGCAACGGGTGTTGGAGGTGGAATATTAGGTTGAGGGGGTGGAGGGGAAGGTGGAGGGGGAGGTGGAGGTGTATGGGGACGGTAAATGAACATGCATTAAATTATACAAAATTACCAAATTACAAGAGGTATGTACAGGATCATCATGGAAAAAACAGGCGCTTAAGTGCCGAAATATTTAGAAAAATTAGAGTTAAGCAACTTGATGTGAAAATTTGAATAAGTTATCTATATTATTTCAAAAATATGTAAGAATAGAATTTATAGCAAATTTAATGTCGTTTCTAAACTACTAGGTTTATTTTTAAAAGAAAAATCTATTTGGTGAAAATTTGAAATTTCAATGCGAGTACTTAAATTTAAGGAAAAAATAAGTAGGTGTCTGGATCACCCTAACCACAATAAAATGATAATATTTTTTATAATATTTTACATATAAGTAGAGGACTCATGTCCCCGATGTGATGCACATTTTTTGTATTTTTTTCCAAGTAAATAATTAATTATGAATTTTTTATTAAAAATTTTAAAAAAAAAAAAAATTTGTATGTCTGACCACCTTAACTTGGTCAAAACTTCATGAAATTCTTTTTTTTTTTAATCCTATAGTATGTGAAACATGGAATGTGACACATGTTTTGGATTCCAAAAATGTGATACTGTTTGAAAGCTATAGATGTTTTTCAATCAACCTATCAATCAAGACTTTAGTCATAATTCAAATAGAAAATGAATAATAATTATTTATTAAATTCAAAGTAAAACATAATTTATATTGGTGGAAATTTGAGAATCTCCTTTAAAAACCCTCTTCATTTCATCTATTTTGGGTAAAAAAAAGGTCATCAGACACTTACCCTACACATACCCATCATATCGCCACTTTTTGGCCCATCACAATCCTGCACATACCCAATAAATAGCTAAATTTGAAACACACATACAAATTTGTTTAAATAGGATGTGCATACATATACTTACACATACATATACATTGATTGAAGTTGAGCATGTGCATACAAAATTCAAAATTTAACATGTACATACATACAAATTTCAAAATTTAAGATTTAGAACTATGCAATTTTAATACATGTACATACTAAAAAATAATCTTGAAACATTCACAAAAAGCTCACTTTACGTCTAACACATATATATGTATATATATATTACATTTTTCCAACAGGAGAAATCATGATCTAGTAGATAGTCATAAAATATATACTAGATTATAAATTCATCATTATAAGTTCATAAATTCTACCAAATTCAGAAATTCATGTCACTAAAAATATCCATTTGGAACCAAAATCGTAAATTCATGTCACTAAAAATATTCATCCAACCAAATTTATAAATTCATCACACAAAATATACATCGAACCAAATTCATAAATTCATAACTATAAGATCATTGTCTTAATTTAGAAGTTGTTGTGGATCTCTATTGCATCTCTCTTCATTTCTTTGTGTTTTCCTTTTCAGAATCAGAAGTTCTCCTCTCCTCTAGCCATTGTCGATGCTCATCTAAGATCCCATCCATAGCCCTAACAACATCAACAATGGTTTTCATCCTAGATGCAAACATCCTCATAGGTGGTGTGACACATTCTTCATTTTGAATAATGTTGATTTTGTCTTGCATGGTTCTAACATTGGCATTGATTTGTGCTTGAAAATGAGCACCATCGATTTCAGGTAGTGGAGGTGGGGGGTTATGAGGTGGAGTGGGTGAAGGTGGAGGTGGTGGTGGTGGAGATGGATGGCATGGAGGTGGATTATGAATATTATTGAATCGATCCATGTGATCTCTAAGATATAAGTGAACTTGCATTAGATTTGTAATTTCAAAATTTACTTGATACATGTTTATGAAATACCCTTAAACCATTCAATATAAATGGCCTAATTGAATACAAATGATAAAATATGTAAGCCTCATTTATGTCTAAGGAAAGTTACTTGAATGAAAAAATAATTAACTATTATAATAGGACAATTTATGAATGTTATAGGGTTTACGGTTTAGAGTTTAGGATTTAGGTGTTAGGGTAATAGGATGGATTAAGGGGATCTATGTAGTAAGGTCATAGTACAAAATGATATTGCTTTTAAGTGAATAAAATTTGTTGAAGATTCCCAGGGAAACAAAATTTCATTAAGGTTCGAGGCAACTTCACCAAATTTTATTCACTTGAGCCATGTCATTTTTTCCTAGGAACTTACTAGACATAGATCTTGTTAAGCCATCCTATCACCCTAAACCATAAATTGATCAACCTAGATCATGAAATCTCATTCATATTATAATCTTGCATGATCTTATTATTGTTAAATTTGGTTTCCTTTGGCAACTTCACCAAATTTTGAAAACTTATTTGATCCCCTTAAGAAATGTCATATTAGGACACCTTAAGACATCCTAAATTATGGCTTAGGGAGATATATGTAGTAAGGTCCTAGTACAAAATGGCATGGCTTAAGTGAATAACATTTGGTGAAGATGCCTAAGGCAACCAAATTTCATTAAGGTCCTAGGAAACTTAATCAAATTTTATTCACTTGAGCCATGTCAATTTTTCCTAGGACCTTACTAGACATATATCCCCTTAAGCCATCCTATCACTCTAAAGCATAAACCAATCAACCTAGATTATTATTTATCTCATTCATATTATAATCTTGCATGATCTTATTATTGTTAAATTTGGTTCCCTTGGGAAACTTCACCAAATTTTGAGAACTTATTTGATCCCCTTAAGAAATGTCATATTAGGACCCCTTAAGACATCAATTTATGGTTGAGGGTGATAAGATGGCTTAAGGGGATCTATGTCTAGTGAGGTCCTAGGACAAAATGACATGGCTCAAGTGAATAAAATTTGGTGAAGTTTCCTAAGGCAACCAAATTTCATTAAGGGCCTAAGAAAAAATGATGGCTTTAGGGTTTAGGGTAATAGGATAGCTTAAGGGGATCTATGTAGTAAGGTTCTATGAAAAAATTACATGGCTTAAGGGAATAAAATTTGGTGGAGTTTCCTAAGGCAACCAAATTTCATTTTAAGGTCCTAGGACAAAATGAATGCTTTAGTGTTTAGGGTTTATATTTTAAAGTTCAGGGTTTAGGGTTTAGGGAACTTAGGGTGAAGTTTTGGTGTCCTTTGAAATAATGTACTTGCAATTTAGTGAACAACATTTTCTTGTGGAACCGTTAATTGAGATAGCTCTTGTTTCAACTGACCAACCTAGATCATGAAATCTCATTCATATTATAATCTTGCACGATCTTATTATTGTTAAATTTGGTTGCCTTGGGCAACTTCACCAAATTTTAAGAACTTCTTTGATCCCCTTAAGAAATGTCATATTAGGACCCCTTAAGAGATCGATTTATGATTTAGGGTGATAGGATGGCTTAAGGGGATCTATGTCTAGTTAGGTCCTAAGACAAAATGATATGGATCAGGTGAATAAAATTTGGTGAAGTTGCCCAAGGCAACCAAATTTCATTAAGGGCCTAGGAAAAAATGATGGCTTTAGGGTTTAGGGTTTAGAGTTTATATTTTAGGGTTTAGGGTAATAAGATGGCTTAAGGGGATCTATGTAGTAAGGTCCTATGACAAAATTACATGGCTTAAGGGAATAAAGTTTGGTGGAGTTTCCTAAGGCAACCAAATTTCATTTTAAGGTCCTAGGAAAAAATGAATTCTTTAGTGTTGAGGGTTTATATTTTAGAGTTCAGGATTTAGGGTTTAGGGAACTTACCTAGGTGAAGTTTGGGTGGCCCTTGGAAGAATGGACTTGCAAGTTAGTGACTAGTTTATGAATTATTTTTATTTTATGAATAGATTGACTATTTTCGTAATAGAAACACATAATTATGTATTATTAAGATTGATTTTGATGTATATTTTAACTAGATATATTTTTAGTTGAATATAAGATTATTTTATTTAACATTTTTTTCATCAATATTTCCCACTTAAATGAATTTTATGATATAAAGTGTATAATTTATAAAATTAGTTAATGCTGAATCGAGTATTTTATTTTGGATTGTTTGGAATTGAAAGAACCTATTTAAAGAAAGAACAGAAAAATGTTTAGATTCTTTTAGTGTCTAGGTAACTAGTGAAAATTGAGATTTTAGACTAAACTAGAAGCCTAATTAACAAGTAGTTGACTATAATGAGGGTTAAGATTGTCAAAAGACAAGAGACAACACATGCAAACAAGAAACATAAAAAAGGTATGACTAAGAGAGATCAAAACATAAAATAGAAAAGAATGTTGAATATTATCTAATAAAGTGACAATTGAAAATGGATTGTACACTTGGATTTAGGAATTTGATAACTAAATTTGCAAACAAACATTGATAAAATTTATGAATTTTAACTATTCTTTAACATATTGTTTTCTAATATAATTATAATTTAACATTGAAAGTAAAGTTTAAAATATTATTTTCTCCATACAATAAAAATGAAATTTAAAACATTTAAGCAATGCAAATGAATTTTCTTTAGCTTGAAATTAGGGTTTTCAAATGCAAAATGATTTGTTCAATTTCAATTTAAGGTTTTAGCAATTTTTTTTGTTTCAATTCAATTTAGGGTTTTGATCTAAGCAATCAAGGTTTTTAATGCATTTTTTTGTTTCATTTCAAACTAGGGTTTTCAAATCCATTTTTTTTGTTTGATTTTAATTCAAGGTTTCAAAAAGCTTCATTAGGGTTTCCAAATGCATTTTTTTTATTTCATTTCAATTTAGGGTTTTAAAATGCAAACTTTTTTGTTTCCTTTCGATTAGGGTTTTCAAATGCAATTTGTTTGGTTTGATTGAACAATTTAGGTTTCAAAAGCTAAATTTTGTGTCTAAAATACAATTCAAGGTTCATTTTTTCCTTTCTATTCAATATCTTTAGGTTTCATTACATTTTTTCATCTATTTCTACAATTCATAATTTCTACTATTACGGGAAAGAAAATGCTTAAAACGCCAAATAAATTAGGAGAAAACATGGTAAAATCTATTCTTCTATTAAAAATTTCAATAAAAAATGAAGAAAAAGCTAAAAAGTGGGGGTGGAGATGTACTTGGAGGTTTTTTTTAACAATCGTTGTCGCCCACCAAATCACGATCCCATGCACAGAGCAGAATGATTTTTTGTTTGTTTTTAAAAAAATAAATACCATCTCAAAATGGGATCCCGATTATCACAAAACAGGATCCCAATTTTTACAAATTGGGATCTTGTTTCATACTAATCAAGATCCCATTTTGCGTTCGTCATTCAGGACCCTTTAACAAACAAGATCCCGATTTTTAAAAAGCGGGATCCCACTTGGAATTTAGGCTCAAGATCCCATTTTTGCAATGCCAATGTCAGTTTTTTGGCTAAGGTAAAAACTTCCACGTTTCATGGACTCAACTTTGTGCACTTACTTGAAGATTGGAAGAAAGTGTGTAATTGGACATAAATGAGGTTTTTAAAACCTTGTCGGAGCTTGACAAAGGTTTTGCAATCTATGAAAATTTTAAAAACTCTAACAATTTGACCAAGTCGCTTAAGTACTCAACTCTTTTTATTTGGTGTCAGCTTTTGGCTAGGTTGTGAAAACCATTTCAGACACCGATATAGTTTCAAAAACCTTTTGAGAAAGTTGATTAAAAGGCACTACTAGGCTTTAACATGAAGGCATTGGGATAAAGCAAGGTTGTGACAACCAAGTTAGAACCCAATAGGTTTTGGAAATCAAGGTAAAAGGAAAAAAAGTATTACAAGGCTCATTTGTAAAAAAATATATTTTTTTCAGAAGGACATTGAAAACTATGATAACAAATTTAAAACTCACTTTAAGATATACTAAAAATTCACTAACATCACGTTAAATGATGATGATTTTCAAATTGGATATAAAAAAATTAATGACTTTAGTTTTTACATAAATCAAAAAAATCTACTATTAATTATCTTCTACATGTAGTTAAATATTAATCATTGATCTCTTCTCTTAATCTTGACCTTCCATTTCTCTCTTGAGAAATCTACTTAATTGACACTTAACACCTTCATACCACCATCCATTTTATGCTATCTATATGCTACTAATTTCATAATAAATTCATTCATTTGCACTCTAATGTTGCTCACTTGAGTAGAAAATTGTAAAGAGAAATCACATAGCATCACTTGGAGCATATCTCAACTATCATGGAAACTTAATGTATATTTTATTATATTTTGCATTATCTTATTTACTTTCATTTTCTCTATCACAAGTGTTTCCTTAAATATTTATGTTTTGTCTTGTGTTATTATGTTAATCCATAATTTCGCAACTCAAATAAGTCCATAGTCAAGCCCTTAGATAGGTCAATTCAATGACAATGAATAAATATTGATGATAATATTCAGTATGGCTTGGTATGCTCCTAGGATGTTGATGTAATAGTCTTTGTCCTTTTGCATATGTTTTCTAGATGTGCTCCTAAATAAATTTTAGATGGTTAAAATCAATTAGGAATAGTCATAAATGCACCACCATAACATGTAATTTGAAATAATTCATGTTTTAGTTGACTCAAAACGATTAGTAATAGAATGAGACAAAGGTTAAATTTAAGAAATCCAAACTTAAAAGTTTAGAGTTCAGGTCCATACATATAGAGAGCACTTGAAATAATTATATTCCTACAAATTTAAACAAAAATAACAAAGGAAAAAGTTAACAAGTAGATCCAATCTCTTATATACTAATGCAATGGCATCATATTTTTTTTAAAACCTTTTTCTGTATTCATTCCCCTACAACCATTGTATATGAAGTTGTTGAAGTTTTAAATTTTTGTTTTGTTTGGGGTAGCTAGAATATCTACCTGGGAGCTCATTAATGAGCAACAACAAAAGAAATGACATAGACCAAACTTGAGCAAGAGTTTTGAACTCAAATTGGAGGGTTGCGCATTAATGACAAATTTTGAATGCTATCCTAAATTTAGGCAAGATTTAGAGGAAGGAAATTCTAGATTTTTGGGAGTTTTTTGCTAGAAGAATAGAACAAAGAAAGAGAAGAAGGGTTAGAACAATAGTGAGAAAAAGAGAGAATAGCTAAGAATAGAAGCAATAGAGGACAACAGGGGAACACGTAGCAGATAGGAAGAAGAAAGAGGAGGACAAAACACTCCCAAATTTATTATAGTATTTGTAATGTATAAAATGATTATAAATGTTTATATTTTCTAGGTTAATGAAACTAAATATTATTTATTTCAAAGTTGTCTTCTGAAATCGTTTGGTGTTTGATAGTGAATGTTAACCTTTGTGAATTTGCTATCCTAAAAGGGTATTTCTGCATGAAAATTAATTGGTTGCTTGTGATTGGCTACTGTGTGGTCAAGAACCTGCAACATATAAGTTTGTTGTCTATATGATATCTATCTGCACATCTGCAACATTATATTGTGCTTGCAACTAAGGACTGTGTGTTTTTGTAGCTTATTTTATGTTCCCTTCAGCCCAATTTTGACTTACAACCAGTGTTCAGACCTCAACAGAAGTTGCATGAGTTGTTTACAGCAACACAACCTCCCTTCTCCACTTGCTAGCTTCCATTTAATTGAATTTTAAGACACCTACAAAGAAGTGGATGCTATCATATACATATATTAAAAAATAAAAAATAATTTACTAACTTCCATAATAACGTATTCACCATCTAATCATCATAAATCTAAAAAGAGAAGAGAATCTCACCATCTAATCATCATAGTAAATCTAAAAAGAGAAGAGAATCACTCACCATTACCACTTTTGTATGTTTATCACTGAATTAATGGAGTGCACTAAGGCATATATTCTATTTACAGAGGGGCGAATAAATTCCGCATCGCTTTGGAGGACCACTTGGGAGAGGGAATGATGGGGAAGATGATATTATTTACTTTTGTCCTCACGAATTCTGACATAAACACATCAACTGAGATCCGTGTTTTTCTATTTTGACTAACTTTTAATTCATTGGCATTTAATAAGTTTAAATCGTAGTCGAAACACGACCGATCAAACGTCGTTTACACTCCCTCGGTAAATTCACTCCAGTCGAAAGTGGAAAATCGTGGGGCATTTTTATACGTTGAGCCGACACGTTGTTAACGCGACTGCTCCTCCTTCATTCGCTCCCTCGGTTTTAAGCCCGATTGAGCAGAGGAAATGTTATACACTATTCTGCAATGGGAAACTGCTTCACTAAGCCCGACGATTTCGTCAATAATTCTAAAGCAGGCAGTGGTTGTAAGGTTGAGCCACTGCAGACATATCATAGTCATGTTTCTTCAAGTTTAGATTTCATTGGCAGCAATTGTTCTTCAGACAAAGATTTGTCTGCCCCTTGGCCTTGCTCCGTAATTTATAGTCAGATCGGCCATCATTCTTCAGTTAAGAAAACTCAGATTCCAGAAAAAGTAAGTGTAGGGCAATCTGTAAGTGTACATTTGCTAGAGAAATCATTTGTTGAGAATGACAATCCTCCCATGGAGTTGGTTACGGCCAGACTTAACCCCATTCTGCAGTTAAGAAAACTCAGATTCCAGAAAAAGTAAGTGTAGGACGATCTGTAAGTGTACATTTGTTGAGGATGATAATCCTCCCATGGAGTTGGTTACGGCCAGGCTTAACCCCATTCTGTTGTCTCCACCTGGAGAGTCCAGTGGAAAAAGTACTAGTATGGGATTAATTCATGGATGCAAGGAAGATCCTGTGCATTCTAAGGCAGAAAGCCGTCGTAGCGAATTTGATAGACTGAATCTTGTGAAAAGTCAGAGCTGTGTTTGGAGATATAGTGTAAGAACCAGAAGCACTAGAAAAGTTGATGCATTTTCCTCTGCTATCTTTCCTGATACACAAGTTGGAGATGAGATTTCAGGGACCCGCATTCCAATGGAATCGCCCAATTTGTCTTCAATTTTAAGTCACAACAATATGGAAAAACACACTTGCAGCTGAAGGGCTGAGGAAGGTGATGCAACCGCAGCCAAATTTAAAGACTGTCAATCCAGCTCATCAGGTGATTTAGTAGATGAGAAGGCCTTCGGCTCCCCTTTCTCTGTTGAAAGCAATAATTTATGGGAGAACAGAAGAGAATGCTCATCATTTGATGAATTCAGTGACTCAAGTTCTGATCTCTTCGATATAGATTTTCAAAAGCCCGAGCGCTAAATAAGTTCCGAGAGAAATAATTTTATATTTGTTAACTACAATTGTACATGGGTTCCCTTGCATTTGTAAATTTATAGTAAAAATATAAATATAATCTAAAATATAAATATATAATGATTTGATTGTTTAAGTCCAATGATATTAATAAAACAACTGTCACATCACAATGTGAGCACAGATAACAAAAACTGAAATGGGGAAACATAAGACGATTGCATTAAATATATATATATATATATATATATATATATATATATATATATATATATATATATGGAGAGATATCCTTTTCAAGACGTCTTGCATTTTTATGTAAGTAATTGAATAAAAAATAAATGCGTCGAGAAGGATATCTCTCGGCATTTTTATATATATTATTAATATAAAATATATATATGCTATTAGCAATCACAACACAACATGGAGGATAAAATTATCATATTTAGGGTTAGGGCTAGTGTTAGAGCTTTCCTTGAGGTTTGGGTTAATTGGGGTTAACATTATGAATAAGTGCAACCCCTTAACCTCCTTCCCTTCTCATAACTTTTTTAGGCATTCTTGGTCTACATCTTATCATTCTTCTCTTGGTGCTCTCATACATCCTAATGATGGATCACAAAGTGTGATCTGAAACGTTGATGCAAAAATTAATACACAATCAAACCTAGAAATCTTTGCAATTAATTATGAATAGGGTTAGGGTTACGGTTAAAGTTAACAATAGGGTTAGGGTTAGGCTTGGAGATTATGTAACTTAGGATTAATATTTGGGATAGGATTAGAGTTAGGGTTAGAGATAAATTTGTGATTATGGTTCGATTAGCATTAATAGTAAGATTAGGGTTAGGGTTAGGGTTTGTGTTAAGGTTAGGGTTAGGATTGGGGTTATAGTTATGGTTAGGGTTAGGGTTCGGGTTTTCCTTAAGGTTAGGGATAGAACTGGGGTTATTCTTTTCTTCTTCTTGGTCACTCAAATCTCATGTGACCACTCCTCTTTTCTGGTTGGTCTCAACTGAAGTAAGTCTTGCATCAAGGCTTTCTTTTATAGCTCTCAATTTTGGGGCAAGAGAGTCTCTCACCTCTCTGATTATTCTTTCCATATTCAGTTTAGGGGCCATCTTAATATTGACTTCAAATCAACTTATTTACACTCTCTTATTGACCTTCCTTGCTTTAATACCAATTTGATGCAAAGGTAGGGCAAGATTTAACAACACTTGACTAAAACAAGACATTCCTTCAAGAACTCCATAGTTAGTAGCAAAGAGGGACATCTTAGTACAACTTGTCATAGAAATGGCTTGGTTTTTCTTTAAAACTATTGACCATTGAGCAATTGGATCATTAAAGATGCAAATTTTTTTTTGAAGGACTAGAACAACTTAAAATGGTGGAGCAGCAAGACTTCAATGACTTCTGACTCATTAATTAACTTCATGCAACTTGTCTTGCTGACAACACCTTGATAAGACTTATGATTTGATAGAAGTAATAACCAGCACTACAACAAGAGGAAGCAAAGGAACTTCAAGGTCAAAATTGTTTTGAAATAAAAGAGACCATGACACACCACTATGTGACATCAACAATGTGACCTTTCAATACTTTACAATTTTTACCCTAAGCTACCTAAATTTGTCCTCTTGGGACAATCATGAAATTTTTCCTGCAATTGATAGCTTTGAAAAAAATCTTTAAACCACAAACCCTAAATACCTTTCTCCACAATACTACATCATTGCTTGCTTGGGTGAGTCATTCTTTCAATCTTTCTTGAATTTTTTTCTCTCTTTTTATCAACCTTTCTATCTAAGACATACTAATATCACACCTACTAATTATCTTCAGCGTGTGCAACACTTAGCTCCAACCCTTGCAACTTAGAAACATGATAGAATACATTAAAACCAGCCTCTCCACCCATTTTGGTGATTTTTCACCAGTGCAAAGGAGAGCTACATACTATTTTGTGCTCATTGTTAACCTAGGTAGGGTTTCTAGCCACCTAGAGTAAAATGGCTCTAACTTTTGCTATATCCGATGAAAACTGATGAAACAAGAAGAAAAAATTTCTAGAATCATGTGCATATAGTATACAATAAGTTACACAATATTTGGTGCTTCGTAAAGACCATACGAAACAATAGAAGTTCTTAAAACAATAAGAAAACATAGAAAATAAACTTTTCTTCTTCACTAGAATGCAAAATCAAATCAACAACTCATGTTTTCCACTAGGAGGAGTCTTTTTCATTACATTCCAAATATTTCTCATCATTGGAGGCAATTTTCTTGAGTGAATGTACCAGTTGCTTGATTTTTTAACACTTTCTAAAAATTGCATAAAAACTTTTTTTGCAACTTGGCGACTTTTTGTAACTTTAACTCCTTGACCCTCTAAACACATTCAAATGAATTACATGATGTAATATGGTCATAAATGACCTCAAGAAACAAAAAACAACTCCTAACCACACCAAATGACTTAAAACCAAAATTACATAAAATATGCAAAAACAAGGTCTTGGTGACCTTGCACCACTTCACTATCCCATTGTGCCTTTACATTATGTTTTATGTTTTATGCTTTTATTATCTATTTTTTTGTTGCCATGTTGCATTACATGCATGTGTGTTTCCTTGTCTTTATGTTGTCTTTCCATAGGATCTTGAATCCTAGGGGCTTGTGCACTTCACCTAGAGTCATTTTCATCCTATCTCTTCAACATTTAGACAATTGGATCCCTCTTGACATATTTTCTACTTTAGTGTGACTTTGAGCATAAGTTCATACTATCACTAAAGTGGGTGCTAAATGTAGCATCCTAAATTGTCACCCTTAAAAATTTCACACTATCTTTTGCTCACTCTTAAGTGCATGGACCTAATTATACATCTATTTTCCTAAGCTAAGCATTCCATGGCCCATTTGGACATTTATCAAGAAAACCCATTTTCAAAACCAAAGCAAAAATTCAATAATTTTCTCTTGACACTTTACACCCCAAAAAATAGGGCTAGGATAAAGTCACCCTAGGCAACTTATTCCCCCTATTTTTCATCCAAAATTTAATATGTCAAGGGTTGAAATTTTTTATTTAAATTTCAAATGTCAAATGTCGGATATCAATGTTTAATTTTTGGGTAATTAGAATTATTGTGTATAGATACCTAGTCATTTCACCATTTGAAAACTCAGTGGAAATTATTGAGAATATTGGCGATGAAGCAATTATTATCAAGTCAAGAAAAGTTAGGAGAATATATTGTAAAATTTAAATATTGAAGCATCATGCCAAGTTTTATGTGAGTTTGTTCATGTTTATGTTGTCATTTTTTTCGTGAGGACTAACCCTCATTGGTCTTCTAAGGAATTCAAGCCAATTTGCAATCAAACCTTGAGCAGATTTGTATGACTCCAATCCTTCAAGGAATTAGATCTGAGTGTTGAGTTGCATTCATTGTTGAATGTTGATTCATGATTCATTTGTCATTTAGCCTCTATCTCTCAAAAAGATAAGCTCTCTTTCATTGACATTGCCATTGCCACTGTGGAAGTGAAAATGGAAACACAAGGTTTGAATAAGAAAAGAATCTATATGGAACAAACCTTTCTCCCTCTTTGAATGTGCATGTTATAGGTCTAAATAATTTTAGAGGAAGATTGAAGATCATTTACTCATTGTTGCAGTCAAACCCTACAACTTTACAACATACAAAAACTTAGTTATCTTAGCACTCAACAAAGATCAAATTGTGATACCCATAAGAAAGAAGGCTAATTAGACTCCAAAGCACTGCAAAATTAGATTTAGTTTTAGTTACTAGGACATAGTCAACCTAGATGACTTGGTCCCTCAAAGTCAGCTCCAAATTTATATGCTAAGTGCACATAATTCTACTAAGTTTGATTATGAACTCTAAATTTGTTTGACTTTCCAAATTTTTTTTTTTGCATCAGAATAGGTTATTTGCATTATTTATTTTTCAAATCATTGCATTTCATACCAAATCCATTTCCAATTCCTTAAAATTAGATCTTAGAATTAGTTGGCTCATCTTTCAGGTTGTAAGTCAATCTCATATCCTAGCCAATCTTGAATTTAATGGTAAGAGGCACTACACCTACCATTACGGAAAAGAAAGGCCTTGTGAAATCACAAAGTGGAGTCCTATGGTTTCTCTTTTCCACCTTATTAGAAATATCTTTTTGAAGCTAGGTTTTTTCATAAATTTTAGTTAAAGTTAACATATCTATTGTAAATTCCTCTTCTATCTATCACAATCTCCTTATAATATAATGTAAAATGCAATCATAATATAATTCCCTCTAAAAAGTAGGCCTTCTAGGGAAAGAAAACCAACATAATCTCTATTATCATATCTATGGCCTAATGAGAAATGGTCCAAATTTACAGTGAACAATTATATATAAAATATGGTTTTTGGAGGCATTTCGCTCAATCCCTATCGTGGTGTGTAACTTTCAAAGCCCCCATTAGAGGATGGACCCCTTAAACCCTGCAAGGGGTGTACTCCCCTTCCACCCCCTTGTGATATAAATATTAACCAATAAGATTAGGATCCATAACCAACATAAATTTCTTGAATACAACTCACAAATTATGTAAACTAGTTTTCAAGATTGGATCAGTGGCATACTATGCATTGGGAAATTGTGTCTTAACCTTGTAATTATATAAAGGATATTGTTGATAGGATATATATATTTCCTAGTTACACCAATAGGTGTAATATGCAATGGCATAAGGGGGGAGTGGGATGTGTGTAAAGAATTTTTTGTTAGCTTTTTCAAGAAACTAATAAAATGAAAGACATACATTAGATAAATGATACATTGTAAATATAGACAGTTAATTATTAGGTTGTAAATCTAATGGTGGATATTTTTTTGGCCTATCTTTACCTAGAATGTAACCCTTGTTTATGAGGGCATTGTATTATGACTGCGGTAGAGATAGTGATGTATTCTAAGAGTTTGATAGTAGTCGTGTTGTCTCTTGATCTCTTGTGGTGATACTCCTGTGAGAAGCTTTCTCTACAAGTATATTGTAATCTTTGTGATTTACTGAATAATATATTGGGAAAATTTTTGAGTGCGGGGTTTTTCTCCCAAAAAAATTTTCCCCACTTAAATCACTGTGTCGTGGTATGCATGATATGTATGTTTATTTTTGTTTAAATTTCTATAACTATTAAAGATCTATAATTTTTTTTGTGTTATTCTCCTCTCAATATTAGTGTAGGAAGTTGTTCCACTAGCTTAGCTTCCTTACAAGTGGTATCAAAGCCTGATCACCTTTGGTTTCAGTTGTGGGTTTTTGGGTTTTCTAAACTAATCTTTATGATTTACTGAATAATATATTGGGTGAATTTTGGAGTGTGATATTTTTCTCCTGAAAGAGTTTTCCCCACTTAAATCCCTGTGTAATGGTATGCATGATATTTATGTTTATTTTTGTTTAAGTTTGTATAACTATTAAATATGATCTATAATTTTTTTTGCATTATTCTCCTCTCAATATTAGTGTAGGAAGTTGTTCCACTACCTTAGCTTCCTTACAAGTGGTATTAGAGCCTGATCACCTTTGGTTTGAGTTGTGGGTTGTTTGGTTTTCTAAACTAATCTAGATTTGAGTGGGAGATTGTGTAGAGGATACTTTTTGATCTTGTTGCAAGAATTTTTAGATAGCAAGTTCATCAGGGAGAATAGAGATGGAGAAATTTTCAAGAAATAATTTTGAAATGTGGAAGCTAAAGACGGAGGATTTGTTAATAGATCCAGATTTGTGGGATGTTGTTGATGAGAACGGGTATGTTCAAGATCATGATGGGCCAAAAAGTGGCGATATGTGAGTGATATGATGGGCCATGTGGCTAATGAATTTTTTTAAACCCAAAATTGATGAAATGAAAAGGGTTTTTAAAAGAGATTCTTAGCTTTCCATCAATATAAATTATGCTTTACTCTTAATTTAATAAATAATTACTATTCATTTTCTATTTGAATTATCACTAAAGTCCTGATTGATAGGTTGATTGAAAAACATCTATACCTTTCAAACGGTATCACATTTTTTGAATCTGAAACATGTGTCACATTCTATGCTTCGGATACTATAGGATTAAAATAATAATAATTGAATTTCATCAATGTTTGACCAAGTTAAGGTGGTTAGACATACAAATTTATATATTTTTTAAAAGTTATAATAAAAAATTCATAATTAATTATTTACTTGGAAGAAAATTAATAAAAAATATGAATCACACCGGGACATGAGTCATCTACTTATATCTAAAATATTATAAAAAATATTATCATTTTATTGTGGTTAGGGTGGTCAGACAAACACCTACTTCTTATTTTTTCCCAAATTTAAGTACTACTACATTGAAATTTCAAATTTTCACCAAATAGATTTTTTTTTTAAAATAAACCTAGTAGTTTAGAAACTACATTCAATTTGCTATAGATTCTATTCTTACATATTTTTGAATTAATATAGATAACTTATTCAAACTTTTATGTCAAGTTGCCTAACCATGATTTTTTTGATTTTTTTGCTACTTAAGGGCCTATTTTTTCCATGATGATCCTACACATACCTGAACATTTCAAGGCTTGTAGATCCTACTCAAGATGCTTAATATGATGTTATGGAGCATAAATCCAAGCATCTAATAAAATTTTCTTGGAAAAATCTAGTTTAATTAATGTCCATGAGGAGACCTTTGTATAAAAACTATGTAAGAAGCTTGGCGAGATGTATCAAGCCAAATATTTAGTGAACAAGATTTTCTTAAGGAAGATATTGTATTCCTTGAGATGGAAGAGGGTGGATGAATCATAGACCAACTGGAAGAATTCAATATGCTGGTGGATCAATTGGCATCCACTGGTGTCAAACTAGATTAGGAGGAGAAATATCAGATCTTGCTTTGTTCTTTGCTTCTTTTGTGGGATTCTCATGTTATGGATATTGGGAGTACACTTCTATTATTTTGAAGACTAAAGATGTGGTGGGTTCTTTTCTTTTTGAAGAGATGAGGAGGAAGGTATCCATAACTGCCAAGGAGGCCCTAAATGTTCATGGAAGACCTAAGGAAAAAGGAAAGAAGAATGAGAAGCATGAAAAATCCAAATCCAAGGGGAGATCTAAATCTCATGGAAAGTATAAAGTTAATTGTTGGAACTATGGTAAGCCTAGAAATGTACATAAGGAATGAAAAGAAAAAAATGGAAAAGAAGAGATTTCATTATGATTTTGAGTCCAAGTTTAGGAAGATGGTGATGCATTCATTTCAAGGTGTGGAAGCTCGTCCATGTATTGATGCATGGTTATTTGACTCAGGTGAATCATTCCATATGACCTTTAATAGAGATTAGTTTTTTTAATATGAAGAATTTGATGGAGGTAATGTGTACTTGGGTGGTGATTCTTATTTATACATTGTTGGTCATGGTAAAGTTAAAATTAGGTTTCCTAATGGTAGAATAAAAAGGATTAGGACTAGGGTTATTCTTTTATTCTTCTTGGTCACTCAAATCTCATGTGACCACTCCTCTTTTTTGGTTGGTCTCAACTGAAGTGAGTCTTGCATCAAGGCTTTCTTTTATAGCTCTCAATTTTGGGGCAAGAGAGTCTCTCACCTCTCTCATTATTTTTTCCATATTCAGTTTAGGGGCCATCTTAATCTTGACTTTAAATCAACTTATTTACATTTTATTATTGACCTTCCTTGCTTAGATACCAATTTGATGTAGAGGTTGGTTAAGATTTAACAACACTTGAATAAAACAAGACATTCCTTCAAGAACTCCATAGTTAGTAGCAAAGAGGGACATCTTAGTACACCTTATCATAGAAATGGCTTGGTTTTTCTTTAACACTATTGACCATTGAGAAATTGGATTATTAAAGAAGGGAAACACATTTTGAAGGACTGGAACAACTTAAAATGGTGGAGCAGCAAGACTTCAATGACTTCTGACTTATTAATTAACTTCATGCAATTTGTCTCACTGGTAGTTCGCCTTGATAAGACTTATGCTTTGATAGAAGTAATAACCAACACTACAACAAGAGGAAGGAAAGGAATTCAAGGTCAATTTTTTTTTGAAATACAAAATACCATGACACACCACTATGTGACATCAACAATGCGACCTTTTCTAGTTTACAATTTTTACCCTAAGCTACCTAAATTTGTCCTTTTGGGACAGTCATGAAAATTTTCCTCCAATTGATAGCTTTAAAAAAAATCTTTAAACCACAAATGCTAAAGACCTTTCTCCACAATACTACATCATTGCTTGGGTGAGTATAATCATTCTTTCAATCTTTCTTTAATTTTTTTCTCTTTTTATCAACCTTTCCATCTAATACATAGTAATATCAAACCTATCGATCATCTTCGTCATGTGAAACACTTATCTCCAACCCTTGCAACTTAGAAACATGATAGAATACATTAAAACCAGACTTTCCACCCATTTTGGTGATTTTTCACCATGGAGAGGAGAGCTACATACTATTTTGTGCTCATTGTTAACCTAGGTAGGGTTTCTAGCCACCTGGAGTAAAATGGCTCTCATTTTTGATATATTTGATGAAAAATGATGTAACAAGAAGAAAATATTTCTAGAATTGCATGCACATAGTATGCAATAAGTTACAGAATATTTGGTGATTCGTACAAACCATACGAAACAATAGAAGTTTTGAAAACAATAAGAAAACATAGAAAATAAACTTTTCTTCTTCACTAGAATGCAAAATCAAATCAAAAACTCATGTTTTCCACTAGGAGGAGTATTTTTAATTACATTCCAACTATTTCTAATCATTGGAGGCAATTTTCTTGAGTGCATGTAACAGTTTCCTCATTTCTTGACACTTTCTAAAAATTCCATGACAACTTTTTTTGCAACTTGGAAAATTCTTGTAACTTTAATTCATTGACCCTCTAAACACAGTCAAATGAATTACATGATGTAATATGGTCATAAATGACCTTAGGAAACACCAAAAAAATCCTAACCACACCAAATGACTTAAAACCAAAATTACATAGAATATGCAAAAACAAGGTATTGGTGACCTTGCACCACTTCATTATCCCATTGTGCCTTTAGTTCATGGTCTAGCAAATGTTATAATTTTTTAGCTTGTGATTCATGAACACATTGGGTATGGGTCCTAGAATAACACAACTTGCTAGTCCATGATTTCCATACCCTCCTTTTTTGCATTTTGTTTTATGTTTTTGTCATCTATGTTTTTTGTTGCCATATTGCATTACATGCATGTGTGTTCCCTTGTCTTTATGTTGTCTTACCATAGGATCTTGAATCCAAGGGGCTTGTGCACTTTACCTAGATTCATTATCATCCTATCTCTTCAACATTTAGACAATTGGATCCCTCTTGACATATTTTCTACTTTAGTGTGAGTTTGAGCATAAGTTCATACTATCACTAAAGTGGGGGATAAATGTAGCATCCTAAATTGTCACCCTTAAAAATTTCACACTATCTTTTTCTCCCTCTTAAATGCACGGACCTAATTATACATCTAATTTCCTGAACTAAGCATTCCATAGCCCATTTGGACATTTATCAAGAAAACCCATTTTCAAAACCAAAGCAAAAATTCAATATTTTGTTCCTGACACTTTACACCCCACAAATTAGGGCTAGGAAAAAGTCACCCTAGGCGACTTGTTCCCCCTATTTTTCATCCAAAATTTAATATGTCGAGGGTAGAAATTTTTTATTTAAGTTTCAAATTCCAAATGTCATATATCAATATTTAATTTTTGGGTAATTAGAATTATTGTGTATAGATACCTAGTCATTTCACCATTTGAAAACTAAGTGGAAATTATTGAGAATATTTGTGATCAAGCAATTATTATCAAGTCAAGAGCAGTCAGGAGAATATATTGTAAAATTTAAATATTGAAGCATCATGTCAAGTTTTAAGTGAGTTTGTTCATGTTTATTTTATCATTTTGTTTGTAAGGACTAACCCTCATTGGTCTTCTAAGGAATTCAAGCCAATTTGCAATCAAACCTTGAGAAGATTTGTATGACTCCAGTCCTTCAAGGAATTAGATCTAAGTGTTGAGTTACATTCATTATTGAATGTTGATTCATCATTCATTTTTCATTTAGCCTCTATCTCTCAAAAGGATAAGCTCTCTTTCATTGACATTGCCATTGCCATTGTGGAAGTGGAAATTGAAACACAAGGTTTGAATAAGGAAAGAATCTATATGGAAAAAACCTTCCTCTCTCTTTGAATGTGCATTTTATAGGTCTAAAGAATATTCGAGGAAGATTGAAGATCATTTACCCATTGTTGCATTCAAACCCTACAACTTGACAAAATACAAAAACTTAGTTATCGTAGCACTCAACAAAGATCAAATTGTGATACCCATAAGAAAGAAGGCTAATTAGACTCCAGAGCAGTACAAAATTAGATTTCAATTTTAGTTACTAGGAAATAGTTGACCTTGGTGACTTGGTCCCTCAAATTCAGCTCCAAATTTATATCCTAACTATGCAAAACTCTACTCAGTCTGTTTCTGAACTCTGAATTTGTTTGACTTTCCAAATATTTTTTTTATCATTAGAATAGGTTATTTGCATCATTTATTATTCATATCATTTCATTTCATACCAAATCCATTTCTAATTCCTTGAATTCAAATCTTAGGATTAGTTGGCTCACCTTTCAGGTTGTAATTCAATCTCATTTCCTAGCCAATGTTGAATTTAATGGTAAGAGGCACTACACCTAGGACCATTGTGGAAAAGAAAGGCCTTCTGAAATCACAAAGTGGGGTCCTAGGGTTTCTCTTTTCCACCTTATTAGAAATACCTTTTTGAAGCTAGGTTTTTTCATAAATTTTAGCTAAAGTTAACATATCTATTGTAAAATCCTCTTCTATTTATCACAATCTCCTCATAATACAATGTAACATGCATTCATAATATAATTCCCTCTAAAAAGTAGGCCTTATAGGGAAAGAAAACCAACATAATCTCTATCATCACATCTATGACCTAATGAGAAATGGTCCAAATTTACAATGAACAATTATATATAAAATATAGTTTTTGGAGGCATTTCCATCAATCCCTATTGCGGTGTGCAACCTTCAAAGTCCCCATTAGGGGATGGACCCCTTAGACCTTGCAAGGGGTCTACTCCCCTTCCACCCCTGTGTGATATAAATATTAACCAATAAGATTAGGTTCCCTAACCAACATAAATTTCTTGAATATAACTCACAAATTATGTAAACTAGTTTTCAAGAATGGATCGGTGGCATACTATGCAATGGGAAATTGTTTCTTAACAGGTTGTAATTATATAAAGGTTATTGTTGATAGGATATATATATATATATATATATTTCCTAGTTACACCAATAGGTGTAATATACAATGGCATAAGGGGGGAGTGGGATGCATGTAAAGAATTTTTTGTTAGCTTTTTCAAGAAACTACTAAAATGACATACATTAGATGAATGATACATTGTAATTATAGACCATTAATTATTAGGTTTTAAATCTAATGGTGGATTTTTTTTGGCCTATCTTTCCCTAGAATGTAACCCTATTTTATGCGGGCATTGTATTATGACCACAGTAGAGATAGTGATGTACTCTAAGAGTTTGATAGTAGTTGTGTTGTCTCTTGATCTTTTGTGGTGATACTCCTATGTGAAGCTTTCTCTAAAAGTATATTGTAATCTTTGTGATTTACTAAATAATATATTGGGTGAATTTTAGAGTGTGGGGTTTTTCTCCGGAAAGAGTTTTCCCCACTCAAATCACTGTGTCGTGGTATGCATGATATTTATGTTTATTTTTGTTTAATTTTATATAACTATTAAAGATCTATAAATATTTTTGCATTATTTTCCTCTCAATAGTCTAGTGTAGGAAGTTGTTCCACTACCTTAGCTTCCTTACAAGTGGTATTAGAGTTTGATCACCTTTGGTTTTAGTTGTGGGTTGTTTCAGGTTTTCTAAACTAATCTTTGTGATTTACTGAATAAAATATTGGGTGAATTTTGGAGTGTAGTGTTTTTCTCCTAAAAGATTTTTCCCCACTTAAACCACTATGTCATGGTATGCATGATATTTATGTTTATTTTTGTTTAAGTTTCTATAACTGTTAAAGATCTATAAATTTTTTTGCATTATTCTTCTCTCAATATTAGTGTAGGAAGTTGTTCCACTACCTTAGCTTCCTTACAATTGGTATCATAGCCCAATCACCTTTGATTTCAGTTACGAGTTGTTGGGATTTCTAAACTAATCTAGATTTGAGTGGGAGATTGTGTAGACGATACTTTACGATCTTGTTGCAGGAATTTTTAGATGGCAAGTTCATCAGGGAGAATAGAGATGGGGAAATTTTATAGAAATAATTTTGAAATGTGGAACCTAAGGATGGAGGATATGTTAATAGATCAAGATCTATGGGATGTTGTTGATGAGAATAGGTATGTGCAAGATCATGATGGGCCAAAAAGTGGCGATATGTAAGTGATATGATGGCCCATGTGGCTGACAAATTTTTTTTACCCAAAATTGATGAAACGAAAAGGGTTTTTAAAAGAGATTCTCAGTTTTCCATCAATATAGATTATGCCTTTGAATTTAATAAATAATTACTATTCATTTTCTATTTGAATTATCACTAAAGTCCTGATTGACAGGTTGATTGAAAAAAATTTATAGCTTTCAAACGGTATCACATTTTTTGAATCTGAAACATGCATCACATTCTATGCTTCACATACTATAGGATTAAAAAAAAAAAAATTGAATTTCATGAATTTTTGACCAAGTTAAGGTGGTTAGACATACAAATTTTTATATTTTTAAAATTTGTAATAAAAAATCATAATTAATTATTTACTTGGAAGAAAATTACAAAAATATGCATCAAGGGACATGAGTCATCTATTTATATCTAAACTATTATAAAAATATTATCATTTTATTGTGGTTAGGGTGGTCGACAGACACCTACTTATTTTTTCCCAAATTTAAGTACTACTGCATTGAAATTTCAAATTTTCACCGAATAGATTTTTTTTTTATTAAATAAACCTAGTAGTTTACAAACTACATTCAATTTTCTATATATTCTACTCTTACATATTTTTCAAATAATATAGATAACTTATTCAAATTTTTATGTCAAGTTGCCTAACCCTAATTTTTCTGAATTTTTCACCACTTAAGGGCCTATTTTTTCCATGATGATCCTACATATACCCGAACGTTTCAAGGCTTGTAGATCCTACTTAGGATTCTTAATATGATGTTATGGACCATAAATCCAAGCATCTAATCAATTTTTTTTGCAAACATCTATTTTAATTAATGTCCACGAGGAGTCCTTTTTACAAAAACTATGTAAGAAGCTTGGCGAGATGTATCAAGCCAAATATTTAGTGAAAAATATTTTCTTAAGGAAGAAATTTTATTCCTTGAGAATGGAAGAGGGTGGATGAATCACAAACCACCTGGAAGCATTCAATATGCTGGTGGATCAATTCGCATCCGTTATGGCTATTGGGAGTACACTTCTTGCTTTCTTCTTCGCTTGATTCATGGGATTTTCCTATTATGGCTATTGGGAGTACACTTATGTTATTTTGAAGACTAAAGATGTGGTGGGTTCTTTTCTTTTTGAAGAGATGAGGAGGAAGGTATCCATAACTGCCAAGGAGGCCCTAAATGTTCATGGAACACCTAAGGAAAAAGGAAAGAAGAATGAGCAGCATGAAAAATCCAAATCCAAGGGGAGATCTAAATCTCATGGAAAGTCTAAAGTTATTTGTTGGAACTATGGTAATCCTAGAAATGCTCATAAGGAATGCAAATAAAAAAAAAGGAAAAGAAGAGATTTGATTATGATTTTGAGTGCAAGTTTAGGAAGATGGTGATGCATTCAATGAAGCTTTGGAAACTTGTGCAAGTATTGATGCATGGTTAATTGAATCGGGTGCATCATTCCATATGACCTTTAATAGAAATTAGTTTCTTGAATATGAAGAATTTGATGGAGGTAATGTGTACTTGGGTGGTGATTCTCATTTATACATTGTTGGTCATGGTAAAGTTAAAATTAGGTTTCCTAATGGTAGAATAAAAAGGATTAGGACTAGGGTTATTCTTTTCTTCTTCTTGGTCACTCAAATCTCATGTGACCACTTTTCTTTTCTAGTTGGTCTCAACTGAAGTGAGTCTTGCATCAAGGATTTCTTTTATATCTCTCAATTTTGGGGCAAGAGAGTCTCTCACCTCTCTCATTATTCTTTCCATATTTAGTTTAGGGGCCATCTTAATCTTGACTTTAAATCAACTTATTTACACTCTGTTATTGACCTTCCTTGCTCAGATACCAATTTGATGTAGAGGTAGGACAATATTTAACAACACTTGACTAAGAAAAGACATTCCTTCAAGAACTCCATAGTTAGTAGCAAAGAGGGACATCTTAGTACACCTTGTCATAGAAATGGCTTGGTTTTTCTTTAACACTATTGACCATTGAGAAATCGGATCATTAAAGAAGGGAAACACATTTTGAAGGACTAGAACAATGTAAAATGGTGGAGTAGCAAGACTTCAATGACTTCTGACTCATTAATTAACTTCATGCAACTTGTCTCATTGACAACGCCTTGAGAAGACTTATACTTTGATAGAAGTAATAACTTACACTGCAACAAGAGGAAGCAAAGGAAATTCAAGGTAAAAAAAAATTTGAAATACAAAATACCATGGCACACCACTATGTGTTGGTGTAATTAAATATCTTGTACCTTGTCCTAGGTCATAATTACACCTTAGTTAAGTTTACTTAGGGACCACATAGGAGGTTGTTGGAGATTCTCCACTGTTGGTGGACTTGACATGTCATCACCTCATCATTTCCACCTTTTGTGGACACATCATGTGATTATCTCTCCATCTTTGGTGGAGTGATAAGTTTTACTAGTTGTCTCATGTCATAAGATTCTGACACTTGTCATAATCTTATGCCCTTCTATGTTCTCACCTTGGCTATATAACCAAGGGGTCTTTCTCATTTGTAATCAATCATAATCAGTCATATCATATTAATGACATTGAATACAGTTTATTCTTGTCATAATCTTTCTCTCTTTTCTTGTGCTTTCCATTTGGTCCATAGATCTTGGGTGGCATCCATAGCCAATTCTAACATGGTATCAGAGCGTGTTTGGAGCCATTGGAGAGTCTTATTTTGAAGAGAGATTCCAAATCTGAGGAGGTTCCGTTCGTGGCTCTTTGTTGCAGGTTCACATCTGAGCTTGCTGGTGCAAATCTGAGCTCACCATTGCGTCTGAAAGGTTTGAGATAGTCGATTTTGCCTTTTGTTTCATCCAAATACGAGGCCAAATCTATGAGGGTTTGAAGCTGAAGAGTGGTTGCCAGATCCAGAAGGTAGCTGCAATTTTGGAACATTTTGGGTCAAATCTGACCCTGCCATCACGTCCAGAAGGGCCAAAAACCCTAAGATCGACTGTCAAATCGTCCCATTCGGAGCAGTTGTCCGGTGAGGCAAAATTTTTTTCAAGAGCCCCCCTGGGTCATAATTGCACCGATTTTTCTGAAAAATTATATAAAAAAATTCAATTGAAAATTTTTGAAATTTTTTTTAGAAAAATGATTTTGTAATTAAATCTTTTTTTGAAAAGATTTTGAATTAAAAAATTTGTATTGAAAAGTTTTGAAAAAAAAATAATAATAATAATAAAAATAACAAAAAGGGTGGATTTAAAGTCTGCATACGCAGACTGCAGTACTCTGTATTGTGGGTACGCAGCCGGCCGCATGGCCTTACGACCGCGGCCCCACCATGCAGCCCGCGAGCTCCACTCGTCCGCAGCGGTCAAACCAACAAATTCCGGCGAGTGCTTCAGAAATACCGGCAACTTCAAATCAAAATTCCGGCGAAAATTTTTCTCCAGCCGGCACTGCACAAAAATTCCGGTTAAATCAAAACCCGGCGATCAATTTCCGGTACTAACAAGTTCATAGAATATTCTGGCTAGTCGAGGGCATATTCTGTCTTCTGTTCCAGCAGGCGCATGTTTTCCGGTGACGGCCTGCGAACCGTCAAATTTAAACCCTTAAATTGCTGACGTCAACACAGCGTCAGCTTGACGTCAGCACTCTTTTGAAAATTCAGCTCCCCTCACGGTTTGCATTTTGATTTTCATAGGCGAACTTTGAAGGCTAATATCTCAGTCATTTTAAGTCCTTTTTTCGAGCAATTTTTTTTGATTTGGGCTAAAATTTCGTGCTCTACGCACTGGTGCAATTAGTTTTTGGTTTTGGTGCCTGGTTTTTCCAGAATTTTCAGATTCTCACAGGTGTTGTTGCTTCGTCCTCATTTTGGGAACTTTGGGAGCTCATAACTTGCTCCTACGATTACATTTTTGAGTGCAATTTTTTTTTGAAAGTGCATGATTTTTTTTGTACTTCTCAGTGGTATGATCAGATTGATCTCATTTTGTACCAAAAATTGTACTTGATACTGTGGCCTATTTTGGCATTTGTAAGCACTAAGATCAAGTCTAGCTTGTTGTTTTTGGCATCTAGCAACTATAAACGCACTAAATATAAAGTGCCAAATCAGATATTGCTTGGGGGGTTCTTTGATTGAGTGAATTTGGGGGGGATTCTTCTTGTGGTTGTGGTTGCATTCCTCTTGATTTGTGTTCTTGTTTCATCATGGAGCCATCTACAATTCCACTTCTAACACCTTACAACTATCCTAAATGGAAATCAGAAATGAACAAATTGCTAAGAGTTAAAAGATTGTATAGGATAGTTCATGGGCTTGATGGTGAACCACAAAATGATGAAGTTAAAAAGAATAAGTGGTTGAATAGTTGTGAAGAAGCCATTGGCTATTTGTGCTTGTATGTCTCTCCTGAGTTGTTGTTTCACATTGAGCAGTTGGATACACCTATGGCTATGTGGACTACATTGTCAGAATTGTTTGGGAAAACAGATGAAATTCAAGGACATTTGTTGGAGAATGAATTAATCAGTCTCAATCCATGTAATTTTGACAACATACAAGACTTCATCACCAAATTCAAGTCACTAAGAACACAATTGAAGAATTGTAAAATTGAGAAATCAGATACACAATTGATCTTAAGTGTTCTTTCAAAGCTAGGACCTGAATATTCAGTGTTTGTGTCTACTTTCTATGCTACAAAGAATGCCTTTGGGAGTCAGTTTAAGATGCCTTCCTTTGAAGATTTTGCTATGCAACTCACTAGGGAGCAAGATAAGCTTATTCAAATGGGCACTTTGAAGTCTTCAAAATCACATGCCTTGGTTGCAAAGGATGAGAAATCTTCAAGTGGCAAAGAAAAGACAAAGAACAAGCCTAAGAAGAACACACAAACCACATCAAATTCCACAGAAGAACATAAAGATTCATCTTCAACAAAGAAATCATCTAAGAAGGAGAGACCTTTTTGTGCATATTGCAAGAAGGATGGACATGAAGAACATTATTGTTATAAAAAGGACATTGATGAGTTGAAGAATCTTCTCAAAAAGAATCACATTGATTTTCCTTCTAGAATGTCTGAATCTTCTTCTCCTTCTACTTCAAAACAGTCTAAAAAGGACAAAGGTCAAACATATATATCAGGATATAAAGGACAAGCTCTTTGTGCTCATTCAAGTCTAGGATCAGGGAGATGGCTTCTAGATTCAGGAGCATCTCATCATATGGCATCTTCACAGACTATCTTCCCTTCATTTCATCCTTGTTCAATGTCTCCTATCTTGATGGGAAACAATACATACATGAGTGTAATAGGGAAGGGATCTATTAGCATTGGGGAGAACACTTTTCAGGATGTCTTGTGTGTTCCTCATTTGACGAACAATCTACTTTCCATTTATCAGATTACACATGGTGGAGATGGGAGAACTGTGGAGTTCACTCCTGATTCTGTTATCATTCGTGACTTGGAGACTAGAGATGTTATTGCTACTGGGGTGGTTGATCATTCATCTCGGTTGTATTCCTTTGCACAGTTTGCTTCTGATGATGACGATGTTCCTTCGACTATTGATCACAACTATGATTCTGAGGAGACATTTGGTTTTTTGAACTTGGGCATACTCACATCAGATCCAGTCCTTGAGCCATGCATTTCATCTCCTCCATCTACTGTTGCAGTTGATGATACTTGTGATTCAACAGTTTTGGCTCCTAGTGATTCAATGCAACAGGATATACATAGTCTTCCAGATTTGGCTACTTTGGATGACTTCCTAACAGGTATTTCAAACTTGTTTGTGGAGTCACATCTTTCTGATTTGGAGGACACTCTTGATGACATACATCTTCTCTTTGATGAAGATGAACCTTCTTCAGTTGTTGTGAGGGAACACCTTGACCCTCTTGTTCATTCTCTACATGATCATTCTTCGCAGATTGGCGTGAGTGTGGATTCTTTTGGACAACATTTGGAGGAGGCTTCTTTGTCTTCAGAGGGGATATCCTTGTCTTTGGATTGTGCTTTACATTCCTCTCTACTAGATGTTGGGTTTTCCTCTTCAGCAATGTGGCCTAGAACGCCTGATTGGAGTGGTTCACTTTCGGCATCAACATGGAGACACTTGAGCATGCTTCAGAGACATCACACATCATCCATCTTCATGATATCCTGCATACATCCTTGGTTTTGTTTCTTCCTAAGGGGAGGAACGTTGTTCGGCAAGATTGGATCATCTTCAACATTCAATGTCGAGCTTCTACCATTCTTGCAGGAGACTCAACATTGAGGGGGGGCTACCTTGCTTCTATTCTACTTCTCTCTTATGGGGGGGTCTTTTTCCTCACATGGGGTTTTTACCTTCTCATTCTTCATTGAGAGTATTTCACTTTTTTGTATTTCATCTCTCTTTTGAGGGGGAGTTTTGTCCCATGAGGTTTTCTCCCTTTCCTCAGTTGTGAGAGATTTCATTGCATTGTTTGTACATGGGTACCTAACATGGCCTAGTAGTCGGGACCTATCTTGCATTGTTTTCATTTGTGCACTACTCCCTAAGTTGCACTTAAGGGGGGGTGTTGGTGTAATTAAATATCTTGTACCTTGTCCTAGGTCATAATTACACCTTAGTTAAGTTTACTTAGGGACCACATAGGAGGTTGTTGGAGATTCTCCACTTTTGGTGGACTTGACATGTCATCACCTCATCATTTCCACCTTTTGTGGACACATCATGTGATTATCTCTCCATCTTTGGTGGAGTGATAAGTTTTACTAGTTGTCTCATGTCATAAGATTCTAACACTTGTCATAATCTTATGCCCTTCTATGTTCTCACCTTGGCTATATAACCAAGGGGTCTTTCTCATTTGTAATCAATCATAATCAGTCATATCATATTAATGACATTGAATACAGTTTATTCTTGTCATAATCTTTCTCTCTTTTCTTGTGCTTTCCATTTGGTCCATAGATCTTGGGTGGCATCCATAGCCAATTCTAACACTATGTGACATCAACAATGTGACCTTTTCATAGTTTACAATTTTGACCCTAAGCTACCTAAATTGGTCCTTTTGGGACAGTCATGAAATTTTTCCTCCAATTCATAGCTTTAAAAAAAATCTTTAAACCAAAAACCCTAAATACCTTTCTCCACAATACTACGTCATTGCTTGGGTGAGTTGAATCATTCTTTCAATCTTGAATTTTTTTCTCTTTTTATCAACCTTTCTATCTAATACATACTAATATCAGACCTACTAATCATCTTCAACATGTGCAACACTTAGCTCCAACCCTTGCAACTTAGAAACATGATAGAATACATTAAAACCAGCCTCTCCACCCATTTTTTTTATTTTTCACTGGTGGAGAGGAGAGCTACGTAGTATTTTATGCTCATTGTTAACCTAGGTAGGGTTTCTAGCCACGTGGAGTAAAATGGCTCTACTTTCAATATATCTGATGTAAAATAATG
The DNA here is from genome assembly GCA_007258455.2 of Sequoia sempervirens. Classification (NCBI taxonomy): domain Eukaryota; kingdom Viridiplantae; phylum Streptophyta; class Pinopsida; order Cupressales; family Cupressaceae; genus Sequoia; species Sequoia sempervirens. The sequence goes on from VDFB02047230.1 coordinate 603,222,158, forward strand.
AAACAAGAAGAAAAATTTTCTATATTCACATGCACATAGTATGCAATAAGTTACAAAATATTTTTTACATCGTATAGACCGTACGAAACAATAGAATTTCTAAAAATAATAAGAAAACATAGAAAATCAACTTTTCTTCTTCACTAGAATGCAAAATCAAATCAACAAATCATGTTTTCAACTAGGAGGAGTCTTTTTCATTAAATTCCAACTATTTCTAATCATTGGAGGCAATTTTCTTGAGTGCATGTAACAGTTGCTTGATTTTTTGACACTTTCTAAAAATTTCATGACAAGGTTTTTTCCAACTAGGCAACTTTTTGTAACTTTAACTCATCGACCCTCTAAACACAGTCAACTGAATTACATGATGTAATATGCTCAAAAATAAACTTGGGAAACACCAAACAACTCCTAACCACACAAATTGACTTAAAACCAAAATTACATAAAATATGCAAAAACAAGGTCTTGGTGACGTTGCACCACTTCACTATCCCATTATGCCTTTAGTTCATCATCTAGCAAATGTTAGAATTTTTTAGCTTGTGATTCATGAACACCTTGGGCATGGATCCTAGAATAACACAACTTGCTAGTCAATTATTTCCATACCTTCCTTTTTTTCATTTTGTTTTATGTTTTTGTCATTTATGTTTTTTGTTCCCATGTTGCATTACATGCATGTGTGTTTCCTTGTCTTTATGTTTTATTTCCATAGGATATTGAATCCTAGGGGCTTGTGCACTCAACCTAGATTCATTTTCATCCTATCTCTTCAACATTTAGACAATTGGATCCCTCTTGACATATTTTCTACTTTATTGTGAGTTTGAGCATAAGTTCATACTATCACTAAAGTGGGTGCTAAATGTAGCATCCTAAATTGCCACCCTTAAAAATTTCACACTATCTTTTGCTCCCTCTTAAGTGCATGGACCTAATTATACATCTAATTTCCTAAAATAAGCATTCCATGGCCCATTTGCACATTTATCAAGAAAACCCATTTTCAAAACCAAAGCAAAAATTCAATATTTTTCTCTTGACACTTTACACCCCAAAAAATAGGGCTAGGATAAAGTCACCCTAGGCAACTTGTTCCCCCTATTTCTCATCCAAAATTTAATATGTCAAGGGTTGAAATTTTTTATTTAAATTTCAAATGTCAAATGTCAGATATCAATATTTAATTTTTGGGTAATTAGAATTATTTTGTATAGATACCTAGTCATTTCACCATTTGAAAACTCAGTGGAAATTATTGAGAATATTGGCAATCAAGCAATTATTATCAAGTCAAGAAAATTCAGGAGAATATATTGTAAAATTTAAATATTGAAGCATCATGCCAAGTTTTATGTGAGTTTGTTCATGTTTATGTTATCATTTTATTTTTGTGAGGACTAACCCTCATTGGTCTTCTAAGGAATTCAAGCCAATTTGCAATCAAACCTTGAGTAGATTTTTATGACTCCAGTCCTTCAAGGAATTAGATCTGAGTGTTGAGTTGCATTCATTGTTGAATGTTGATTCATGATTCATTTGTCATTTAGCCTCTATCTCTCAAAAAGATAAGCTCTCTTTCATTGACATTGACATTGCCATTGTGGAAGTGAAAATGGAAACACAAGGTTTGAATAAGGAAAGAATCTATATGGAACAAACCTTTCTCCCTCTTTGAATGTGCATGTTATAGGTCTAAATAATTTTAGAGGAAGATTGAAGATCATTTACTCAATGTTGCAGTCAAACCCTACAACTTGACAACATACAAAAACTTAGTTATCTTAGCACTCAACAAAGATCAAATTGTGATATCCATAAGAAATAAGGCTAATTAGAATCTAAAGAACTACAAAATTAGATTCAGTTTTAGTTATTAGGACATAGTCAACCTAGGTGACTTGGTCCCTCAAAGTCAGCTCCAAATTTATATGCTAAGTGCACATAACTCTACTAAGTCTGATTCTAAACTCTAGTTTTTTTTGAATTTCCAATTATTTTTTTTGCATCAGAATAGGTTAATTGCATTATTTATTTTTCATATCATTGCATTTCATACAAAATCCATTTCCAATTCCTTAAATTCAAATCTTAGAATTAGTTGGCTCATCTTTCAGGTTGTAAGTCAATCTCATATCCTAGCCAATCTTGAATTTAATGCTAAGAGGCACTACACCTACCATTATGGAAAAGAAAGGCCTTTTGAAATCACAAAGTGGAGTCCTAAGGTTTCTCTTTTCCACCTTATTAGAAATATCTTTTTGAAGCTAGGTTTTTTCATAAATTTTAGTTAAAGTTAACATATCTATTGTAAATTCCTCTTCTATCTATCACAATCTCCTCATAATATAATGTAAAATGCAATCATAATATAATTCCCTCTAAAAAGTGGGCCTTCTAGGGAAAGAAAACCAACATAATCTCTATTATCATATCTATGACCCAATGAGAAATGGTCCAAATTTACAGTGAACAATTATATATAAAATATGGTTTTTGGAGGCATTTCCCTCAATCCCTATCGGGGTGTGCAACCTTCAAAGCCCCCATTAGGTGATGGACCCCTTAGACCCTGCAAGGGGTGTACTCCCCTTCCACCCCCTTGTGATATAAATATTAACCAATAAGATTAGGATCCATAACCAACATAAATTTGTTGAATACAACTCACAAATTATGTAAACTAGTTTTCAAGATTCTAGATCAGTGGCATACTATGCATTGGGAAATTGTGTCTTACCCTTGTAATTATATAAAGGTTATTGTCGATAGGAATATATATATATATATATATATATATATATATATATATATATATATATATATATATATATGTATGTATGTATATATATATTTCCTAGTTACACCAATAGGTGTAATATGCAATGGCATAAGGGGGAGTGGGTTGTGTGTAAAAAAAATTTTGTTAGATTTTTCAAGAAAATACTAAAATGACAAACATGCATTAGATAAATGATACATTGTAAATATAGATTGTTAATTATTAGGTTTTAAATCTAATGGTGGATAGTTTTTTGGCCTATCTTTCCCTAGAATGTAAGCCTATTTTATGAGGGCATTGTATTATGATTGTGGTAGAGACGGTGATGTATTATGAGAGTTTGATAGTAGTCATGTTGTTTCTTGATCTCTTGTGGTGATATTCCTATGAGAAGCTTGCTCTACAAGTATATTGTAATCTTTGTGATTTACTGAATAATATATTCGGCAAATTTTGGAGTTTGTGGTTTTTCTCCCAAAAGAGTTTTCCCCACTTAAATCATTGTGTCGTGGTACACATGATATTTATGTTTAGTTTTGTTTAAGTTTCTATACCTATTAAAGATATATAATTTTTTTTTGCATTATTCTCCTCTCAATATTAGTGTAGGAAGTTGTTCCACTACCGTAGCTTCCTTACAAGTGGTATCAAAGCCTGATCGCCTTTTGTTTTAGTTGTGGCTTGTTGGGTTTTGTAAACTAATCTTTGTGATTTATTGAATGATATATTGGGTGAATTTTGGAGTGTGGTGTTTTTCTCCTGAAAGAGTTTTCCCCACTTAAATCACTGTGTCATGGTATGCATGATATTTATGTTTATTTTTGTTTAAGTTTGTATAACTATTAAAGATGATCTATAATTTTTTTTGCATTATTCTCCTCTCAATATTAGTGTAGGAAGTTGTTCCACTACCTTAGCTTCCTTACAAGTGGTATCAAATCCTGATCACCTTTGGTTTCAATTGTGGGTTGCTGGGTTTTCTAAACTAATCTAAATTTGTGTGGGAGATTGTGTAGAGGATACTTTCTAATCTTGTTGCAAGAATTTTTAGATGGAAAGTTCATCAGGGAGAATGGAGATGGAGAAATTTTGTACAAATAATTTTGAAATGTGGAAGTGAAAGATAGAGGATCTGTTAATAGACCAAGATTTGTGGGTTGTTGATGAGAACCGGTATGTGCAAGATCATGATGGGCCAAAAAGTGGTGATATGTAAGTGATATGATGGCGCATGTGGCTGACGACTTTTTTATTACCCAAAATTGATGAAATGAAAAGGGTTTTTAAAAGAGATTCTCAGCTTTCCATCAATGTAAACTATGCTTTACTTTAAATTTAATAAATAATTACTATTCATTTTCTATTTGAATTATCACTAAAGTCTTGTTTGATAGGTTGATTGAAAAGCATCTATAGCTTTCAAACAATATCACATTTTTTGAATCTGAAACATGTGTCACATTTTATGCTTTGCATACTATAGGATTAAAAAAGTAATAATTGAATTTCATGAATGTTTAACCAAGTTAAGGTGGTTAGACATACAAATTTTTATATTTTTTAAAATTTGTAATAAAAAATTCTTAATTAATTGTTTACTTGGAAAAAAATTACAAAAAATATGCATCACATCGGGACATGAGTCATCTACTATATCTAAAATATTATAAAAAGTATTATCATTGTATTGTGGTTAGGGTGGTCAGACAGACACCTACTCCTTATTTTTTCCCAAATTTAAGTACTACTACTACATTGAAATTTCAAATTTTCACCAAATAGATTTTTTTTAAAAATAAATCTAGTAGTTTAGAAACTACATTCAATTTGCTATAGATTCTATTCTTACATATTTTTTAAATAATATAGATAGCTTATTCAAGTTTTTATGTCAAGTTGCCTAACCGTGATTTTTATAATTTTTTCGCCATTTAAGGACCTAATTTTTCCATGATGATTCTACACATACCCGAACATTTCAAGGCTTGTAGATCCTACTCAGGATGTTTAATATGATGTTATGGACCATAAATCCAAGCATCTAATCAAGTTATTTTTTGGAAAAATCTATTTTAATTAATGTCCATGAGGAGACCTTTTTACAAAAACTATGTAAGAAGCTTGGCAAGATGTATCAAGCCAGATATTTAGTGAACAAGATTTTCTTAAGGAAGAAATTGTATTCCTTTAGAATAGAAGAGGGTGGATGAATCACAGACCACCTAGAAGCATTCAATATGCTGGTGGATCAATTGGCATTCGTTGGTGTCAAAATGGATGAGGAGTAGAAATGTCAGATCTTGCTTTGTTCTTTGCTTGATTCATGGGATTCTCTTGTTATGGCTATTGGGAGTAGACTTCTTTTATTTTGAAGACTAAAGATGTGGTGGGTTCTTTGATTTTTGAAGAGATGAGGAGGAAGGTATCCATAACTACCAAGGAGGCCCTAAATGTTCATGGAAGACCTAAGGAAAAAGGAAAGAAGAATGAGAAGGATGAAAAATCCAAATCCAAGGGGAGATCTAAATCTCATGGAAATTATAAAGTTATTTGTTGGAACTATGGTAAGCGTAGAAATGTTCATAAGGAATGCAAAGAAAAAAAATGAAAAGAAGAGATTTGATTATGATTTTGAGTCCAAGTTTAGGAAGATGGTGATGCATTCATTGAAGGTTTGGAAACTCGTGCAAGTATTGATGCATGGTTAATTGACTCAGGTGCATCGTTCCATATGACCTTTAATAGAGATTTTTTTTGTATATGAAGAATTTGATGGAGGTAATGTGTACTTGGGTGGTGATTCTCATTTAGACATTGTTGGTCATGGTAAATTTAAAATTAGTTTTCTTGATGGTAGAATAAAAAGGATTAATGGTGTGTTACATATCCTTGGATTAGCACAAAATTTGTTATCTATAAGCAAACTAATAGATGTGGGTGTGCAGGTCTAGTATTTTTTGATACAAGATGCAAGATGGTTAGAGGTGCTATAGTGATTTCTAGAGGTGTCAGAAATGGCACATTGTATAAGCTTGGTGCATGCACTATTGAGTGCAATAGTGCTTTTGTGAGAAGCAAGTCTATGGAAGAAGTGAGGGTTTCACCTTCAGCAAATGGTCATGGATTTTGGGTACCTATAGTGTAAAAAAATATCATCGTTTAAATTTTCACACTTAATCTAGGAATGATTAATGTTAAATAAGACTTAATATCACCTTGAGCTAGTGTTGTGATGTATTTTACACATCCACATTAGTTTTTGGGCCCTTTAAATCTAAATAAACCTAATTTTTCCTTAATTTAGTGTTGTAAAGTGTATTTATTTACAACTTCACATTAAATTTAGGAGGTTTGTAAATCAAATAGACCTAATCTAGTGTTGTAATGTGTTGTACACATTCACATGGGAATTTGGACTTTTCTAAGCTAAATAGAACCAATTTGGCCTTAATTTAATGTTGTAAAATATATTTATTTACACTTTCACATTGGATTTTGGGCCCTATTGCATTTATTACCTTCATATAATCATTAATAGGCCCCTATTACCCCCAAATTATGCATCCCAATGCATATTTTAATCAAAAACCTGACAATATCAACATATAAAGTTAATTTACACACCCCTAGACATTTTAGCAATCAAAATAGGCCCTATGGGACCCATTCCCCACTTTGGGAAAATGAGTCCCATCCAAGTGGGACCCATTCACCTAGCTTGGTGAATGAGTCCCATTTGGCCTATTTTCAAGGTTTTGAGCAAGAAAAATCTAGGTTTTAAGTTCAAATTTTGTGTATGTTGGCCTTTGGGATCTAATAAACAGGATCTTAGATGGATTGCCCATATAAATGGGGTCTCAAATCATTATTTCATCAAGTTTACATGTTATCAAGTCAAGCATTCAAGAGTTAAGCATTCTAGGCCTATGCAAGATCATGGGGGTCCAAAAAGTGACGATGTGAAAAAAAGGCAATTTTAACATGCCCACAAATGTGAAATTCACACCTTTGACTTTTTGTAGGCTAAGGTACAATATCCATTTTGGTTTGGTAATACCAAACCAAAACGGATATCTGTTTTGTTTAAGTCAAAAATTTTAATTCCGTCGGGTCCGAACTCAACCAATTTTTTATTTTATATATTAGAATAATTTTTTGATATATTTATCATATACAACATTAAATTAAAAACATTATAATAATGTTTGTTAATTTAATATATTATAATATTATATTTTATGATTATATTATATTATTATATAGTAATATTATAATATATTATAATATATATTATATTATATTAATTATAATATATATTATATAAATTATAATATATATTATATTATATTATAATTAATATAATATATATTATAATATAATATAGTATATATTATATATTACATTTTTATATTATACGTTTGAAAACAAACGTCGTCAATTGACCTGACCATATATTTAAAAAAAAAAAGGAAACAGATATCCATTTTAAAATGAGCATATGTTTCCTATGTTATAAATTTTAAAAAAACCTTGAGAGCTCTCAATGTAATTAGATTTCCACAATCCATATGAATTTATGTCTGAATGCTTCTGGATTTGATTGTGTGTCCACTTTTTTCATCAACGTTTCAGATCACACTCAGTGAACCTTGAGAGCTCATATTATATAATAATATATTATTATATAATAATCTAATATGATATAATAATCTAATATGATATAATAATCTAATATTATATTATATTATATTATATTATATTATATTATATTATATAATATTATATTATTATAAAATATTATATTATATTACATAATATAATATACATTATATTTTTATATCAAACATTTGGAAAAAAGCAATACCAGTTCAGATATGGTTGGGTCTCGGACTTGACCATATATTAAAAATAGTATAGAAGAAGAAACAAATATTTGTTTTGAAATGGATATCTATTTCATGTGTTATAAATTAAAAATGAAAAAACCTAAGAGCTCACAATTAGCTGACTATGCGCGAGTTCTTTTCCTCTCCAACTCAGATATTCATTCCTAGGTGATCATTTTTCCCAAAATTAGTCAAATTTCAAAGGTATGTTTGGATTTTTATGTTTTTATTCAATTTATATTCCTTTTGCATTTTTTTTTTTAATTTCAGTCAAAAATAGGGTAAATTTGATAGGTTTTTTATTGCATTAAAGTCATTGTTATTTTTTTTTAAAAATATCAATTAACAAGTTTAAAATGGATCAACATGAAAACCTTAACCCTGCACAAGATGAAAGCCCCAACCTCACACAAAATGAAAACCCTCCAAATCCTCCTTCACTGCAACCATTGTTTCCAAATAAAAATGTTCCAACAATACGCGAGTCTATTCATAGAAATTTAGATCAATAAGAAAGGTATGTCAAATCTATGAGACACTTGATGAGTTATCAGACATGAAAAATAATTTGGAAACAATCATTTCAAATGTTGAAACTTTGGAAACTCAGCATAATAGATTTCCATAGTGGTGAGAGGAACATAGACAATTTTATGCTGATGGGTTATCATATGATGAGGTGAAGGAACTTGAAATTAAGAAGGCCAAATCAACCTAGTTATTCATCGATCGGGAAACATGACAGTCTGTTAATGTGCAAAAACTATTTTTTTTAATTAAATGGTGCACCCATAGAGGCATATTAGATAAGTTTTGGAGACGTTGGTGGATGGTTTTTGATAAACCACCCAACAAAAATCATGATGTCCCTTAGTATTTTCTTCAAAAATTATATGTTGAGTTTGTGCTAGGGAAACATGTCAATTACCTTGACATGTGAGATTTCTAGGGTGTTGGTAGAGGGATGCCATAGGATAGACCTAGAGCATGCTGAGTAACCCCAGTTCATCCTCTACCTATTGCTTCCCCGAATCCATGAGATTGTTGTAGATGTAGGGACTTTGAGTATTTATGTGTTACATTCATTGAGTGATCATTTGGTCACACAACTCACCAACATGTTGCACAACCATTTGATGATGAATCCCATCATGATGGTGTTGTACCTGATACATCCCAGCATGATGGTGGTGCACTTGCTACATCAGCTCCCACTAGTACACCATCATCAACTCCCACTGGTACACTATCCTCTTTGGGACATATTTGTGTGCCTTATCATTGCATGACATGAAACAATTTATGTTTGGGTCGTCTCTGATAGTCCACTAAGGCTTTCATAGACACATCCAACTATGAGGTTCATGATATGTTGGATGTAGGAGTTGATAGAGCATGGAGTGGACCATTTATAGGAGAGACATCGACTACTAGGGATGATATCGGAGGACAGGTAAGACTTAAAGTAATTTCATAGTGTGTTTTATGTAAATTCTTTCATATTTTATGAGAGATATTTGTACTAATATATGTTTATGTATTGGAATATTTAAGAGTTGTTGATAGAGGAGTAGATGTCACAAGTATAGGAGGCTATGCATACTACCATTTCATTTTCCCTAGAGAATCAGTATATGGTATTATTTAAATTGTTATTTTAGATGTTATTTTTTGAAATCTATTATGTTTAAATACATGTACTACATGTATATTGACAGTCTAATGTAATCTTATCTTTTTTATGCAACAACTTGGTACTTATACAACCTTGTTGACTAGGTCTAACCCATTGGATGAAGTTGCACAATAGGTATATATATATTTTTATTCTCCACATTATAATTATATGTGTATGTGCATTTACATTCTTGTCATTTTTTATAGAGGAAATCATCTTAGCTGATTCATCCACTCTGAGCCCATCTAATGTCATAGCAACACAATAGGTATGTTTTTATTTTATATCGTAGATATTTACATTTAGACAAGAGTAGATATGATTATTTGTCAACAATTATATGTTAATTTGTATCATTTTTATTTTTTCTGCTTTAGTCCTCTACTCAACACATCACTATGACCAATGTGAGACCATTACTTTGTAGCCTGAGGACTCTCAATCATCCTAAGGGACAATCATATACAGATCATCTTGCAGAAAAGAGATAAAGACATGAAGCAAACAAGAATTACATTATTGATATAATATAGTACATGTATTCTGATTTTGATGTTAAATTTATAATTTATAAATTTTCTATTTACTAGTCTATCTTGTCAACCATTCACATAATTAATCTAATTTTTGGTTTGAAATGTTATTGTGCGGGAAACTTTAGAGCAACTAACTTCTTCGAGAGGATTGATTTTGATGGTCCAACACAGGATTAGGATATGATATAGATTGATATGTACTTAGGGTTTGATAGATCTTGAGATGGCATATATGCCACATTTTGTAAAACTTGTTGTAAAACTTGTTTTGAGTAGGAATATGCCAAATTTGTATATGCACAAACACAATTATTCTATAGTTTGATATACAAGAATTGATATTCAATCTAGTTTGTTCCCCGTGTTCATGTCTTTCTACTTTGAATTTTCAAAATAGAACATATAATTATCTTAGAATGGTTTAAAGTTATGATTGATAATGTATGATATAGATTAATGAAATTGCATTTTAATAGAACTTATGAATTACAATTGGTAATCCATCTATGTTAGAGTTCATGCATATTAAGGTTCACATACATTACATTCCATGACACCATATTTCTTTGAGTTTTTTCAAATAATTCATTGCAGGTTTTCTATTGTACCACATTGTTCATACATGTCACTAGTACACAAACAACAATATATGACTAAATAAACTACTAAAAATTGCATATAAATGACTAATTTTGGTCACGTGACCATTAGTAGTTTATTGCCGGTCGTTTATAACATGACCAAATTTATGACTAAACTATTTTAGTCATTTATTTAGTCACTGATTTGGTCATTGATTTGGTCATTGATTTAGTCATTGATTGTTATTAACTGGTCATTTATTTAGTCATGGTAGTGATTTATTTAGTCATATATTTAGTCATTAATTTAGTCATATATTTAATCATTAATTTAGTCATTAATTGTTGTTAACTAGTCATTTATTTAGTCATATATTTAGTCATTACTTTAGTCATATTTAGTCATTAATTTAGTCATATATTTAGTCATTACTTTAGTCATATATTTAGTCACTACTTTAGTCATATATTTAGTCATTGATTTAGTTATATATTTAGTCATCGATTTAGTCATATATTTAGTCATTAATTTAATCATATATTTAGTCATTTTTATTTATTGGTTTTCATTAATAAAAAAGATTAGTTATCAACTATCTAAAATATTTGCACAATAAAACAACAACGAGAAGGTAAAAATAACTTATTTTATGAATCAAAAAGACATTACATTCAGCTGTGTAAGCTTGAAAATGGAGTTACAATTTGTTGTCCCAACATAAAACAACTTGAAAATATTACAATACATCACTGAGAAACTAGCTAGTTGAAATTTACTCCAAAACCTTGTCTTTATGTTGTTCAATAGCTTACAAAAGAATAGGAAAATGACTATTATTTTATATCATAACCTACAGTCCCTTACCCTTGTAATGCACAAATACATGATACATCTTTGCAAAGGAAATTTCATTCTATGATTGTGATAAAGTTCCAATCATTTGTAGGCCACCCTCATTCAAACTAACCATGCACAAAGATATTCAAACTCTCTTGCCTACTATAGCTCTTTATGGAAAATCTTCCACCACCTCCACTAGCTCATCCCTTACCTCCAGAAGCTTATCATACCCATTCCCTTCCTACACAAGGTAAAAAAGAGTCCCTCAATGCTACAATCAATAAAACCAATTTAAATGTAAGAAAAGAAAGTGCACTACCATGAATTATCAAATAGAAAAAGGAATTATTTGCATTTCCATAGGTGAAAATAAAATTGTTGCTTGCATATCAACATCAAATTTAAAGGTTTACCTCTTCCCTCTTCTATGTCCATAATTTGCACCTATACCATTTTTATCATTTGTAATGTATTTAATTACAGCCTACAACAACATGACATATTTTAAATGGAGATTCCATATGTATTTCTCATTATCTTTTAACCATTAGCATCAACCAATTTCTAGTTAATGGGTTCGTTCTAGACTATCGTAAATCTTGCCAAGATAAAGATTCAACAAATTGTGCTAAAGATCAACATTGCTTACCCTTAAAGGAGTTTGCACAACAAGACGTTCAAGTACTAAATTTGCAACAAATGGATCTAATGGTCCTCCATATGTATCCTCACTTATTCTCTTCCCCTTTTTTCTTGAAAATAGTAGACAAGTCTTGGAATCCCAGTTCTTACCAGAATTATTGCAAGCAACAAAGTAGGCAAGCTCTAGACAGAAGCAGAGATGATCACAAAGATATTCTACACAACAGATCTGCATTCAAATACAAATTAGCATGGGAAACTCCCAGAAAGAACTGATAGCATATTACTATTATAATTAGAACCTGGGAAAAAATAAAAAAATAATAGACATGCTCAACTCTAATAATGCACAAAGTATAACTTGCAGAAGAACATGTTACCTCCTCTCCTTGCCTTCCATAGATAGAAAGGTCCTCTAGCCTTAATTGAGTTAATTTGGTTGTCCATAGAAGCTCCATCATTTTTCTCCAAGTTGTTGTCTTCCCACTCAATAAGTCCCAACCCATGGTAGCAACCAGTGGTTGTAGATGAGGATAAAGTGCAAGGATCTGCTTTGAGAAAAAAACAAAATAGCCATTGTTATATGTTGAAGGTTGTCTAAAAAGGATAAAAATAATGCATACAAACAAGTCTTGGATCCAACACAACTTACACCAACACCACACACAGAAGCAAACATGATTTAATTTCATATAATTCTTCATTAATGAGGCGAACTATTTAACTATGAATGTAGATTCTACAACAATGATAAATTTTTTGCAATACTACAGTAAGTGCCTAGCAACTATAAGTTATAACCTTATTGAACTACAACAATTAATATAAAATCATACATTGCTAAGCAACTATAAGTTATATCCTTATTGAACTGCAACAATCACTATAAAATCATACATTGCTAGCCTCTTGTAGGTGTTCGTTCTTGACAACAAAGAGAGTTGCCTTCAAAACAACCTCAAGGACATGCTCTCTAGATACGTGAGCAAAATGATACAGCTCTCTCTTGCAAGATTTAGTTACCAAACCCTCAGTTGTAGATAAATTTATCGAAAGAGTAACATTCCCAAAATGTAAAGCCTTAAGCAATCTATCAAGATTTTGTAGTGGGGGTGGAAAAGAGTATTCATTAGAAAATCTGTTGGCCTCAACCTCTTCATGAATAAAATCATCCTATATATCCTGAAAAACAAAGCAGCCAAATTTTCAACATTGCTTCCATCCAAAGGAAAATAGTCAATCATTTTAACTAGCAAAATGTGGTAAACCAAACACAATCTAAAAAAAAATCTGCCTATAGTTCTGCTTTTTAATTAAAAATAAGGCCTCAAAAATTCAGAATTATAAAAATGTGATGCAAAACCCTGGTGAAACCAATCAGCCCCAATATCTCAATTTTGTTTTGCCAAAATAAATTTTTGACATGGAGACCATCACCAACCACCATAACCATCTAAACAAATATTTACAAACAAAATCCATATTGATCATAAATTTCTTTTTAGATAAAACTCAAGCTAAATTATATTGATGGATTATTACCTCAACCATTTTTGTGAGTTGCTTACTATTGGACGTTAAGACTTTTTCATAAATCTTCAACATTTGTTCCTACAATTTTTTTTTGCCAAAATAAATTTTTGACATGGTAACCATCACCAACCACCAATAACCATCTAAACAAATATTTACAAACAAAATCCATATTGATCATAAATATTTTTGTTAGATAAAACTCAAGCTAAATTATATGCATGGATTATTACCTCAACCATTTTTGTGAGTTGCTTACTATTGGACGTTAAGTCTTTTTCATAAATCTTCAACATTTGTTCCTGCATTTGCAAGTGAAACCATTGACTTCCTATATCATCATTTGGGGGTTTTAGCACCTTGATGAGATCATGTATAATCGACCTGCAAATCATACACATTTGAAAGGGATAAAAATTTCTTATGAAAAAGTATCAGAAATAAATTCAATGCTAACATAAGGAGATTAAAATTGATTTTAGTAACAAAATTAACCATGCAAATCTGCAAGTAGGGAAAAACATGGATATTAAATAATTCTGACAGGAATTTTGTCAAATGTTGTAGTTGCAACTGCCCTAGTAGACATGTATGCAAAATGTGCAAGCATAGACAAGGCATGTGAACTGTTTGACAGAATGCCTGAAAGAGATACCATCTCATGGAATACGATGATTGCGGGATATGCACAAAATGGATTTGCTGAAAAGGCTTTAGAAACTTTCAAGCAAATGCAATTAGCAGGTCTGAAGCCAAATTCCACAACCTATGCTAACATCCTCCCTGCCTCTGGCCAAATGGGAGCTTTGGAGTAGGGTATGAACATGATGCAAGGGTAAACGGTCTTCACCTTAACAACACAATATTTTTATTTAAAAGGCTGAAAAAAAATCTTGTCCCAAGCTCAAGAATTTAGTAGCTCTAAACCTCGATATTTTTAGATCTACTTTTCATTTATTATGAATAGATTGAAGTGACAGCTGTATGGAGACTCATTTTGGCTCATCTCATTTTTTCTTAAATTCTTCTTTGGTAGTGTTTCATAATATTTTTCCTACAAACTCTAACCATTTTTCTCATCAACATCATTGACAACACAATAGAACTTGTGCAAAATCTTGAGGTAAGTCACTTGCCATGATTTCAAAGATTTTTTTTTGGAAATCTGTACACGGCCATATCACTTTTAGTTTTTGTTGTGTTTTATTTCTTTCTAAAATAGATCTGTTGTTATCTGGTAAATGAAGGCATTGGTTATGTGGTTTTATCTTTGGATGTTTTCATATATAAAATTATTGTAATACAAAGTGTTAGACCCTCGTTTGTTTCTCCACATGGAGATATTTTGAACTATGAAATGATCATTTGGTGGTTTAAATTTTTTGTTTATTTTGTTTTCCTTTCCCTTGAGGTTATTTTTGTGATAATTCTCCTGACAAAATTATTTAGTATTGAATGTATAGCAGCTACTCTTGAAGCTGTAAATGCAATGGTTGTCAAAGCTATTTTCATATAGAGTGAACGGTAGAGATCAAATCATCTTCATATGTTAAACTTAATACATTCTTTATTTACTATTAGCAAATTAAGTTCAAAATGATTTGATATTTATTGAAATTTGAGACTATCCTCGAGACCATTCTTCCTAATATTTATGAGATGCTAGACCTTGAAATGTCTAAGAAAATTAGTAATAAATTTTATCTGCAAAATTATCCTTTTAAAATGTTTGATCAAATAGTGGGATGATATCATTGTGTTTTTGGACCTTAAATGACGTAAAACATTTGGATAAGTGTAAACTTGTTTAACAGACCTCTGCATTTGAAAATTCATTGATGGTAGTGGAATTTTCTTCAAGAGTATTTGAAAAATAATCAGATTTTGATGTATCAACACTAGTACTTCTACATTATGTTGGTATCTCTCCAAGGTCTAAGTTGCTCATTATATTGTAGTTGTTTTGATTCTAACAACAACATTTGATCCTAATTTTAGTCCTTTAGGTGACTATGGGAGTATTGATGAGTCCTTAAATTAGTATAACAGTAATTTCGTCGAAGAGCCTTATAAGGGTTTGATGATTTCTTGTTTCACCAAGAAAGCACTTATGTAATATGTATGGCTATTTGCCACTATTGACTTGGGTAAAAATGAACAAAGTCTTAAAGAGGTTATTGCAATGAGATACTATGTTCTCATGTGTCCTTCAGTGAAGACAATGTACTTTTAAGGAATGTTTTGAATTAATCAATGAATCTATAAACTGATACTACCGTATTCTTCTTTTTATCCTAGTGATACATGAGCTGATTATGTATCTCTATAACCATGGACCAACCCAAGTAAAATTGCATCCTATCATTTGCATACTGATATCATCTTCATGCTCTATACTCAACTAACTCTTAAGCCTTTAATTATTAACAAAGCATGTGCAAGAAGTTGGATAAGAAAAAGCATTTGTACCCCTTACATAGAAAAATCCAATGCTATGATGGTGAAATGCATTCAACAACAAGCATCAAAGCCCTTTAGGTATGAATTGAGAATCAAAAGGGATTGCCTCCTATACTTGATCCATAATTTCAAATTTCTTCTAAGCAGGACTGAGACCATTGAGGAATACTCACCACAGAGAAAAATAGGAAAAGACTTGCTTTAGCCATGCAACAAAATGTCCAAGCAACAAAAGGCAAGATATTCAACTAGAAAATTTTGTGGAGACAATTATTAAAGGGGAAATTGGAACCCTCCTCTCTACAAGCCTGTCCCTATAAATACCACTGCAAATTGGACAATTGTGGATGATGTTGTAGAGCAACCAATTCCTTTCCAAAGCCTCAAAGAAGTGGCAAGTGGAAAATTATCTGTTGTGTTATGTTGTTGACTGTCCTAGTCAAGAAAGATAATCTTGTTTTTTACTTCTATGGATAATCTTCTCATGCTAGTAACTCTTCTGATGGTTTTTGTTTGATCTTGCTGGTTTGACCAACTTTTGTACATTATGTTTTAGGGTTCTTCTTGCTGTGACTTCTCAGTTTTCTATTTTGGTTTAAACTTTAAAGTCATTATCCTATTTCAAATATATATTATGTAAACAGATTTACCTTTGTTCCAAACATTGTAAAGCATTCTCTTGTTTTAGATGTATTCTTCTCTTTTATCAAAAAGAAAATGGAAGACACTATGAATTTACATCACCTTCTGTATCAGAACTAAGTACCTATCAGTAACTTCTCTTATAGGTTATTATTCTACCATTTCCAATCGTCTTCTAGATCATAATGGTTTTAGTTGTCAGTTTAACTAAAAATATGTAGATCTCCCCCAGCTGCACCATCATTCATACATTTTTTGTTGTCCAGCTCTTCTTTAGTTCAAGGATTCAGTCAGGATAATAGTAGTAAAAAATAATTAGATGAACGATCTAATTTTTTTATGTTGCTTATCTTCTTCTTAAGATACATAAATATGATATGAAGCAATTTAAATGAAATAAAAATAATACAGACTCCAACTGGAAATAAGTAACCTGCCAACCCTGAAAACCCATTATCTTTTCTCGTATCTCAAAGATCAATGTGTCAAACAATAATAACCCTCTAAAACAATATTACCACTCCACTTTGTTCTCTCTGACCAAAGTTTTTGTTTTAATCTAATCTGGGGAAAATAACTGGTCAATTTCTCTAGAATTAGAACCTTGTCAATAAGCATTTGTATGACCCTAATAAGACCTAATCCTAATCAACTACATCCCAAACTCAAGAAGGAAAGTTTGGAGAAAATTAAGAAGAAAGAACGAAGACTTTTTAATCACATCTAATTCACTTTGTGCAACTTTAATTGTTTCTTCTGCTTTAAGCCAATCATCTGTTTTCAATTACTTGTTGAAGTCATATATTTGCACATCTATAGGTGCATATATTTGAATGTTTCTTATATGTTTTTTCTATGGTTACTTGTTGAAGTCATATATTTGCACATTTGTAGGTGCATATAAGGAGAATTTGTGTCAGAGAAGGAATCTGCTTGGAAGAATGGGGTGTGTCATCTCATGGAATGAAATGATTGATTGCAGAATGTGCACAAAATGGATTTTGCAAGGAACCTCTCAAAATATTTGAATTAATTTAGCACTCTGGAACACATCCTAACATTCTACTTTCAATAGAATTAGGGAGGTTATTTAAACTTTTACACCCTTCTATGTTCAAGTGTTGTAGCTGTGACAAGTTGCCAATGAATCAAGGAGGCTATTTAAATCTATAGACCCTACCATGTTCAAGTGTTGTAGTCGTGACAGGTTGCCAATAGAATCAGGAAGGTTATTTAAATGTTCACACCCTTCTATGTTCAAGGTTGCAGCTGTGACAGGTTGCCAATGGAATCAAGGAGGTTATTTAAACCATGACAATATTTTAGTTTTGAATGTTGTAGTTGCAATAGATTGTCAATGGAATCAAGGAGGTTATTTAAACCTTTAAAATTTCCTATTATATTCAAGTGCTACAACTGTGAGTGCAACTTTCTATTTTCAAGTGTTGTAGATGTGACAAGTTGCATAGGTAGTGTTGTAATGAGTTAAGGTTTAGTTGTTGGCAGTTGTGTTACCAACTAGCACTTGCATCGAAAGGAGGTGCAAGGATTACACCAATAGTAAAATATATGTTGAATTTTGTGCAAGGATTATGTCAATACTAAAATATATGTTTAAATAGTATATGAGAGAGTACAAATCAAAGAAATAAGTTTTTAAAATCTAATATTTTAGTTGTTGATATATAAGTATGCTCTATAGCATTATGAGTTGAATGCATGTTATCAAGTTTGAGTAAATTTTGTATTTTTGTTATAGCTTCAATTGTTGCAACGACTCCAATGGAAGCATTAATTTATAAGGGAGGGCTCATCAATAGTTTCTTGTTATTAGATGCATGATATATGCACTAGCAATATGGTGAAAAATGCACTGTAAATGTAAGAGTTGACTATAATCTAGTACAAACAATAAGGAGCATTAAGGCTTTTTTTTTTTAAATATTACAATTTGCATTTGACAGTTTTCAATTTGTTAACAATTCCACATATTACAATATTAAGTCCCATTCAGCCATTAGCATGCAACTGCATGAGTTGGAGCAACAAGTAAAACCAAAAGAAATCAAACCCTCCAGATTAGATGTGCACAATTTAAATCCCTGGCTTTTGAGCCCTACCATTCCACATGAATAACAGAGTTAAACATGTTTTTAAACAATGAGATGATCAACAAAGTCTTTGTCTATCTTGAAGCAACACTTTGGATACATCTAGAATCAATACCATGTGAATAGGTAGCTTTGACAAATAGTGAAAAAGTCCCTTTGCAAAACTTGCATGAACATCATGAAGAGATAATCAAGGTACTCTGTGATACCAAACAACATCAACGTCATCTTGGGAACCATGAACATCATGGCACACATCACTGTCTTACTGTCATACAAACACTTCATAGAGGCATTGTCCATTGCAAAACACAAAGGAATATTGTCCATGCACTATCAATTAGGAACTGAGATATGAATAGCACTGTACATGGCATGGGGCACTGTCTAAATATTGAATGAAGCCCATTTGAGAGTCATTTTGACCATGCATATCATTCTCCATATGAGTACACAAAACATAACTATCAAAACAGACCGAAATCAATGAATACCACTTGCAAACATTGACTCCCCCTATGACTGAGATAATATGTATAAAGAGCCCTATCACTGTCAAAATTTTGTCACTCAATGGAAACTGTCCTTGACTATCCAAAGCACTATAAAGGTTATTGACATTTCCACTGATTCACGAGGCAAAGCACTGTCATTATGAACCTTTAATAACACTGTGATCACTACTGTTTATACATACTACAACTTGACAATCTACACTATCACATCAAAATAGCATAGCAGTTTTACCAAAAACCATTACCATGCATAACCTTTTTAAGTTGATAAAGACTGTCATTATATTTATTAGTGAAACTATTATCAGAATCCTGCAACTGAAAGCATACCAAACATACAACAATCAAGTTTTTCAAGACACTAGCACACTGTAATCCATCAAGACAACAACACCGTGCCATTAAGTTCAAAACAAAAATGGAACTTGCGATATATAAATTCATTGTTAACTGAGAAGATGTCCATTGAAATCATTGGTGTTCTTCATTATTGTGTCTCATTTTTGCATGATAGTGTCAAGAGGGTTGATAGCATTAAAACAGGCATATGAGTAAACACTTATGATAAAAATGAATGACTAACACTCTAAAGAACCATAGGCAACAAAACATTAAGTTGCTTTCAAAAAACACTACAAATTCTAATGTATCATGTCTATGACATTGCATCGCAGATCAAGATTAGCATTCAAGCATATTTTATGTTTTTCCAAACTATGTTACATAGATTAAAGCACTCCCAATCTCTACAAACATGAGCACTGGAGTAGGCACGTGCTAGGATTAGCAAGTGTCAGGATTGTTACCACGTCAAAAACTTGACTAGCTAATACATTCTATATTTTAATGAAATAAATAAATCCAATGAAAAATAGATGCTAATTCCCAGAAGTTGAGATTTATTGGATCAACTTCAACTTGCCAACTATTTTTCCGAGATAGTCCTTAAGTTAGGTTATCATTAGTTACCTCTTGACCCCATTGGTATTTGGAAAATCACATTCAATGCAAAATTTGCTTGAATGGTTACTCATGTCATTTGGTGTAACTTGGGAAACAACAACATCCATGAGAAGAACATTTGAATCATTTTCAACAGATTCTCCAGACTTTGCAATTTGCATCAACATAAGCTATATAGTAACTTAGACCTTAAATCTCCCTCATTACATGTCACTAGAAAGGTACTATGCATTCATCAACACAACATCCAGTTAATTATTTTGCAATACATTTGAGATTTTACTAATCTTAATTAATCCTTTTGCTGGAAAATCTCCCACTTATTCCTCGGGTAAAATAATTACCCCCTCCATGACTCCTCAAATGATTGTAACTTTATTTCATAAAAATAATCACACTATGATTATTGCTTTAAATCTTTGTTAGTATTTTTCACCCAATAAAATACACCTTTTATGTAATAATAATTATCCACTCTTGTAATTCCATTGGTGAAAAATACCCACCTCCAAGTGCAAATGCTTTATAAAATTTTACTCCATATGCTTTTGTGGGTAAAATAATTATTTACCTTATAACTCCCCTTGCCTATTTCACATTTTAGTGAAAATATTTTATCTCTTGAAGAAAATATTCACGTTCATTGAATAAATTATTTTATCGCTCCACAATTTCAATATTTTAAATCTATTTTCCATATTGCACGAATATCATTCAAATATTTATTTCCACTTCCAAGCTATCGAAATGACTTTTATTCTTTCCCAATTTCCTATCTTCCACTGCTATGTTGTCATCGGCATGACTTAACATAGTCGGTAAAAATTTACTCCAACCACCATTCTCTCACCGATGAAGTAAATTCACTTCCCAAAACTTCCCGTTGGTGTAACTTACATAGTATCGGTGTGATCTTTCACTGATTAGCATACTTTTGCCGATAAAGATCTCCATTGGTGTGACAAATATAGTCAGCGAGACTAGAAGACCTTACTCTGATGCATTTAGGGTTTTTGCTTTGTTCTTTCTAGGCGCAGCATGATTTCCTTCTGAATGCATTTGACTTAATTTTAATTGCCTCATCTCTCTGGCATGATTTGTCTACCCTCCATTCTGCACTTTATGTATCTTACTTTGTCTTAATCTTCTAACATTGCTTATCACCTTTCTACCTTAATGTGTATTCACACTCCACCTTATGTTGTGCGCCCAATTGCAAAGATTTCTTAATGTTTTCATATATCCTTCTCTAATACACGGCCTGCCAAGGCTTTTAAAATCTATGCATTAAATTCAATTTTTATCATCCTCCACCCATCTTGTCTCATTGTACAATTTCTAAGGCTTTGTGGGTGCCAATAAAATCACCAATTAGCTTTGTATAATGCTCGATATCCAAGCATCTGTCATTTGAGTTGCTTAAACTATGGTGTTGTTTCTGAATTAGTGTGATTACTCATACTCAATCTTCATAAAACCATAAATTCCACCAGAGTTCCAAGGTAGTTCCTTCATAGAATCTCATTCTTTCAGTTTTAGATATTCTAGTGTGCTTAATTTCACTGAGTGTACACAGCCAATGTAGTTCACATATCACATCTGATAATTAAGTTTGACTTCTCCTTCAACCCAGGATATGCTTATTGTTATTTTCCATTGCAAGATTTATGATTATATTAATCTACTGTCATGTTTCCTGTCCTTGGTGTTTCTTTTATGACTGCCCCCAATTAGGTTTCATTTTTAATAAGTTTAGAATCACATCCTAGTAAGTCACCAGTCAAGTGGTTGGGATACTACGTGGCTGCAACAACAGGGCTAACTGAAAATTCCTTTGCTTCATAAAATAAATACTAATTTCATTTTAAATCTCTTCACATTCATGTTCTTCCAACCCAAGCCTTAAGTGACAGGATAATGTGCTATCGGTCTCCAGATGCTTGAATAAATAGAAAATGTCCCCAGGCAAGTATCCAAATCGTTCTGTATTGCTTCTATTGGAATTTTTTTAGAAGAGTTGTAATCAAAACATGAATTTCCTAAGTTACTTTGCTCCAAAGTGCATTTATGACTACTTGAGGTGCACCCTTTTTGGATTTCAGCATATTTCTTTGAGTACATAACATTCTCATCATATGTTATTTTTTTTCTTCCAAAAGCTCAAACTTATTCAAAATCCTCTTCACCTTGTGTGATTATTCCATCGGAGACCCAAAATGCACTTTAAGTAAAATGGATAGGCAACAAAACTTGTTTTCTGACTCCTTTCTCTGTGATAAATTGAGTCAAATGGCCTCCAAAATCACTTTTGAAAGTTGATCAAATGGTCTCCAGGAGCCACAAAATTCTACCAGTGTGATATTTGAAGGTAGGAGAGTATACTTGTGAAATTATTTGGCACACAGATATTGGGATTGAAAGCTGCTCACGATCGAAGTTGCTTACTCAGTCATTTTTTATAACTGTTCAAACTGAATTAGAACTTGCCAATTTGCCTCTTTGAAGAAATATCAAATCAGATTCTAGGGAGCCGCCAACATGGAGATTAGTTTATTTAGGTCCCATGAACATGTAAAAAAAGGATTTTCCATAGATCCTCTTCCTCAGAAGAATATTAAAAATCAAACTTGACCACTTTGCAGCTGTTCTGGAAAACCAGTCAAAACATTTTGCAAAACTCATTTGGATTTAATTTTAAAAAAACATCAAATGATGTCCAAATGCCCTGAAAATTGGCATGGATGCACCTTGAGATATGGAGATTGAAGAGAACCATTTGGTTTGTCATGACCATTATTCATTTGCTTAACATTTTCCTTGAAAGTTGACCATTTTAACAGATTTTTCACTTTACTGACAGTAGATTTTCTCAAAACCCTTCTATTTGTCACTTTGAAACTTTGTTAAATCAAATCGTATGAAGCTGAAAATTAGCGTACACATTTTTATATGTTAGATGAACACACCTGAAAAGTGGTTTTGCTTGAAATTGCACTGACTCCATTTTGTGATTTTTCAAAGTGAGCCACTTGAGTAGATTTTTCAAATGAGTTTTTTGACCACTAAAATCAAATTTTTGAATATAAGAACCTAAAATTCACATGAAATTTTAGGTTCTAACACAGCTGAAATTCTCAACAAAGCTCGCCTTACACGGGCATGAGTCTACTCAGTCACATTCATCAGGGAGGCTATTTAAATCTATACACCCTACCATGTTCAAGTGTTGCAGTTGTGATAGGTTGCCAATGGAATCAGGGAGCTTATTTAAACATCCACACCCTTCTATGTTCAAGTGTTACAGCTGTGACAGGTTGCCAAATGAATCAGGGAGTTTATTTAAACGTCCACACCCTTCTATGTTCAAGTGTTGTAGCTGTGATAGGTTGCTAATGGAATCAAGGAGGTTATTTAATCAGGAAGCTTATTTAAATGTCCACACCCTTCTATGTTCAAGTGTTGTGTTGTAGCTGTGATAGGTTGCTAATGAAATCAAGGAGGTTATTTAAACTGTGACAATATTTTATTTTTAAGTGCTACAGTTGTGATAGATTGTCAATAGAATCAAGGAGGTTATTTAAACCTTTAAAATTTCCTATTATATTCAAATGTTGCAGTTGTGAGAGGTTGACAATGGAATTGGTGAGGTTATTTAAACCTCTGCAACTTTCTATTTTCAGGTGTTGCAGATGTGACAGGTTGCCAATGGAATCCGGAAGGTTATTTAAACCTCTACAGTCTTCTATGTTCAAGTGTTGCAGCTGTGACAGGTTGCCGATAGAATTAGGGCGGTTATTTAAACTTTTACAGATGCTATAGCTGTGATAGGTTGTGAATGGAATGAGGGAGGTTATTTAAATCTATAGACCCTGCCATGTTCAAGTGCTACAGTTGTGACCGGTTGCCAATGGAATCAGGAAGGTTATTTAAATGTTCACACCCTTCTATGTTCAAGGTTGCAGCTGTGACGGGTTTCCAATGGAATCAAGGAGGTTATTTAAACCATGACAATATTTTAGTTTCGAATGTTGCAGCTACAATAGATTGTCAATAGAATCGAGTAGGTTATTTAAACCTTTGAAACTTCTATTATGTTCAAGTGCTACATTTGTGATAGGTTGACAATGGAATAAGGGAGGTTATTTAAACCTCTACAACTTACTATTTTCAAGTACTACAGACGTGATAGGTTTCCAGTGGAATAAGGAAGGTTATTTAAACCTCTACAATCTTCTATGATCAAGTGTTGCAGCTGCGACAGGTTGCCAATAGAATCAAGGAGGTTATTTAAACTTTTACACCCTTCTATGCTCAAGTGTTGCAGCTGTGACAGGTTGCCAATGGAATTAGGGAACTTATTTAAGCCTTCACACTCTATTATATTCAAGTGTTGCAGCTATGACAAGTTGTCAATGGAATCAATTTCAGATTGGGTTCTAGGTGCATGCAGTCATGCAAGTTTAGTGGATGAGGGCTGCACATACTTCACACATCAGTAACCCATATTGCATTACAATTTACATATATAGTTGATCATTAGGTGTGCATGGCTGGCCTTCATGCCCATGTTGGCTATATTGAGGACACCTTAAACATTATTACTAAGATGCTAGTTAAATCTGTGGTACCCTAATCTTGGTTTTCTCGATGTACAAGGCCTCAATGAAGCCAAATATACAAAGGGACCCCTCTTTATTTGAGCATCTGACTTAAGAAACCTATGGGGTAGCACTACCCGGCCAACAAAAACCCTGATTTCACAATTTGTTTGGTCATTCAACCCTTCCAAGACCCTCAACCACAAAACCCTTTATTTTCCTAGTTTTCCCTAGGGCTTATTGAAAGTCCTACTTGCACACCTTCCCTGACCATGCCAGCAACTTAGGCATCCTTATTTTGAATCAAATATGCTTAGGAATCAATGAAATATCACTACACTTATCATTTGCAACAAAACCTAATGTAAAACCCTCATTTTCATACAAATTTGACACTAAATTGTTTAGGATAGCAACCATAAATTCCATCAAACACTTCCCCTGCCACTACAAAGCCTGCACACACTCAAACCATGTTATATCAAGCCTCTCCACTGAGCCACATGAAGGAAACAGTAGGTGGAGGGCTTTAACAGATCATATTTTGTTCAAAAGCTTAAAACAGGGTATGACCACCCGCCTAAAGAAAAATTTCAATAAAACTCACAAAACTGAGTGAAAATATATCAAACCAACTTGTAAGGTTAGTCAAGCCTGCTTCCCACTCGTTCTACACCATGAGAATTCATCACCTTACTGTACAGAGGCCTCACAATCAAGAAAACTCAGAAATTTCTAGAAAATTCACAGTTTGCAAGAGAGACAATATGATATAATTGATTATTCACAAATTATTTGATTCAACAACCATTCCAACAAGTTCATCATCCCTTTTAAAGGTTCTCCCACTTAAGAAACCAATCAACCACCTTCCAAATACCTTACAAACTCATGGTGATCGTTGGGCTTCCATGCCCTTACAATTTTGCATTTTACAAACTTACACTTGACACCTTTTTTTGTATATTTGAAATATTGCCTCCCCTTGACTCACTTAGACCCCTACAACATCATAAATGGTCTATTTAGACCTTATTTAACATCTAACAAGAACCCATACTTGAAAATCAACAAAAACCTTACCTATGACAACTTTATCAAACTTGCCAATGATTAGAAATTTCCACATTTTTACATATTTTGCAACTTCCTCGTTGCTTGACAACCAAAATTCCTTCAAACCATCATGCTTGGCCTTCATCATGGCCTTATTACACTAATTTGACTCAAAACACTAACACCTAGACTCAACTCAAACTAAAAAGATTCATAAAAAGGATTGGTGCTCCTGCACCATACTAACAAACCTTGCTATTCATATCAAAACCATTTGTCCCACGTCTTTTTATTTTTTCCATAACTCAACTCTACAATATGTATGGAATTTTTACTGCTAGAACTAGGAAGAGATAAGAAAACTCTCTATCCTTAACATCCTAAACCTTCTCCAATTTGCACCTTAATCCAATATGTGCCTTAAATCATGGAACATAAAACAAGAGAGTTGGAAACATTATATTTTTCCAATCTGCATAGATTTAAAGAAGGCCAAAGTTGATTTGAGTCATCAAGCATATAAGTTTGAAGCCCTATGAATTGATTGGTAGCCAATGAGGGACATAGGGCAGATACAATCAAGATCTGAATAGAGAATTCAAAGTAGAAGAGGCTAGAAAACCCAATATAAAATCTTCGTGAACTAATTACAAGGGAACAAAATGGAAAACACACATACCTTGAAGAAGTTGAAGAAACAAGGCCATACTAGAATTGACAGTTGGAGGAAAAATCAGTCCCATCAGTGTACATTGTCTGCCTTCAATTTTGGGAACTTCTTTCATGAGAAAGAATCTAGAAGAAGTTTCAGACCTTTTTGATTGTAGAGTTGCTTATTCTTTGATGCAACCCAGCTCTGTGAGCCTTTTGTATTCCACATGAAATAATATTCACAATTGGAACACAAAATTAAGGTGTAAGGAATTATCACTGTTAATTGCACAATTATGAGAGATGCAAACATGGTCACTGTGTTCCATATATTTGGTAGGTTCATTAAACTTTGGGATTTCAAAAAGATTTGAAAATGTGGATTATTTAAACTTGTGCATGTCATTAAAAATAATCATAAAATCAAGCATCCACAACAGGACAACTACTAAAAAATCCATAAAGATTAAAATCTTCATTCTTCCTGACATTTCAAACTTTGATATTAAACGTTAATAGCTAAAACCGTTCACTCCATACCATTGATAGATACTAAGATGAAAATAGAAATGGAAGCACTGATCTCTTTACATCTCATGTATCATTAGATTCTTAGAAATGCACTAACAATATTGCCATTTTTGACAAATGGCAGGAGCAACCATAGGGGAGTTCTAGGATACAATATTACAAAATATTTGTGTGATGCAGTGAACTACTCCACAAAGAGACATAAAGACAAGTGTTTAGACAAACACTTTCTTGAATGTTTTACATCTTCCAAGTTTCGATTTTTCATCACATTTTGTAATTTCAATTATTTTACTAGGTCCAGTCTAAATTAATTTGATTCACCCAAAATATTTGGGGCTCAACACATCTATGCCAGATAAACCTGGTATGGTCATAGTCTCATAGAGCACTCTCTTAGCAATAATCAAATATACACTGGAATAAGCTCCTTAAGAATAGGAGAATAAAGACTGGGATCTTTAGATATTATAACTAGGACATTCTCATAAGAAAATAAAAAATGGTGAAGATGAAGACTATGAATAAAGGTTGAGAAACTTTTACTTAATGTCAACTGCTCTTTAATGTAATTTTTTCATAGAAAGATAGTCTACTACACTTGGGATTATATGATGCACTATCATTTTCTACTATTTTACTTAGAAAATTGATACCCATTCTTCAAAATCTCCATATATACAATGAAATTTCAACCGCATTAACATATTCATAAAGTGAAAGTGAACACAATAAAAATAGTTCGGTACACCTATTTGGTTTTATGATCATTGCCTTACTAAAATATTATGTAAGTTATTTCTAAGCCAATTCTTTCTCAAACAGAAAGCTTGGAACCCAAATCATCTCCACATTGGTGCTCCCATATCATCCCTAAGGCAATTCTTTACCTAGTAAAATGCTTTAGGCTTTTACTATTTAGCATAGATTGACTATCAATTTTTATTTCTACATGCTTAGCTACTGAACCAATATTTTTATTTAAAAGGCTGCAAAAATCTTGTCCCAAGCTCAAGAATTTAGTAGCTCTAAATCCCGATATTTTAGATCTACTTTTCGTTATCATGAATAGATTGAAGCAACAGCTGTATGGAGACTCATTTTCGTTCATCTCATTTTTTCTTAAATTCTACTTTGGCAGTGTTTCATAATATTTTGCCTACAAACTCTAACCATTTTTCTCATCGACATCATTGACAACACAACAAAACTTGTGCAAAATCTTGAGGTAGTCAGTTGCCATGATTTCAGTGAATTTTTTTTGGAAATCTGTACACGGCCAGATCACTTTTAGTTTTTATTGTGTTTTATTTCATTCTAAAACTGATCTGTTGTTATCTAGTAAATGAAGGCATTGGTTTTGTGGTTTTATCTGTGGATGTTTTCATATATAAAATGATTGTAATACAAAGTGTTAAGACCCTTGTTTGTTTCTCCACATGGAGATATTTTGAACTATGAAATGATCATTTGGTGGTTTAAATTTTTTGTTTATTTTGTTTTCCTTGCCCTTGAGGTTATTTTTGTGTCAATTCTCCTGACAGAATTATTTAGCATTGAATGCATAGTGGCTACTGCTGAAGCTATAAATGCAATGGTTGTCAGAGCTATTTTCATATAGAGTGAATAGTATAGATCGGATCATCTTCATATGTTAAACTTAATACATTCTTCTTTACAAACCTTATACATTGTAAAGTACATGTTTCTTCACAGTTTTATGCCATTATACTGGCTCTTGTACTTCAAAAACCAAATGTTACAAGGCAAGGGATTGGCGTGAGACAAATGACTAAAGTTTTAAAAGATTGTATTCATAAGTGACAAACAACTTGGTTTTCCAAATGGATACATCCTCTCACATGGTTGGTTAGGACTAAGTCGTCCAATTTGGTACCAATATAGTTTTTGATATTATTATATTCTTTTCTGAAACCACGTGTTTGTTACTTAAAAAAAAAAGGGGTGCTACACATGAGAGATCATCTTCCCATAGACAAAAAAGCTAGCATCCTTGCATTACATCAATTTGCAATAATTCAACATCCTTTGATTGCAATGGGTGTTGAGTGGACCATTCATTATGAGAGTTGGGCTCTTGTGAACCACTACTCAAGAAACATGGGTCAATGAGTTTGACTCGAAAAACTACACGATTGAATACGGTTGAAACTTGATAGCAATATCACTGTGGAAAATGCCTCCTTATCAATCAAATTGTAGGCATACAGGCTATAGGAATACAAGTTACAGTATTGTAAATCCAACGGTATCCCAACTGGAAAAGCATCACATAAAAAGTAGTAACCCTATGAGTTGTAAGGTTTGTGGAATTGTCACCAACCCTCACTGCATAATCTAAAAGAATAAGAAGTTACATACTTTAAGGATAGTGGAATTAAAAGTCAATTGTGACTGACGAAGCAACGAGGTACACACACACACACACACATATATATAAGATTTCCTATCAAATATATTGTACAAGATAGTGTACATGCACTCAAGCTCTTTGAAATGAATCTGCACCATACAACATTTTGAGGGAATGTTTTGATTAGCCAATAAGGCTACATTTAGTAGCACCTTTCACCTGAAAAGTTGTCTCACACCACACAAAACAACTTCCAGATAGTTGAAACATTACTCGCCTCACATTTGAAAACAAATTTCAACTTGCAACCAATATTTTTATTTAAAAAGCTACAAAAATCTTGTCCCAAGCTCAAGAATTTAGTAGCTCTAAACCCCGATATTTTTAGACCTACTTTTCATTTATTATGAATAGATTGAAGCAGCAACTGTATGGAGACTCATTTTTTCTTAAATTCTGCTTTGGCAGTGTTTTGTAATATTTTTTCCTACAAACTCTAACCATTTTTCTCATCGCCGTCATTGACAGCACTACACAACTTGTGCAAAATCATGAGGTAAGTCACTTGCCATGATTTCAATGAATTTCTTTTGGAAATCTGTACATGTCCAGATCACTTTTAGTTTTTGTTGTGTTTTATTTCATTCCAAAACAAGTTTGTTGTTATCTGGTAAATGAAGGCATTGGTTCTGTGGTTTTATCTATGGATGTTTTCATATATAAAATTATTGTAATACAAAGTGTTAGACCCTTGTTTATTTCTCCACATGGAGATATTTTGAACTGTGAAATGATCATTTGGTAGTTTAAACTTTTTGTTTATATTGTTTTCCTTTCCCTTGAGGTTATTTTTGTGACAATTCTCTTGGAAAAATTATTTAATATTGAATGTATAGCAGCTACTGCTGAAGCTGTAAATGCAATGGTTGTCAAAGCTATTTTCATATAGAGTGAATAGTACAAATCAGATCATCTTCATATGTTAAACTTAATACATTCTTCTTTACAAACCTTATACATTGTACAATACATGTTTCTCCATAGTTTTGTGCCATTATACTGGCTCTTGTACTTCAAAGACCAAATGTTACAAGGCAAGGGATTGGTGTGACACAAATGACTAAAGTTTTAAAAGATTGAATTCATAAGTGACAAACAACTTGGTTTTCCAAATGGATACATCCTCTCACATGTGATGAATAATTGAAACATCTTGGTTTTCCAAATGGATACATCCTCTCACATGGTTGGTTAGGATTGAGTGGTCCAATTTGGTACCAATATAGTTTTTGATATTATTATATTCTTTTCTGAAACCATGTGTCTGTTACTTCAAAAAAATAGGGGTGCTAAATATGAGAGATCATCTTCCCATAGACAAAGAGAGCTAGCATCCTTGCATTACATCAATTTGGAATAATTCAACATCCTCGAATTGCAACAGGTGTTGAGTGGACCATTCATTATGAGAGCTAGGTTCTTATGAACCACTACTCATGAAACATGGGTCAATGAGTTTGACTCATAAAACTACACGGTTGAATATGATTGAATCCTGATAGCGATATCACTATGGAAAATTCCTCCTTATCAATCAAACTGCTGGCATACAGGCTGTAGGAATACAAGTTACAGTATTGTAAATCCAACAGTATCCCAACTAGAAAAGCATTGAATAAAAAGTAGTAACCCTACAAGTTGTAAGGGTTGTGGAACTGTCACCAACCCTCAGTGCATAATCTAAAAGAATAAGAAGTTACATACTTTAAGGATAGTAGAATTAACAACTAATGAAGCAACAAGGAAGTAACCAAGGGGAAGGCTAGGATGCCTAAATTTACAAGGGTATTTTACTTTAAATTAACTAAATTTTAGAATGCCCGCTAGCTACAAGAAAAATTATTTACTCAGGCATTAATGTGCTTTAACTTATTCTGAAATCAAATGCATACATAGAATGCAATCCTCATTTCAGCGATGAAATCAAATGCATACATAGAATGCATAAATGATGAGTGGAATAGTAAGTAAATTTGTTTAAACACTGACAAGCTTCATAGCCTAAGCAAAGATCCATAAAAATCCTTACCTGTAATTTATGCACATTGTGCCAGCCATGCTTTATCAGAGTTTCTGCCCTTTACAGTATCACCATTGCATTAACAACACCAAAAAATGTTGCAATTGTGGCCCTTTCTATGATGGGTTTTGTTAAAATTTATAAAATAAAATAAAATAAAGATTATACACAAATTTAGTTTTCATTTTAAGGAGAAAAAATAACAAAATTTAAAAAAAAAAGATTACTTCAAAAATAAAATTACAATAGTGGGCCTATAAAAAAATACCTTGGAAAGTGACATTTACTTCAACTGCAAAATTTCTCCAACCCCAGCGGTAAAAGGAATGGATGATTAACAGCCACTGCCTTAATATGAAAGGGTTTGCATTGCAATAGGCATCTCGCAGTGATGCAGCTTGAAACTGGTAGAACTAATTGGTTGAAGATTTGACCCTTCTTGGTTAGAAGAAATAACTGAATGCCACTAGTGAAAGCAATAAAGGGATAGCATCCATTGAATAATAATGATAGGTTTTAAATTAAAATAGCGCATGAAGCATAAAAAATAGAAATTACCTTCACCCCTCTGGTGTTTCCTTTCCTTCTATTGTAACCAGCCATTGCCATTGCCATTTCATTCTCAAGAAGGCCATTTGAAAAAGCAACGAAAATATGCAAATAGGGAATACACACAGACCCAAGCTACTTTAACTTTCTTGTGGCCGATTTTCTTGAGGAGATTGACATTGGAGAGGGCGGAGAGACCGAGGCCTTTGGCCACGAGTAGGTTCGCCAACACCCCTATTCAACGATATCTGCACTATCTTCACTTTGCTTGCCTTGTGTCGCTCTTGTTTTGTTTTCTTTTGGATAGGGAGGGAAAAGGAAAATGCATTGAAAATGAATGAGGAGAGGAAAATAAAAAAATTATTTTAGAAAAAGTTTTTTTTTTATTGTCTTATTTTGGGACAATTAAAAAATTAAAAATATAATTTGAACATAAACTAGCAATTGCACCTTAGTGTGCAATAGGTACATTGAAGAAGTGTGGAAAGTCAATTAAGATAAATGTTGATCTATTTTTGTATTATATAAAATTATAATAATTATTAATTATAAATTTTAATCATTTTAAGTAATTAATAGTTCTATTTAAAAATAGAATATATAATATTAAGTATAATTAATATATTTAACTTATATCTAATATATTTAAAATAGCATAAATAAAACCTTTCTTTAGTTAAAAAAATTTGATTATATATTAAATATAAGCTAAATTCTTAAAAAATAATTATTTTTATTATGCAAAAGTAAAAATATTAAAAAATATTTATTTTGCAAAAATCATTATTTAAAAAATGATCCAAATCTTACCACTTGTTCATCATAGCCATGGAAAATTTAAAACTCAATAAATAGTATAATCAAATAATATAACTCACTTATACCAATTAAACTTTAATCCATATATATATATATGACAAAATACGTGTTTTCATTCATGGAGTTAGGCTAGGCTTATGCAATAAATATTAATAATGACAACTCATTTCAGTCTTTTCCCATTTAGGAGGAATCAATCTAAAAGGACCATACCTATAACATTCCCTTCAAACTATGGTGGAGAGAGTATTCACGATGATGGATAAGAATAAATAAATTAAAAAAAAGCGAACCCTAATCGTTATGAAGTGGAGGCGTTTACTGAGGTGATGGTAGAAAGTTTTATTTTGATAAATATACTGGAAAACCCTCATTGAAACCTTATTTTCAAGCTACAGCTTGCCAAATTGGAGAAGTGAATGGTCAATACCAACAAGGAAGATTTTGGAGGAGCAGCGGGGAAAGCAACGAAAATATGGCAGAAAACAATCGAAAAAATCGTGAAAAATGATGAATGGCTGAGATTTGTTTAATGGTCAGCAGATTGATACCAACCATTGATCGACAAAATTAGCTTTGTCTTCAAATAGGATACGCCTTCGGCGTAAAATATATATTTAAGGTAAAATTAATATTTGTCTTAAATTAATGTTTTAAATCCTCCCTTTATATAGTATTGACACATGGATCTAGGAATAATTACCATTTAGTAGTGAAATGTTAAAAAAAAATTATAAAATATGTGAAGGACTTAAGACTGCACTGAGAGGCAATGCCTTCCATGTAATAGGTATTTTTGGTGCACCAAGCAATCTAGGCGGCCAAATGACCCGCTTAAGTAGGGGTCCCACAAGGGGGGTTTAAGTTCTATGGATTATGATCAAATTTGAAAGAAAAATTAAGAGGAGTAATAGGAATTTATTTAGTCATTATTTTAGTCATTTATATTTGTCTGATATTATTCATTTAGTCGTTTATATTTGTTTGATATTTGTCATTTATTTTTGTCTGATATTAGTCATTTATTTAGTCATTTAGTTGTGATTTTAATTGATGACCAAATTAGTCACTTATAAATGACCAAATTAGTCATTTATTTTCCAAATACTACTAGTGTTAGTCACGCGACTAAAAGTATTAGTCATGTGACTAAAAGTTTTAGTCACGTAGTCATTTATTTGCAAAGTTCTACTAGTGTGTCTACCAATACATTTTTATCAAACACTCAAATTGAGAATACCCATGATTTCAAGCTCTATTGAATGAATTTACATTTGACATTATTTTGTTTTTTGAACTCGTGTAATGAGGTGGGTAGCTGATTTTTATTTCAAAAGTAGTTAAAATTAATGAAAAATGGATACAACTTAATGAAATGCATGTCATGTTATAGTGTTCATTTGAAAGTAATATAATCATCTTGATAAAAATAATTGTCACTCAATATTCATTCAAGCTTAATAACATGTAAAAGGTATACAATAATCTTGAGTAAGAATCAATATCTTTCAACCATAAGGGTTTGATGCAACCTTCAAACAAAGTCCTTACAACTGAACAAGATACATGTTCATTAGATTGTTCATGTTAAATCTATACAATAATCACGATCAACAATTAAGACTTCACTCAACAATGATGTAGCCATTAAATAGACCAAATGAGTGTGATACTACCATTAAACAAACCAAATACAACTCCATGACATGCATGTTATTTGACCTTCGACATGCAATTCGTATTATCGTAATGCACAAAAATGAATGTTGCTAACCATAATGCATCAATAAGACAACTAGGCATATTATATGAGTATGTTTATGCTAGGCATGGTCCTCTTTTGCACCCAAACATGTTGAATCACTTGGAGGAACATTGGACCGACAATTTCCTTTAAGAGTCCAAAGTGCTAAAAGACAACAATTTTTGAAGGGTTATTTCTTAGAAACCATAATGCTTACATAATCTTTGTCTAAGGCTATGTGATTGTGTTTGGACCCTCTACAATAACCTCTCTCATTTTTTGCTATCTCGGAGGCATTTTTTCATGGTGACAAGTTTTCAGTTGAGGAAAAAATTGTCAAATGCAAGCAATATAAAGTTGCAAAGTGGTGAAAATTTTGTTCTACAACTCGTACAACCAAACAAACTATTCCATCTGTTCGGATGGATATATTTATGCTAGGCATGGTCCTCTTTCACACCCAAACATGTTGAATCACCCTAAACTACATTGGACCAAAGATTTCCCTTAAGAGTCCAAAGTGTTAAAAGGTAGCAATCTTTGACAGACTATTACCCAAAAATCGTGATGATTACAAACTCTTTGTATGAG
This sequence comes from Sequoia sempervirens, assembly GCA_007258455.2. Lineage (NCBI taxonomy): Eukaryota > Viridiplantae > Streptophyta > Pinopsida > Cupressales > Cupressaceae > Sequoia > Sequoia sempervirens. Next base: position 603,257,327 of record VDFB02047230.1, read on the forward strand.
GCTATGGGATTATGTTGGGGCCCTCTACAATAACCTCTCTATTTTTTGCTATCTAGGAGGCATTTTCCATAGTGATGAGTTCTCAATTGAGGAAAAAATTGTCAGATGCAGGTAGTGTAAAGTTGCAATGTGGTGCAACTTTCATTCTACAATTTGTTTAACCAATAGACTATTCCAACACATCTGTATGGGTATTTTTACGCTAGGAATAGTCCTCTTTTTCACTCAAATATGTTGAATCACTCAAAGCTATATTGGACTGATGATTTCCCTTAAGAGTCCAAAGTGCTAAAAGGCAACAATCTTTGATGGGCTATTTCTCAAAAAAAATGATGCTTACATACTCTCCATCTGAGTCTATGGGATTTTGTTGGTACCCTTTACAATAACCTTTCTTTATTTTTTCTATCTCAGAGGTGTTTTCTTGTGGTGACGAGTTTTCAGTTGAGGAAAAAGTTGTCAAATGCAAGTAATGTAAAGTTGCAAAGTGGTGCAAATTTTGTTCTACAACTCGTACAACCAAATGGACTGTTCCAACACATCTGTATGGATATTTTTACACTAGGCATGGTCTTCTTTTGCACCTAAACATGCTGAATCACTCCGAGCTACATTGAACCAACGATTTCCTTTAAGAGTCTAAAGTGATAAAAGGTAGTAATATTTGAAGTCTTATTTCTCAAAAACTATGATGCTTACAGAATCTCTATTTGAAGCTCTAGTATTGTGTTGGGACCCTCTACAATAATCTCTTTTAATTTTTTTCTATATTGGAGACATTTTCTCATGGTGATGAGTTTTTAGTTGAGGAAAAAGTTGTCAAATTCAAGTAGTGTAAAGTTGTAAAGTGGTGCAACTTTCGTTCTACAACTCATACAACCAAATAGACTATTCCAACATGTCAAGATAGGTACGTTTAAACTATACATAGTCCTCTTTTACACCCAAACACGCTGAATCACTTTGAGTTACATTGGATTGATGATTTCCCTTAAAAGTCCAAAGTGCTAAAAGACAACAATCTTTGAAGGGTTATTTCTCAAAAACCATGATTCTTATAGACTCTTCGTCTAAGTCTATGGGATTATGTTGGGACCCTCTACAATAACCTCTATTATCTTTTTCTATCTTGGAGGCATTTTCTCGTGGTGACGACTTTTCACTTGAGGAAAAAGTTGTCAAATACAAGTAGTGTAAAGCTGCAAAATGGTGCAACTTTCGTTCTACAACTTGTATGACCAAAAAGACTGTTCCAACACATCTTGATGGGTATATTTACACTAAGAATGGTCCTATTTTACACCCAAACATGCCGAATCACTCTTAGCTACATTAGACCAACGATTTCCCTTAAGAGTCCAAAGTACTAAAAGACAACAATCTTTGATGGGCTACTACCCAGAAACTATGACGATTACAGACTCTTTATCTGAGGCTATGGGATTGTGTTGGGAACCTCTACAATAACCTCTCTTTTTTTCTTTTATCTCGGAAGTGTTTTCCCATGGTGACAAGTTTTCAGTTGAGGAAAAAATTATCAAATGCAAGCAGTGTAAAGTTATAAAGTGGTGCAACTTTCATTCTACAACTTGTACATTGAAATAGACTATTCCAACACATCTAGATGGGTACGTTTATGCTAATAATAGTCCTTTTTTTCACCTAAACATGTTGAACCACTCTAAGCTACATTGGATCGGTGATTTCCCTTAAGAGTCCAAAGTGCTAAAAGACAACAATCTTTAACGAGATATTATTCAGAAACTGTGTCACCTAGAAATAATTTGTTTGAGTCTACAGGATCATCTAGGGTCTCTCTACAATAACCTCTCTTAATTTTTGATATCTCTAAGGTGTTTAACTGTGGTGTCAAGTTTTTAGTTGATGGAAAAAGGGTCAAATGGATGTGATGTAAAGGTGCAAAGGGGTTTAGTGTTTGTTTTGTTCTTTGTGAGTGAGTGAAAAAGTGATTCATTTACTCAAATACAATTAAGTCATGAGCTACACACATGAATACAAAGTATATACATTAAAAACATGTAGGTCATAAAGTATACATTGGAATACTCATAAGTGACAAACTATACACATAAGTTGTAAAGTATACACAATACACATGATATTATCATTCAATAATTTTTATCAATTATAGGATTTGCAAAATGCCACATAGGCATACAAAAAACATCCCTAATATATAGTCATTTCCAATAGGAGAAGGAAATAGAGCACATGTTTCCTTTGTAGTCAGCACTGTCTTCCACAACAGTAGCATGTAGACGTTCTGGACTGACAAGCACCTATATAAACCATAAAAGTAGGAGTTAATATACATATAATAGAAAAGTTTCTTAGAATAAAAAATCTATATTATTCTAAACAACCTAAGTAATGATGAAATGGTAATGCAAACTAGAAAAGATGCTGAGAATAACAAATCTATATTATTCTAATCTCTCGCATACCTCTTCCAAAGGATCAGAGCTAGCTATTGCTATAACATCTCCATTATCAATCATGCCAAAAACATCACAATATACTCTGAATGATAAATCTATATGGTCACAATAGAAAAGATGTTTAGACTAATAAATCTATATTATTCTAAATAACCTGAATAATGATGCATTGGTAATGCGAACTAGAAAAGATGCTTAGAATAAAAAATCTATAATATTCTAATCTCTCACATACCTCTACCAAAGGATCAAATTTGGATATTTTTGTAGCAACTCCATAATCAATCGTGCCAAGAAATTGCAATATACTTCAAATGAGAAATCTATATGGTCACAATAGAAAAGATGCTTAGACTAACAAATCTATATTATTCTAAACAACCTAAATGATGATAAATTGGTAATGCAAACTAGAAAAGATGCTTAGAATAGAAAATCTATATTATTCTAAGCAACCTAAATAATGAACCTTAGCAAATAAACAATATCAAAATGTGATGAACAATATCATACCTATCCCATACAAAAAATGATCCGCTAATCAAGCATTCCTAAAGGGTCATCTCTTACCTTTAGAGTTTCTAGTAATGCTTCAAGATCAACACTACTAATTATCCATAGTTTTTTTTATTTTTTGTCTAGCATGATGTCTCAATAACTTAACATTTGCTACTATAACAAGGTGCGAATACATAAGAATGGTTTTGTGTTTCTCATAGTCTTCAAATGTAGGTACACCATTCTTTCTAATCATATATGTTCACAACCAAGTTCTAAAAACAACAACTAAAATTGTGTGATCATAAGTTTTTTATCAACATCTAAATATACTTAGAATAACAAATCTATATTTCATCTAAACAACCTAAATGATGATGAAATGGTAATGAAAAATATAAAAGATGCTTAGAATAACAAATCTATATTATTATAAACAACCTAAATGATGATGACATAGCAATGCAACCAAGTTCAAGAAACAACAACCGAACCTGTAGGATACATGAACCCATCATCATTTGTCATCAGTTTTGTTAGCTTTTTCTTTCCCTATACTCATCGTCCCAACCAATAGTCTAATCCCTTTTCATTCTCCTACTATGCTACAACTGCATAAACATTTCCTTGTACAAGATCTGAAAGATAATCATAGTCAACTGAACTTTCCATTAAATCTTCTAATGAGGATTGTGCTATAGATAAGGGGGTTAGGTACTGGGTATGTGCAGGATCATGATGGGCCAAGAAGTAGCAATATGATGGGTATGTGGCTAATGACTTTTTTCTTACCCAAAATTGATGAAATGAAAAGGGTTTTGAAAAGAGATTCTCAACTTTCCACCAATATAAATTATGCTTTATTTGAATTTAATAATTAATTATTATTCATTTTCTATTCAAATTATGACTAAAGCCCTAATTGATAGGCTGATTCAAAATATCTATAGCTTTCAAACTGGTATCACATTTTTAAATCCAAAACATGTGCCACATTTTATGATTTGCATAATTATAGGATTGGGAAAAAGAAAAATTGAATTTCATGAAGTTTTGACCAAGTTAAGGTAATGACATATGAGCTTTTTATATTTTTAAAAGTTGTAATAAAAATTCATAATTAATTATTTACTTGAAAAATTACAAAAAAATATGCACTCATTGTGGGCATGAGTCTTCACTTATACTTAAAATATTATAAAATATGTTATCATTTTATTTATCGTTAGTGGCTGGCAGACACCTACTTATTTTTTCCCTGAAGTTTAAGTACTACTGTATTGAAATTTCAAATTTTCACCAAATAGAATTTTTTTTAAATAAACCTAGTAGTTTAGAAACTACATTCAATTGGCTACAAATTCTATTCTTACATATTTTTAAAATAATATAGATAGCTTATTCAAATTTTTATGTCAAGTTGCCTAACTCTGATTTTTATAAATATTTTATCAGTTAAGGGCCCATTTTTTCCATGATGATCCTGCACATACCCTACTATGGAATCCATCTATCTACCCACTCACTTGACTCGCACTAATCCCAATCACACTGAATACAAGGGTGATCCCACAATACTGGTTTACAATTTTTGGCCAAACTGGATACTGAACTAATTTTTTCTAACTAAATCTTCATCTCCTTCGAAAACTAGTTTTTTAGTAAACACCATTTTTAAGGAGTGACACTCACCTTGTAACACAACTTTTTTTCCATGAAGAATAAAATTCTATT